>CM053029.1:503352540-503759226 GCA_028564925.1 Lithobates sylvaticus | reverse complement strand
AGCGTTCTCTAGGGGCACGGCTCGAGGGGGAGCAGCGCTGATGAGGGACCTGAAAATAAGAGGCTCGGAGCTGCTCTGTGCAAAACCATTGCACAGAGCAGGTAAGTATGACATGTTTTTTATTTAAAAAAACAAGTTTCATTGGCCACTGAAATCCTGTGTGACTCTGGTGCTTGCAATGCTTGTTCCTGTTTGGGGGAGGACTCGTATGGCCCCTATGGTAGGTTCACGGTGATCTCCGACCAGAACATAGACAGGAAGGGATCACATGGCCCCTATGGTAGGTTCATAGTGATCTTTGAAAAGGACATAGACAGGAAGTGATCATTTGGCCCCTATGGTAGGTTCATAGTAATCTCCGACCAGGACATGGCCAGGAAGGTATCACATGGCCCCTATGGTAGGTTCATAGTGATCTCCGATCTGGACATAGACAGGAAAGGGATCACATGGCCCCTATGGTAGGTTCATAGTGATCTCCGACCAGGCCATGGCAAGGCAGGGATCACATGACCCCTATGGTAGGTTCATAGTAATCTAAGACCAGGACATAGCCAGGAAGGGATCACATGGCCTCTATGATAGGTTTATAGTGAATTATGAGCAGGACTTAGCCAGGCAGGGGTAATATGGACCCTATGGTATGTTCATAGTTATATCCGACCAGGCCATAGCAATGCAGGGATCACATGGACCCTATGGTAGGCTCATAGTAATCTCCGACCAGGACATGGCCAGGAAGGTATCACATGGCCCCTATGGTAGGTTCATGGTGATCTCTGACCAGGACATAGTCGGAAAGGTATCACATGACCCCTATGGTAGGTCCATACTAATCTCCGACCAGGACATAGCCAGGAAGGGTCCACTGTCCTATATATGTATCTCTATATACTATATCCACCGTATATACCCAGATCTAGCGGTGTGATGTGTGTACTCTCTGTATATACTATATATCCACTGTCCTATATATCTCTATATACTATATCCCCCATATATACCCAGATATAGAGGTGTGACATGTGTGCTATTTGTATATACTATATATCCACTGTCCTATATACCGCCTATATACAATATCCCCCATATATACCCATAGAGGTGTGACGTGTACTCTCTGTATATACTATATATCCACTGTCCTATATATCGCTATGTACTATATCCACCGTATATACCCAGATATAGAGGTGTGTATAGGTGTAATATTTCTGATGGGGGGGGGGTATGGGTGCAATATTCCTGATGGGGGGGGGTGGGGTATGGGTGTAATATTCCTGATGGGGGGGTTGGGTGTAATATTCCTGATGGGGGGGTTGGGTGTAATATTCCTGATGGGGGGGGGTTTGGGTGTAATATTCCTGATGGGGGGGGGGGGTATGGGTGTAATATTCCTGATGGGGGGGGGGGGGGTATGGGTGTAATATTCCTGATGGGGTGGGGAATGGGTGTAATATTCCTGATGGGGGGGTTTGGGTGTAATATTCCCGATGGGGGCAGTATGGGTGTAATATTCCCGATGGGGGAGTATGGGTGTAATATTCCTGATGGGGGGGGGTATGGGTGTAATATTCCTGATGGGGGGGTATGGGTGTAATATTCCTGATGGGGGGGGGGGTATGGGTGTAATATTCCTGTTGGGGGGGGGGGTATGGGTGTAATATTCCTGTTCGGGGGGAGTGTAGGTTTAATATTCCTGTTGGGTGAGAGTGTGGGTGTAATATTCTTGCTGGGGGGAGTATCGGATGTAATATTCCTGCTGGAGAGGAGGGAGTTTGGGTGTAATATTCCTGCTGGGGGGATGTCTGTGCAGAAAGTTCTCATCGTATGATGGACAGGGCGAGGCTCTGTTCACACCTAGGTGTTTAGGATTCCCGAATAGCTGCAAAACGCGGCACACGCTTGCGAACCCTTTACTTTCACTATCGCCCCAATCAAGGCGAGTTTTTGCCGCAATTGTCACCTGCTTTTGGGAAACAGGCAACATGTCATGCGTTTTGTGGCAATTTGTGAATCGCAGTAATTCCGCCCGCGATCCGGAACGCCTTTGTGTCATCGCAGCCTAAGCGTCTTCTATCTGTTGCTGGGTTCACTTTCTATAGATTCTGGGAGAACATTTTCTTCCTCAAACATTCCACACATTTGTTTCATTCTTTATTCCACCGCTAATATATACTCCGCATTGACCTTGTATAGCGCTTTTCTCTCTGAGGACTCCAACTATTGGAGATGGCGTTGGCCGGGAATCGAACCCGGGTCAGCTGCTTGAAAGGCAGCTATGCTTACCACTGCACCACCAACGCAAGGTGTTTGTAGTGTGGGAGGAAACCGGAGTACCCGGAGGAAACCCACGCAAGCACAGGGAGAACATGCAAACTCCATGCAGATAGTGTCCTGGTCAGGATTTGAACCATGGACCCCAGTGCTGCAAGGCTAACTCCTAAGCCTCTGTGCTGCCCATATGCGGCCTCTGTTCGGAATGGGGGATGCACAGGTGTTCCACCCTCCCCTCATAGCCGCTCCAGCACACGCCTCAAAAACATACCAGCCTTAAACCTCCCCTTATAGGTGGTCCAACACACGCCTCAAAAACATACCGCCTCCAACATTCTCTCGTAGCCAGTCCAACACGCGCCTCAAAAGCCTACCAGCCTCCAAACTTCACAACCTAATCAATTACTTAATGTCGATCGTCAATAGATCGATCAAACATAATCACCTGTAAAAAAGTGTCTGAAATGTTGGTGGTAAACAGCCTGCTAGGCCCGGGGGGAACCAAACCAAGTCCTCCAAAGGCTACCTCATATCCAAAAGTCCAAAAGTTGCCAAGAGTGTAAATGTAGACTTTAAGGTTAATCAAAAATATCACATTCTAAAAGGAAAGGTATAACAAGGGGAGGGGGAGTATGGAAGAGGGAGAGTGGGAGGAAAGGAGGTGGGGGGGTAGGTTGAGGGTAAGGAAGGGGTGTGGGGGTTCCCCCCAACCCTCATACCCCTTCTTCCTCCAACCTTATTTGATTTTTTTGATTAACTTTAAAGCTTAATGTCTACATTTACATTCTTGGCAACTTTTGGATGAGTCAGATTTTGGAGGACTTGGTTCGGTTACCTCCCATGCTTAGCAGGCTGTTTACCACCAACATCTCAGGTACTTTTTTACAGGTGATTATGTTTGGGCGATGTATTGTCAAACCTTAAAGCTTCTGCAGAAAGGTAAATAGAGGGCTGATGGGAAGGCCCTGAGGTTACTGGAGTGGCAGCCGCTACCAGTGTAGGGACCTGTGTTGGTACAGCCATACCTGGACCCTAGGAGGGTTCCTCAGACTTTTGGTTGAGTCTTCTTCTAGGAACAGCCAATTGTCTTGTTTGTCCAGCTGCATTGATAGTTGGTGAATCAGAAGTTCCAAAAACAAAAATGGAGGGCTGATGGGAGGACCCTCCAGTAACTTGAGTGGCAGCCGCCACCAGTGTAGGGACCTGTGTTGGTACAGCCGTACCTGGTCCTTGGGAGGGTTCCTCAGATTTTTTGTTGAGTCTTCTTCTAGGAACAGCCAATTGTCTTAAGCTGATGAGAATCTTTCAAGAGAGCAATGACGTAGTGGACTCCAGTGATGATGGCTTGACTTGAAGATCTTCTTCGTCATGTTCATTAGAACATTTTTTCCAACGTTTTGCCCATCTTCACTCCCAAAAAAGCTGCACCCCTTCCATTTAAGTGCAATCCATCACTGCTATAAAGACAGGAACCGAATGAAAAGTCAACCCAGTTCGCCATAAAGCCAAAACCCTCCTCTCTGCAATAGTTCCTCAGCCAGTTGTTAAGATCCATAAGCTCCTGCTGCCTCTCCGGTGTGGCTCGAGGTACAGGCAATATTTCTGAAAATACTGCCTTGGAGGTCCTTTTCTTCAATATAGCTCCTAATTCCCTGAAATCATTTTGTAGGGCGCTCCATCTTTCTCGAACTTTGTCATTGGTACCGATATATACCATGACAGCTGGGTCCACTCCAGCCCCATCCAACAATGTGTCCATGCAATCAACAATGTTCCGAACCCGAGCGCCCGGTAAACAACATACTGTTCGGCGATAAGGGTATTTGGGACAGATTGCCCTCTGTATCCTTCCAATAACTGAATCCCCTACCACTAGTATATGCCTATCCTTTCTTGTAACCTTGCCCCCATCTTCACTGGAGACGTTCCCCTGGCATTTTGGTGGAGTATCAACGTGAACGTCACATTCTAGTGGGTTTTCCATGTGAATGTCGCACTCTGGTGGAGTCTCCTTGTGGAAGTCGCATTCTGGTGGAGTGGCCATGTCCAGGTCGCACTCTGGTGGAGTGGCCATGTCCAGGTCGCACTCTGGTGGAGTGGCCATGTCCAGGTCGCACTCTGGTGGAGTGGCCATGTCCAGGTCGCACTTTGGTGGAGTGGCCATGTCCAGGTCGCACTCTGGTGGAGTGGCCCAGTCTGGTAGAGTGGCCCAGTCCAGGTCGCACTCTGGTGAAGTGGCCCAGTCCAGGACGCACTCTGGTGGTGTGGCCCAGTCCAGGTCGCACTCTGGTGGAGTGGTCATGTCTCGGTCGCACTCTGGTGGAGTGGCCCAGTCTGGTAAAGTGGCCCAGTCCAGGTCGCACTCTGGTGAAGTGGCCCAGTCCAGGACGCACTCTGGTGGTGTGGCCCAGTCCAGGTCGCACTCTGGTGGAGTGGCCGTGTCCAGGTCGCACTCTGGTGGAGTGGCCGTGTCCAGGTCGCACTCTGGTGGAGTGGCCGTGTCCAGGTCGCACTCTGGTGGAGTGGCCGTGTCCAGGTCGCACTCTGGTGGAGTGGCCGTGTCCAGGTCGCACTCTGGTGGAGTGGCCGTGTCAAGGTCGCACTCTGGTGGAGTGGCCGTGTCCAGGTCGCACTCTGGTGGAGTGGCCGTGTCCAGGTCGCACTCTGGTGGAGTGGCCGTGTCCAGGTCGCACTCTGGTGGAGTGGCCGTGTCCAGGTCGCACTCTGGTGAGTGGCCGTGTCCAGGTCGCACTCTGGTGGAGTGGCCGTGTCCTGGTCGCACTCCGGTGGAGTGGCCGTGTCCTGGTCGCACTCTGGTGGAGTGGCCGTGTCCTGGTCGCACTCTGGTGGAGTGGCCGTGTCTTGGTCGCACTCTGGTGGAGTGGCCGTGTCTTGGTCGCACTCTGGTGGAGTGGCCATGTACAGGTCGCCCTCTGGTGGAGTGGCCATGTCCAGGTCGCACTCTGGTGGAGTCCTAATTTGAACGTCACTTTTTGGTGGCATCTCAATGTGTTGGTCGACAGGCCTGCCATGTGAACCTTGTGTGTAGTCAATACCACGTACATCTTCAATAAAAAAAAAGAGAGGAATTAGATTTAGCACCTTCACCTACATTTTATATATTTTTTCTTTGTACAACATCAAATTATAGAGAGAAAAGTTCAAAACACTTGTGCCAGATACAATGAATAAACGCGACATGACAGGGACACAAGGATGACTAATGTTGGCCTTCGTATAAAATACTGGTTGCCTGCCACTCATCCTGACCCACTGGCTGGCAATAATCGCATGAAAAATCATATGGGCTTGTTGTACCCAGCCCCTAATTAGCCTGCCCATACATGGTTAGAATCTCAGCTGGTCCCTCCTGAACCAACCTAGATTCGAACTGTCTATCGCCGGCTTTAGGAGCACAGACACTTTTAATTACAGCACTTAGGTTAAAGGCATAGTGCATATTAAATTGTTCATGGATAATTAATTAGCGCAGTTTTATTTGTATTAGTTTTGTCTGTCTGTATGGCCTTGTTTACAAGTGTGATGAGGCCTATATAGCATGAACGGGCCGTTTTTGCAACATCTGTAACTTCCAGGTGCTGCATGCAGGCATCTAATATGTGTATATAATGTTGTCATGTTTACAGGTGGTGAGGAGGCAATACAACACCTTTTTATCACCTGTCAAATGCCCTCTGAAGAGCGACCTGAATGTGGATTGCTGTTCAGAGGGCACAACGTGTTTAAATGAGCCCTAAGGCAGTTCAGACAATCCATTATTTTTTGGTCAATTCAGCAGGGAATTTCATGTTTTCTTTGGGGCACTGCTAAGTAATATTCTGGTTTCCAGCAAGTACAAAATCACAGGGAGACAGTGCTAATAAGAGATCTATAACCATCTATCTGCATGTGTGTGGACCTCCCAGTAGTGTGTACACGTGGATTGTTGGAAATGAAAACAAAAGATTGACACATATGACTACAGAGTTGCAATCAAAATTAAACCTTCAAAGAGACAGTGGGGAAGAGATCTAGGTCCCATATCGGATGATGATTGGGAGGCGGCATTGTCCGCACTGCCCATGTTCTCTTTATCTTCCACACAGAAATGAACCCAACTATTCATTTCACACAGGACTTATCATACCCCTGAGAAATTGTTTAAATGGCAGCGTAAAGATACCCCTCTTTGTCCTAGATGTAATATGGGGCCGGCTAATTTAATACATATGTTATGGAGATGTCCTAAACTCCATCAGTATTGGCAAGGGGTTATTTCTACTGGTAACTCTGTCTTTAAGTCAGAATTGATGGTAGAACCCGGGGTATGCCCTTTAAGTATGATAGATGAATCTAGGACCCCGGAAAACACCCATGTACCCCAATAGTTAGGACTCTCTTTCAGGCCTGTAAACGTATAGCCCAAAAATGGATGTCTCCACATCCTCCGACATTAGGGGAATGGAAAATGCGAATAAATGATACGATACTTAGAGAAAAATAAATCTATCTACATAGGAACTGCTCAGAATAATGTGGTAAGGTGTGGGGGATGTGGGTGACTACCATGGGTTCAGCACTCACAACCATCAATTAGGTGGAGTGGCACAAGGGGTTTGAGGACAGATATAGTTGTGATGATGTATTGACCTTTTATTACGCTGGATATATATGAACCTCTAAATATAGCAGCGCAAAAACTTGAATGATGAAAGATAAAGATATTAGTAGGATACAATGTTATGAGGTCTGTTTTTTTTTCTTAAAGTGATTGTAAACCCTTACAGAGCACTTTTTACTACAGTAAGCCTATAATAAGACTTACCTGTAGCTCCCCCGGATATCTCCTAAACCTGCACAGATGAGGAGATATCCCCTGTATCATCATGTGCCAACGTCATCCACACATGGGCACTGAAGCAATGGCACGTTAGGTTTAATTTTTTTTTGTTGTGGGTTTACAACCACTTTAAATATTTCTTATAAATGTGTGTTTATTATGATTATACAATAAGTACATGGGCTGTGTGTATGTCTTGTGTTGATTGTAACTAAAAAATGTAATAAAAAAGGATTTGATATAAAAAAAAACAACCTATGTACCTATGGGAATGTGACCCGTCATTAATGGGAGAAAAGGATCCAATGAAAGGGTTTCCTTTATCTTGTATCTATCAATATCCACAATACAGGTACTTACCATTCAGGTCTTCTTTCTGCTGTTGGCCATTGACTTTACAGCCGGCACCAAAGCATCCAATCACGGCTCTGAAGCAACGTCTCATAAAAGCCCCGGGACTCCTCTTCATTCTTTTGGGCTTCTTGGGTGGGATATCTGCAGGATGGACACTGATATCTCCTTCCATAGGTGGTCCTCCAATGGTGGGTTTCTCTTTGTTATTTTGAGAAACAACCTTTTTAAGGTTAAATCTGTTCATTATAAAGAATAATGAAACACGCTTGAAATGGGCAAGAATTAAATTTGCAATCAAATCGGATAAAATCGGATCAGATCACAAGAAAAAACTCGCCAGAGAATGAAGCTCGTGTTAACCGTTCAGTGTCAACAAAGCAACTGGCAGGAACCCTGCTGTGTGTTCCTTATGAGAGCAGCCGATGACATCACAGTTGTCTTGGCAACCTTTTTTTTTTTTTTTTTTTTTTCAAATCTCCTGGTGGGTGGTCTAACTGACAATTTTTCTTAAAGGAGCCTCCTCCTGGTTTTGAAATTCAGCCAGTAGGCTTAGTATACAAATCTAATAAACAAGGATGTGGCTCCTTTAAGAAAGATTGTCAGTTAGACCACCCACCAGGAGATTTGAAAAAAAAAAAGGTTGCCATGACAACTGTGATGTCATCGGCTGCTCTCATAAGTTCCTTATGAGAGCAGCCGATGACATCACAGTTGTCATGGCAACCTTTTTTTTTCAAATCTCCTGGTGGGTGGTCTAACTGACAATTCCATTTAGCCTACTGGCCACTTAAACCCCCCTCCTGCCCAGACCAATTTTCAGCTTTCGGTGCTCTCACACTTTGAATGGCAATTACTCAGTCATGCAACACTGTACCCAAGTTCATTTTTTGTCCTTTTTTTTCCCACAAATAGAGCTTTCTTTTGGTGGTATTTGATCACCTCTGGGTTTTTTATTTTTGCGCTATAAATGAAAAACGACCGAAAATTTTGAAAAAAAACACCTTTTTCTTTTTTGTTTCTGTGATAAAATTTAGCAAATTATTAATTTTTCTTCATAAATTTTGGCCACAATTTATACTGCTACATATCTTTGGTAAAAATAACCCAAATTTGTGGATATTATTTGGTCTTTGTGAAAGTTAGAGAGTCTACAAGCTGTGGTGCAAATCATACAAAATTGATCACACCTGATGTACTGGTGGCCTATCTCATTTCTTGTGACCCGAACAAGCCAGGAAAGTAAATAGTAAATATCCCCCAAATGACCCCTTTTTTGAAAGTAGACATTCCAAGGTATTTAGTAAGAGGCATGGTGAGGTTTTTGATGTTGTAATTTTTTCCCACAATTCTTTGCAAAATGAAGATTTTTTTTTTTTCTTTTCCACAAAATCGTCATTGTAATAGTTTATTTCTCTCACATGGCATGTGTATACCACAATATCAATGTGGGGCAATATCATAGTTGTTGTTAATATTTATTTTGGACCTTATTTCTGTATAAAACATTTAACAGTGTAATTTCATGAGATAATTTATGAGGGCGTGTTTAGGGGAGTGGTTGGGTGTGGTAACTGGTTGCGAGTAACTCTTAAGGCCGGGCTAGTGGCTCAGGACTTGAACTTTTGAGCCGTGTGTGTGTGTGTATGTGTATGTGTGTATATATATATATATATATATATATATATATGTGTGTATATATATATATATATATATATATATAATGCATTTAAAAAAAAAAAAAAACATTAATTGTAAATTATATCCCTTGTTTCTGTGCACATATACATATACATATATATATATAATATATATATATATATATATATATATATATATATATATATATATATATATATATATATATATATATAAACTCTCGTATGTACATCGGTGGGTGGAAGTGATCTCTGGAGGTGAGCGGAAGCTGTGAGATGCCGGCGGTACACGCTGGCCCAGAGGCGTAGCTTAAAGCTTGTGGGCCCTGATGCAGAAGTTGACCTGCCCGCCCACGCTACCACCCACCACTTCCACCTTTTTCAGTTAAGTGCCATGATACTCCAAGTGGCTAAAGAGTTATTTCAAAGATTTATTTACATATTAACCTCCCTGGCGGTAATCCTGAGTCTGGCTCGGGGCAGGAACTTCAGTACCAAAAGCGGTAACCCTGAGCCAGACTCGGGCTTGAGTTGCAGCACACAGGGGGGGGGTTACTTACCTTGTCCCCTGGATCCTGCGATGTCTCCCCGCTGTGTGAGCGAGCCGTCTGCTCGCTCGATTCACACAGTACCGAGTGCCGCTGATCTCCGTTCCCTGCGACGTTACGACGCACGGGAGCAGAGATCGGCGCCAAATTCTAAAAAGTTTAAAAACACAATACACATACAGTACTGTAATATTACAGATTACAGTACTGTATACAAAAAATACACATCCCCTTTGTCCCTAGTGGTCTGTCCAGTGCCCTGCATGTCATTTTATATAATAAAAAGATTTTTTTCTGCCTGGAAACTGGAGATTGTCCATAGCAACCAAAAAGTGTCCCTTTATGTCAAAAGTGGTTTTAGACCAGCTAGAAAACAGCGATAATAAATTAGAATCACGATTTATCATCAAACACTAAATTTAATGGCAGAGACTATTCTGCAACTGAGCAAATTTCAGTGTTTTTGATTTGATGACATTATTGAATCATTTTTATATATATTTTTATTATATTATAATTTTGTGTTTCAAACTTTATCATACCCGGGATGTCTACTAGACTCTGGTTCGGACAGATTTAAGTGAGTTATTCATAAGAATTGCATGCCTACAATATAAAAACGCCAAATTTCCATGCAAAATAATTGTACCGCTTTCAGCACAAAATTCCAGACAGAATCATACCGCCAGGGAGGTTAAGGGGGTAATTCAAAAGATTTCTTGCTTAAAATATGGGCTTGATTAGGATTATAATGGCCACGGCCAGAAATGCTAGGGAAGTGTTTTTCAAAGTGATAAATCATGGGGACATGGATGGATTGATGTGTTTGCTTTAAATATTAAAAGTAAATTAAATAGTGTTTTTTTTTTTGTGGAGCTCAGATGACATGTAGTTATGCTTTAAAAAAGAACTTCAATAAAACCAGCAACTATTGGGACAATGAACACCTGGGTCAGGACTATGTAATGCACAACATAATGTATAGAGTGCAGGGGTCAGAAGTAAGTAACATACAAAACAACATGTAGAGTGCAGCAGTTAGAATGAACTCTGTGTTCACATTGGAGTCTCCCCTTATATCAAAGTCACAAGCATTTCTCTATACATCAGGGTTTCAAAAGTCCCTCCTTACATCAGAGTCCATAGCATTCCCCCTTATATCAGAGTTTGCAGGGTTACCCTTTATAGTTTAAGGGGGATCTCCATGGACCCTTATGTAAAAGGAGAACTCTGTGGTCCCTGATGTAAAAGGAGAACTCTGTGGTCCCTGATGTAAAAGGAGAACTCTGTGGTCCCTGATGTAAAAGGAGAACCATGTGGACCCTGATGTAAAAGGAGAACCCTGTGGACCCAGATGTAAAAGGAGAACCCTGTGGTCCCAGATGTAAAAGGAGAACCCTGTGGTCCCTGATGTAAAAGGAGAACCCTGTGGTCCCTGATGTAAAAGGAGAACCCTGTGGTCCCTGATGTAAAAGGAGAACCCTGTGGTCCCTGATGTAAAAGGAGAACCCTGTGGTCCCTGATGTAATAGGAGAACCCTGTGGACCCAGATGTAAAAGGAGAACTCTGTGGACCCTGAGGTAAAAGGAGAAATCTGTGGACCCTGATGTAAAAGGAGAACTGATAAGGCGGCACTGATGGTCACTGATAAGATGGCACTGATGGGCCCTGATGGTTTGCACTGATGGCACTGGCACTGATTGGCACTGATAGGTATCACTGATAGATGGGCACTGATAGGTGGCATTGATGGGCGGCACTGATGGGCACTGGTAGGTGACACTGATGGGCAGCACTGTTATTCAGGCACTGATAGGTGGCACTGTGGGCACTGATGGGTGGCGCTGGTGGGCACTGATGTGTGGCGCTGGTGAGCACTGGTAGGCAGCGGCACTGTTGCCTACTGCTAGGTTGCACTTGTAGGGGGCACAGGTGGGCACTGATGAGCTGGCGGTAGCTCGCAGTGATCGGGACTGATGTCCCTCTCACTGCCGCCGGTGATCGCCTTTTTTTCTCCTCGCGCTTTTTTCTCCAACACCTATTTGCTGCTTTTGGAACTGCGCGTGTGCTGTTGCAAGCTGACCTGTGGCCATATTTTGTTTATGGGCAGTGGCTGCCATTCCCAGACATTTAGCCTGGTTTCACACTGGTGCGTGCAGAATACTGCGTGTGATTCGCACAGGAATCGCAACGCATTCTTGTGTACATTACATGCAATGTCTGTGTGGTGCGATATGTGCCATACATTTTGTATGGCTCAAATCACATCGGCACAAAAATGGTGCAGGACCCTTTTTTTTCCCCTGCACCTGAATCGCATCACATGGGTGTTCACACCCCCGCAATGCGATTCTGACAATCGCACTGCGTTTTGCAATCTGTTTTTGGGGTGTCGTTCATCTAACATTCACACTCGCAGCAGATCGCATGGATGTCGCCTGATTGCTATGCAGTGCAATGCGGGGAAAACGCAGTGAATCTTCTGCGTTTCCCTGATTGCACCGGTGTGAACCAGGGCTTACAGGCACAGTAACATTGGCTGATTTTTACAAATTGTCTGTAAATTTACAGGTGGTTGGCAATCCTGTGCCCCCCCCTCCTGGTAATGACACATGCCCCCCCCCCCCACCCCAGTTGCAACATATTCAATTCCTTCCCTCATCAAGTTAATAACAGAGGTTTGCCCCCCTCCTGGTAAGCCACATGCACCCCCTTAGTAATGACAAATGTCCCCCCACCTCTAAGTAATGATAGGAGTCCTCCTCCTGGTAATCACACATGCCCCAGCATACAGCAGCACAGAGTCACACTTACCTGTCCCGGGCTCCACGGCACTCAGTCCTCCACTCCGTTCAGGTAACGGCACAACTTCTCCCCAGCCAATGAGAGTGGAGGAGGGGTGTGGTCTGGTGGTCTGAGGAGAAGGCAAACTAGAAGCTCCGGACTGGATTGCAGAGCTATGCTAGGAGACACAGGGAGGATCGGACCTGGATTCTATTTCCAGGATTTTGTGATAGTAAAATGCAGCATGTAAGATGACGTAGCAGGGAGCTGCGGGGCCCCCTGGAGATGAACGCGGGGTTGCTATGGTGACTCTTGCACCCCTTCACGCTACGCCCATGCACTGGCCAATGAACAGGCTCCCTTCTCTCCTATCCTGTGAGGACAAGGTGATCACACCAAATTTACAGCTCTAGATGGCTTAGGACGGCCCGGGTATCAGGAGAGTGGTGAGCTGTATTTATGCTGTTTACACCCGGCTGGGAACTGACAAAGATTATATGCATACTCACCTTTCCCATTGACACCAATTACAGTTCCTTCTGTTCCTGTGGTATTTGCATCGAGGGCAGAGACTGTCCAACCATGCGAGCCGAGACTGCTACACTTGTCATCATTGCCCCCATTAATCATCAGGACCGCCCACCATCTCCCCATTGGGAATCCATAGGTGTTCTTTCATCATCATACCGGGACTGTATACTATCCGGATCACACTTTCATATATTTTACACTGAACTAATCTGTAGAGTTTCTATCCACTTGCCACGTCACCTTCCACAAGTTGTGGATTGTCCACTTGCCACGTCACTTGCCACAAGTTGTGGATTGTCCACTTGCCATGTCACTTGCCACGTCACCTGCCACAAGTTGTGGATTTTGCACTTGCCATGTCACTTGTCACGTCACCTGCCACAAGTTGTGGATTGTCCACTTGCCATGTCACTTGCCACGTCACCTGCCACAAGTTGTGGATTGTCCACTTGCCATGTCACTTGCCACGTCACCTGCCACAAGTTGTGGATTGTCCACTTGCTACGTCGCCTGCCACAAGTTGTGGATTGTCCACTTTCCATGTCACTTGCCACTTCCCCTGCCACAAGTTGTGGATTGTCCACTTGCCATGTCACTTGCCACGTCACCTGCCACAAGTTGCGGATTTTCATTAGCCACGTCACCTGCAACAAGTTGTGGATTGTCCACTTGCCACGTCACCTGCCACAAGTTGCGGATTGTCATTTGCCACGTCACCTGCCACAAGTTGTGGATTGTCCACATGCCACGTCACCTGCCACAAGTTGCTTGTTCAAATCTAACAACATATGGGTCAAATTCCAATTATACTTCGGATAACAGCAATGCTAGTGGTGTATTGGATTGGATCAAGGGCTCTTTAGGGTATATAAATAGTCTATGTATTATTGCAAGCAATTACAATTTTTTTTTTTTTAATTTTTTAATGGTTTTTCATCATTTGACATAATTTTTGAGATATTTACTGTCAAAAAAATAGTGCACCTTTAAAAACGCTTATAAACATAAACGCGGCTATACGCCGGTACCGCGTTTAGCGGGGTTTTGCGTCTAAAACTTGGAAATCTTTGGCGTCTGAACTCATTTTTTTGCCTTATAAGAAACGCTGTTAACAAAACTGTGTACATGGTCACATAGGATAACATTGAATGAGTTCAGGGGCAGTTGAAAAAAAAAAACGTCCAACTGCCTCTGAATGTCCGTTTACCAGCCTCAGTGTACATGGGGGCCTTACTGTATCTACTGGGCGACCAGATCTGACAGTATTGGGAATTTCTCCATTTTTTTTGAGTTAGCTCATCCAGATTCAGTGGTTCATGGTATTGTGGGGAGTGTGGAGGTTGACTGTCTTTTTTTGATATGTTGTTTACTGATTCAGAGGAACACGCCTCACACTTTATTCATTACTATTGGGGTGACGGTTTTGGTTGTCTGGTTGAGGAATTGTTATCTATAATTCCTTTCTTCCCTATTACCCATTTACCCAGGTGTAGCTTGAGTGTAGGGCTGCAACTAACGATTATTTTCATAATCGATTAGTTGGCCGATTATTGTTTCGATTAATCGGTTAATAACCTTAAAAAAAAGTGTAGTGTATAATTTAGTTAATATGTAAAGTTTAAAAAAAAGGCAATTTATTCCTAAATATCTCTATACACAGGGGTAAATATAAATAACCAACTATATGGTTATTCAACTCTTCTGGGATAAGGTTGTCCACAAGGTTTGTCCACAACCTGTATGCTCTCAGCCCCCCCCCACACCTGTATGCTCTCAGCCCCCCCCACCTGTATGCTCTTAGCCCCCCCCCCCCCTGTATGCTCTCAGCCCCCCCCACACCTGTATGCTCTCAGCCCCCCCCCCCCCCACACCTGTATGCTCTCAGCCCCCCCCCCACACCTGTATGCTCTCAGCCCCCCCCACACCTGTATGCTCTCAGCCCCCCCCACACACCTGTATGCTCTCAGCCCCCCCCCACCTGAATGCTCTCAGCCCCCCCCCCCACACCTGAATGCTCTCAGCCCCCCCCCACCCCCCACACCTGTATGCTCTCAGCCCCCCCCCCCCACACCTGTATGCTCTCAGCCCCCCCCCCCCCCCCCCCCACACCTGAATGCTCTCAGCCCCCCCCCCCCCCCCACACAAGTGTTGAATTTGAGTATATCTCCATTTGTCAAGTGGCCTGTGTCCCCAATCCTGCGTGATTTCGCTACATACTCTTTTCCCTACCATCACTTTCTGTAGTGCTATTTCCTCCCTTTTAGCCCACCTACTAAAATATAAACGCTCCTCCTTCCCAGGCAAAAAGAAAATTGTGTCTAAAAGTGACATTAGTGGTGAATTGTAATCCCATTTGTGTCTCTTGTTTATTCCATCCCAAATCTTTAATGTGTTTTTTGTCAAAATATTTGTGTTTGCTGCTAGGTCTCGGTGTTGGGGTGGTATCCATATCATTTTCCCTATGTCTGTTCTACTCAATGTGATTTCTAACTCCGCCCAACTCTTCTCCGTCTTATTATGTAGCCAATCTGTTATTCTAGAGATCACAACTGCTTCATAAAATGTTTTAAACTCTGGCATTGCTAATCCCCCTCTATCTTTATCTTTCACCAATACATCATAAGCGATACGGGGACGTTTACGGGCCCAAATAAACTTCAACACCATGGATTTTATTTTTCCAAAATAAGTCTGTGGGAGAGGGATTGGGACCATTTGAAATGTATAAATTAGTATGGGCAATATAAACATTTTAACTGCATTGATCTTTCCAGTCCATGTGAGTGCTTTGTATTGCGTCCTGCCCAGTTGGTCTTTAATTTTATTAAGTAGAGGTATATAATTGGCTTCAAAGAGATCTCCTATTTGTGCTGTCAGTTTTATACCTAGATAACCCAATTCCTTTTTACACCGACTGAGCAGTAAATTAACTTGAAGTGCTCTCTGCTCTACTACGGACAAGGCTAAGTTCAAAATCTCGGATTTAGTCATGTTTATTTTAAAATTCGTTAATTTCCCATACTGTTTTAATTCCTTCAGGATTATCGGGATTGTTGTTCTGGGTTTGGAGATGTACAATAATAAATCGTCTGCAAATGCGGCCACCTTATATTCCCTACTTCCAACCTGGATTCCCTGGATATCTTGGTTTTTGCGTATTGCCACCAGGAGGGGCTCCAACGTGATTATAAATAGAAGTGGTGAGAGTGGGCATCCCTGTCTTGTCCCATTGAATAATTCAAGGGGGCAGGACAGGGAGCCATTAACTCTAATTCTGGCCGTCGGGTGGAAGTAAAGGGACTCAATCCATCCCATCAACCTCTCACCAAACCCTAAGTACCTTAGCGTCTCAAACATGAACCCCCAATTGACTCTGTCAAAAGCCTTCTCGGCATCGATTGACATAAGTACTGTGGGGGTACCCCTCCTGATGACTTCTTGTACCAACAGTATAGACTTCAACGAATTGTCCCTCCCCTCCTTCCCCTGGACAAACCCCACTTGATCATTGTGGATCCATTTCTTGAAGTAAGCTTTCAGTCTTTCTGCTATTATTTTTGCAAAGATCTTTATATCTGCATTTAATAATGAAATTGGCCTGCTCCTACTGCATTGAAATAATCGCATAATTTGGGGACTAGTTGCTTATGGAACTTCTTGTAATACAGGATGGAGTATCCATCAGGGCCCTGACTTCCACCCAGGGCAGTACTTTTAATTGCTCTCTCCACTTCCTCTTTCGACATGGGGGCCTCCAATGCCTCCATCTCCTCCTTCTCTCCCTTTGGGAAGTCCAGGTCCCGTAAATACTCCCTTATTACTTCACTCTGTTTTCCCCTGTCTTCACCTCTCTGGCTTATATTGTACAGAGCACTATAGTAAGAATGGAGATTTTCCGCGATGCGTGGGGTATTCTATCTCTAACCATTGGGATAAAGGTCCTGTTCTTCTTTTCCTTCACCCGTCTCGCCATCCATTTGCCTGACCTATTTCCTCACTGATATCTTTCCTTATTTATATTATGAAATGCTGATTTCCTCTCTTGCTCAAGGCACTCTTGTATCTCTCTCTTTTTAGCTATCAGGTCCTGTCTGTCCGGTATCCCTTTAGGTCTAGTTTTTTGCTCCAATTCCTGGATCTCCCTATATAACTGGGCTTTCTTTTTCTCCCTTTCCTTCTTTTTCCCTGCCCCAATCCCGATCAGAATCCCTCTTATAACAACTTTGTATGTTTCCCAGGCGGTGGCTCTGGAGATTTCTGGCGTATTGTTTAGCTCAAAAAAAGTTGTCAATTCTTGCTCAATCCTACTGATCGATTCTAGGTCCTGAATGAATGAATCGTTTAGCTTCCAAGTTCTCCCCGAGCCCACGTCTCCCTTTATCTCCAGTTGAATTTGCACTGGGGCATGGTCTGACAAGGTGGTAGGTTTAATTCCTGCCTTTTTCAAGGCAGATACAAGTTGATGTTCTATTAGGATATAGTCTATCCTAGAAAAGGAGTTATGAACAGAGGAGAAGTGGGTATAATCCCGCTCTTTTAAATGGCTGATCCTCCATGCGTCTTGCAACTGCCAGTTAGCTAATGCATTTTTGACTGTTCTCTGTCTCTACTCAGTAACTCCATTTCCTCCCCCTGAAGTATCTACTCTGGGGTCAATGCTCCAGGTCAGGTCCCCTGCCACAATCAATTTACCATCCTTGAAGTCATCAAGTTTTTTTAATACTTTCTTGAGAAATCTGTCAGGGTTCTTATTCGGTGCATATACATTTACAATCGTACACTTCATATTAAACAATTTTCCTTTTATAAACAAATACCTTCCTTCTGGGTCTACCAGACGCTCCTCCACTTCAAACCTTATTGTGCTATTAAAGCCAATAGCTACCCCTCTTGAGTGTGGTGATGGTGTGCCTCCATAGAACCAGATCGGGAATTGATGTGATGCTAATTTAACCCCTGCCCCATGTGTGATATACGTCTCCTGTAGACATACCACGCTAGCGCCCAGAATTTGGAGTTCGTTATTTATTGTATACCTTTTTTTTTTTTGTATTTAAGCCCCTTACATTATATGTAATCACATTGATCACTACCATATGTTATTACTTACAAGGTTTTTAAGAGCGTATGGCTAGACACATGTACCCATTGAACACACACACCCGTACACCCCCCCCCCCCCTTCACTTGTAGAACAGTCCTTACTTGTAAGGTGGTGTTCTTGGTCCCAGCTCTTGTGCACACACGAGGAGTGCACATGCAGGAATTTGCCAGAGGTGGCAGCAAAGAGCCCGATGCAAGCTCAGTGATACAGCTGCCGACTCACATTCACTTCAAATGGACCAGTCTAGACGCTCGGGCCCCTTACAGGTGTATGGGCTGTACCCCCCTGATGGCGGCCCTGATGGCATACCTTGCTTGCTGTGTGTGAGGCGAGGATGAGACACTTTTTTAGAAGGCGCTGCCACTGCCCTTAATAGTGTGTCTTTAACCACTTTCAGACCGGACCATTTTGCTGGCTTAAGACCAGACCACTTTTTGCGATTCGGCACTGCGTCGCTTTAACTGACAATGTGGCTCCCAAACAAAATTGACATCCTTTTTTTCCCACAAATAGAGCTTTCTTTTGGTGGTATTTGATCGCCCCCGCGGTTTTAATTTTTTGCTCTATAAAGAAAAGAAGAGCAACAATTTTGAAAAAAACACATTATTTTTAACTTTTTGCTATAATAAATATCCCCCGTAAATATATAAAAAAAAAATTTTTTTTAATAGTTTTATAGCATTTTTATTAATAATTTTTTTTTTTACTAGTAATGGCGGCGATCAGTGATTTTTATTGTGACTGTGACATTATGGCGGACACATCGGACATTTTTGACACATTTTTGGGACCATTGTCATTTATACAGCAATCAGTGCTATACAAATGCACTGATTCCTTTGTAAATGACACTGGCAGTGAAAGGGTTAACCAGGGGGTGGCAGTGTAGGGGTTAAGTGTTCCTAGGGTGTGTTACTAACTGTGGGGGGCGTGGCTGTGTGTTAGTGGACACTGATCTCTGCTCCAATCACAAGGAGCAGAGATCAGTATCACTTGTTGCTAGGCAGAATGGGGAGATGCTGTTTACTTCCGCATCTCCCCGTTCAGCCTTCCCGTGAGACGGTATCCCCGTGGTGATCGAGTCCGCGGGACCCGCGACCGGACTCACGCTGGTCCCAACCGACGTGCACGCGGTGCGCACGTGATGGCACGGCGTCATTCTTAAAGGGATGTACCTGTACGCCCTTATGCCTGTCTGTGCCATTCTGCCGATGTACATCTTCGTGCGCCGGTCGGGGACTGGTTAATGCAAGGTTGGGCAAAAAAAAAAAAAGTTTATTTCTTAACCGGTTCCTGACCGGCGCACGACGATATACGTCGGCAGAATGGCACGTACGGGCAGGAGGGCGTATATACAAGTCCCTCCTTAATGCCTGCCGTGCCATCAGGAGCGCGCCAGGAGCGGCGCGCTAACGCGCCGGTCGGGACCCCCGTGAGGCCAGTCGCGGGTCCCGCGAACTCGATCGCCGCGGGAATACCCGCGATCGTCTCACGGGAAGGCTGAATGGGGAGATGCGGAAGTACACAGCATCTCCCCGTTCTGCCTAGCAACTAGTGACGCCGATCTCTGCTCCCTGTGATTGGAGCAGAGATCAGCATTCACTAGCTGACAGCCACGCCCCCCACAGTAAGAAACACACCCCTAGGCATACTTAACCCCTACACTGCCCCCTTTGTGGTTAACCCCTTCACTGCCAGTGTCATTTATACAGGAATCAATGCATTTAAATAGCATTGATTGCTGTATAAATGACAATGGTCCCAAAAATGTGTCATAAATGTCCGATGTGTCCGCCATAATGTCGCAGTCACAATAAAAATCGCTGATCGCCGCCATTAGTAATAAAAAAAAATTATTAATAAAAATGCTATAAAACTATCCCCTATCTTGTAAACGCTATAACTTGTGCGCAAACCAATCAATAATCGCTTATTGCAATTTTTTTTACCAAAAATATGTAGAGGAATACGTATCGGCCTAAACAGAGGAAAAAAAAAGTTTTTTTATATATTTTTGGGGGATATTTATTATAGCAAAAAATAAAAAATAATGCGTTTTTTTTCAAAATTGTCGCTCTTTTTTGTTTATAGCGCAAAAAAATAAAAACCGCAGGGGCGATCAAATACCACCAAAGAAAGCTCTATTTGTGGGAAAAAAAAGGACGTCAATTTTGTTTGGGAGCCACGTCACATGACCACAGAATTGTCAGTTAAAGCGACGCAGTGCCGAATCGCAAAAAAGGGGCCTGGTCCTTTGGCTGCAAATTGGTGCGGTCTGAAAGTGGTTAACAGATACCAGGCACCCGCTGTACCTACTGATTTTGCTAGTGTTTTAAAGGGAAATGGTCATCCAGTGAATCCCATTTTCTGGGTGCAGTACTGCTTTCAGCTTTAGGCGGGTTGCTGTTCCTGGAACTTCCCTGGAATCAGCACTACTTCTTGGAGTCAAAGTGACAACCTTCGCGGAAGTTTTGACTATGACCGGTATTTACCATCTGGACAGTTTCTGTTTCAGTCCTTCCTAATTCCCTGGAGGACCCTAAATCCAGATCAAGCATTGTAAGCCAGTTTTGTAAATGTTTTCTTACTACCCCTTTTCCTCTGAGCCTCCTCATAATTTCCATTTTATTTTATTTATTTAGAGAGTCTTTAGAGCGCACATGTAGAGACCGATGCTGGACAGAACTCTTTAAAAGTTGTTACAAGTTCTCCCACTTTTTCCTTCTTAGCAGGATCTTTAAATATAGCTCTAGTTTTGTTTAAACTGATCAAAAGTTTATAATTGCCATTTTGAGAATTGTTATTAAAAAACAAGCTTCTGTCATATATAATTGTTTCTTTTGCTTCAATTAAAGCTGAACTTCGAGCAAATATAAAAGACATAAATTAAGGTATAACTAAAGGCAAAACTTTTTTTATTTTTTTTATTTCTTGTTTTTATTGCTTTCTGTCCCCCGTTAGAGAGATTCCCGTCCTTGATTTGTCCTGCTTACCATTGACCTGGAAATTTATAGATAGGCAACTCCTATCCTCATATTGATTAGTGGTTCCAAATTAATAACAACTACTGCAGTAGGGAACAGACACAAATGATACGCTCAGCATCTTTCCAAATAACCGTTCTGCTTTATTGTGACGCAATTGAAGGTTTTTATACACATGATTACGTAGGTATCGCATTAATATTACAATTGTACGTTTATGGTAACAAGGGGCGCAGTGGCGTACTAAGGGGGGTGCGGGGGGGGGCGGGCCGCACCGGGTGCCACACACTGGGGGGGGTGCCAGGCCGGCGCCCCCCTCCGCGATGGGTTGTAGGGGGGGTCTGTACTAAAGGGGGGGGGGTTTCTACTGAAGGGGGGGTCATTCTGTACTGAAGGATGGGGTCACTCTGTACTGCACGGGGGTCTGCATTGTAGTAGGGGGGTCTGTACTGAAGGGGGGGGGTCACTCTGTACTGCACGGGGGTCTGCATTGTTGTAGGGGGGGGGGAGGGGGGGTTTGTACTGAAGGGGGGTCTGCATTGTAGTAGGGGGGGTCTGTACTGAAGGGGGGAGCAGAGGTGGGGGGGGGGGTCACTCTGTACTGAAGGGGGGGTCTGCCTTGTAGTAGGGGGGGTCTGCATTGTAGGGGGGGTCTGTACTAAAGGGGGGGGGCTCTGCATTGTAGGGGCGTCTCCACTGTAGGGGGGTCTGTACTGAAGGGGGGTCTGCACTGTAGGGGGGTTGTGCAGGGGGGGTCTGTACTAAAGGGGGGGGGGTTTCTACTGAAGGGGCGTATCATAGGCAGGCTAATTCTAATCAGGACTCGAAAGAATGTAAACATGTACTGAAAACATTATTAGTGCTGTGTGCACAGTGTGCAATACATACAAAATAGAATACAATTATATACAGAACTTACAAATTTCCATTACAGTCTCCTCTCTTTTGATCAATATTTTGATCACTAACCATACCTGCTATCACCTTTAACCTGGAACCTCCACACACTTAGGTGGAGGTAGTCCTGGCCAAAGAGGCAAAAACTCCATTGTGGAGAAAATAATAGCTGAACAACTTTTTACATTACAAAATGACTTTTCATTGTGAAAAACAAATGATTGATAAGACATATTTACAGAGTACTGGCTGTACACTCCTGTGGCCAGAATGGCCTTCTAGCTTAATTGTTGGTATGGTGACTTATCAGCACATGTAAACACAGACAATTCTACATAAAATGGAAGAGGTACAAAAGACAAATATGACTTCAACATGGCTAAACTACTTTTCAAATATATATCCCTTACAATTAAAGTAATTGAATCAAAAAGTACCCTAGACTGTGATTGCAAAAGGGAAACAAGTCAAACTCCAGAGATTTCTTTAATTTAGTCAATTTTGCAGTGTCTGGTGTGGATCCAGGTGACTTTTCCTTCAAGTTTTGCAAAACTGTAAATGAAATAGATGTTGTATTGAGTCTCCAAACATTTCCTTATATATAAATGTCTCTTAACAATCCACAAGTCACCTGGCTTTAGTTTTAGATCCTTCCAAACTTTTAGGATCTGGAAATGGGGAGAAAACACATAAATGAGGTTGTCAAAAACCTTAAAAAGATCAGCAACATTCTCTGAGATCCGAATGGAGGACTTCAGCTGCTGAGACAAAATATAAGCAAGTGAGTAACACACTCCCAAACCAAATGCCATAGGGAGAGAGTCCAACATCCCCTTAGGGGCTTGATAAATTATAAGATCCGAATAAAGTAATTGAATCAAAAAGTACCCTAGACTGTGATTGCAAAAGGGAAACAAGTCAAACTCCAGAGATTTCTTTAATTTAAATAGATGTTGTATTGAGTCTCCAAACATTTCCTTATATATAAATGTCTCTTAACAATCCACAAGTCACCTGGCTTTAGTTTTAGATCCTTCCAAACTTTTAGGATCTGGAAATGGGGAGAAAACACATAAATGAGGTTGTCAAAAACCTTAAAAAGATCAGCAACATTCTCTATGAGATCCGAATGGAGAGAGTCCAACATCCCCTTAGGGGCTTGATAAATTATAAGAAAACACTCAGGTAAAAGTTTTCTAGTTTCTTAGTCTACTTTGTCCGCTACATTGTAGACAGTAGGGAGTGTAAAAATAAAACCTCAAAACTTCTAGTAAGGACTCTCCTATAAAAAATGATTTCCTCTGTTACTCTCTGTACTTACAAACTACTTCTGATAACACTTTTTACTGTGGCCTTTGCAGTAGCATTGGCCACTGGACATCCAAAAAACATGTCCATACAGACAAAATGCATACTCATAAGATCCTGACTTGGGCATCTGGATATATCTTTTTGTAATCGCTGGAAGGGATGTTCAGCTTTTGGTAACACCTTTGGTAACAGGTAAAACAAGAAGTGGTATGTTATAAAAATAACTGTGGTGAACCCTGGCTCTATCCCACGCTCATTTACTAAGGCAGCCATAACTGCTTGTGACTGATGACACGGTCCATGTGTCAAGCTGGAGGGAAAAGAGTGACTGGCAGACATAACTGATCACCTTTTCCTATGTCCTGTTTCATAAGAAGTTGCCCACTGTGGACCACTTGTTCTTCTGGTTCTGGGGTCCTTAAAGTTGAATTATTAATCCCAGCTATACTGGGCCAGAACTAGGGTGGAATCTGTGAGTTGCACAGACCCAGCAAGTGTCCAGGGCTGTAAATGCAGCATCCTTAGTCTGTCTGCTTCCATGTATGAGTTTTAATGTTAGTATGGCTACCTCAGCAAGAACCTGGAAGGCTGAAAACAGCCGGTAAAATTAACTTAGTATGCTTGATTGGTTTACCTGCCAAAGTAAAAACAAACTTCTGGCCCTTCAAATGGAACCAAAAGCTCTTTAATTCTCTACTATCTATATAAATATACTCTCTTTTTATAGCTCACAGGCTTTGCTAAAACATGGAGCTCTGCTTCTTGAGCTGGGGAAAAAGGATCCAATGACTCTATATACAGAGTATCCTTCTGGGTGATAAACTGCATACTCGGTATAAAACCGGGAATAACTCTACAAAAAAATAAATATCTGGGTCTTCAGGGAGTGTGTCCTGCACTGGGCTCACAGCAGCTGATTCCTACGTCATCAATTTAACACATGTGGTCTCCCCCGTCTACAGCCTCCTCCAATAGGGGCAATAAGGTATCTGGATTAAAATGTACGCATTTTTCATTGTTGGATTTGTACATAAACAAACAAAACAAACTCATATTTTAAACCTTTCATTAGACAAACATTTAGTTAGCTGTATATTTGCTGCGCAGAATGTCGGACCATTAAAAATTTAATATTTGACCAAAATAATGTCTAACTTTGTCTAATAGCACCTTTGCATAAAGGTACAGCTCTGATATATCAGGGTGAACCCTTCACTACTGGGTCCAGCTTGCATAAATATATTACAATGGCTTGTTTTCTATCATGCTGTTTGTGTAAGAACTCCAGGTTCATGTTTCAAAAAGACAACTTTTTCCTGGCAATATTATAATAAATAATAACAATACCCTGCGGTCATGGAGAGATGTCCATAAATCCAAAATATTCTTCTGCTTATACCCACTGTACTTACAAGGAAAAGGGGCACATCATATCACAATCCACACATTCTGCTTTGGATTCAAAAAAAAAAACAAATAAAAACAAACAAAGCGCTCAGCCACATCAAAAACTATAAAACAACTGGCTGCAGGTGGGATCTATCCTAACAGGGTGTGTGGACTTGATGTGATGGGTCTGTCATATTTACATTTTATTTATTATTACTCTCACATCATGGGCCGCACATCAATTTATTATCAGACTTTAAGATTTAATTTTTGTAGAAAAACTTCTTATGTATCCCATCAATCTTGGCTTTGTTAAACATTATGGCAGCTATATTCCAATTAACAACCTCATCTTAATCTTTTTTCTTTCCACTCAATACATGTAAAATTACCAAATTGTTAATTTAATCTAAACTAATCCTATTTTTATCAATTCCCCATTAACCTGTATTTAATTTCCAATCAAAGGTTGTCTAAACCAGTTTCAATATATCTATATTATTAATAAAATTGTTAAACTCATATTAGAAATGAATACTCAAATGATAATTTCAATATCACACCCTAACGTATATCCACAGATAACGTTCCTTAAAGGGGGACATATTACTTAATTCCTTATTAAATGCACTGTTTCCACTATCAAAGGATATTCAATTTGTGTAATACACGGTTAAATGTAACCTTCATTTTACCATGTTTGGAAAACAGATTCAAAAATAATTGTGATCACATTGTTTATCATTAGATTCGTTAACCCGGCACATAAAGTTATAAATGTTTTGTCTAAAAAACTGAAATTGGCATGGTGTCCTTATAGCTTATCACCAACCTCTCATCCCAGCTACATTCTTTCAGGAGAGCACAAAGGAGGGGGTCACATCTGCGTACATGACACACACAAGAGATAGAACTACAGGTTCCAGCATTCACACACATACACAAATATCTCTCTAAAATCGCTTACATTTTTCCCATTTGTACACAACACATGCATATCATTCTCTCACATTCTTTTAACTCTTTTAAATACTTCCTTGCTAAATTTCTGCTTTCCTTATTTTGTTCTGATATCCTTTGCATCCAATGTATTGTAATACCATACTTCACATACTGTACCTTCTATGATCATAGTGCCATAGTGCTCATCCCATCTTCCCTCTCTGACAACATATAAACAACATATAAAGTATTCTGTTTGAACTCTCATTTCTCTGTTTCTTGACTTTACTAATTGTAGTGCCTGACCCCAAATTAATCCCACAACTTAACATGTCCCTTTCTGTCTAGTGTTAATTGTCACCCTTCATCCATCCTGCTCACATAGATATCTGTTTCTCTAGCTGTGTACTCTGCATGATTCTTAGTCCCTGTGGACTTCGGTGGTAACCCAGTTACCCATTGTGGATCCATGTCCACTTTACAAGTGGTAAGGCTGGCCGAAGGGCCAGCTGTATTTGTGGGAGGAGTCGGAGAGACTATTTAAAGGGCCTGGGTCGTCGGCGTTCTGGGTACATCAAGGGTATGCCCTCTTTTCAGGCATACCGACCAGCCAGGCCATGGCACACCTCAGGCCTTGGTTCTTAGGAATATCGCATTTCCCACTTGAAGACTCCGATTACAAATAAAGTATTCTGTTTTAACTCTCATTTCTCTGTTTCTTGACTTTACTAATTGTAGTGCCTGATTAAATAGAAAGATGAAAAACCGCGCTATCTAACAATGGTGAATGTAGCAGCCTGCACAACAATGATTGTATGGGAAAAACGTGAATAAATATAGAGTGCGGCGCTCCTAAAGTGTTTCAAAAAATTAATATTTGGACAGGTAAATAAATAAAACTATTATAATATAGATTGTGAATGAATAGTGAAAAATCAATATATGCTGAAAATTATTGATAATAAATATGCTGAAGGATATTAATAATAAATATTCATAATCAATTAGAAGTGATTATATGAGACAATAATAAAAAGCAACAATATTACACCAAAATAGTGACATAGGTGTGTGCAAAATATTATAAAGTGACTTGTGCGGCTTGTCTGAAGTTTTCAATCACCAACTGGACAAAAGGCTTACCGACTTTCGTGGACTCAGTAGGCTTATGCCGTGTGAGTCAAACGTGCTGAATGGTGTTTAGACTACGGTGTTTAGACTACACCTAGATGAGCAGCTGTTCCAGGATTATGATGCAGTGAAGACCCCGGATAAATGCAGACAATGGACGCTCAATGGAAGCCCAAGATGGGGGTGGTGGAAGGTGTACAGTGTAGTCCCCAGCAGTATTACCGGCAAAAAAGGAATGAGGCCATATAGTGTGATACCGTATAGGCTAATAAAATTTATTTATTTTTAAAAAAGCAGATGGGTACTCACATGTGCAGAGAAAATGCAAGCATATATGGAAAGAATTGGCAGCAGTGGCATCAGCAAATTATTTACTAATTGTAGTGCCTGACCCCAAATTAATCCCACAACTTAACATGTCCCTTTCTGTCTAGTGTTAATTGTCACCCTTCATCCATCCTGCTCACATAGATATCTGTTTCTCTAGCTGTGTACTCTGCATGATTCTTAGTCCCTGTGGACTTCGGTGGTAACCCAGTTACCCATTGTGGATCCATGTCCACTTTAACCATTAATCTAGGGGCTCAGTATAGGCGGAACCGCACCTTCGGTTCATATATAGCGCTCCTCTTGCGCTGGGCATTTTTGAGGGTCTCTTACCCTTCATTCCCTTACTTAATTTAATGCCCATAATGACTGGCCAGTCTTCTCTACGTGTGCCTATACCCTCTTGCCTCTAAACTACTTTATCTAGCAGATGTACTACATATACCTGTGAACGGCACTATTCTTCCCTTTCTTATCTATAACACTCCGATGGACAGTAGACATTGACAACATAACATATAACCACCAATCAATACAGTTCGATTAAGCGGAGTAAGATAGGTACCCTTTGTCCCGAAAATGCCTTACCGATCAAGGAAGTCTGATAACTCAAATGTAAGCAAAAGGCTTACCTCAGCCGGCTGATTATCAGAAAATCCCGGATCGTCTCAAGCTCCTCTTTTCGGATACTCAGGGTCACCTTTTAACCCCTCCTGGCTGGCTTACCACCTGTCCTGGAAATTTATAGATAGGCAACGCCTATCCTCATATTGATTAGTGGTTCCAAATTAATAATAACTACTGCAGTAGGGAACAGACACAAAAGATACGCTCAGCATCTTTCCAAATAACCGTTATGCTTTATTATGACGCAATTGAAGGTTTTTATACACATGATTACGTAGGTGTCACATTAATATTACAATTGTACATTTATGGTAACAAGGGGCGTATCATAGGCAGACTAATGCTAATCAGGACTCAAAAGAATGTAAACATTGTACTGAAAACATTATTAGTGCCGTGTGCACAGTGAGGGCAGTGTGCAATACATACAAAATAGAATACAATTATATACAGAACTTACAAATTTCCATTACACCGGTACCCCTCTTACCCGCACGTTATGGCGGAGACCCCTATTGTCGAGGTCTTCCACTTGTCGGTGGAGCTCGAAAATGTGTGGTAGCTGGGTGTCACAGGCTTGTTGGACTTGCCTGATAGCCGCCGCTTGTGCATGTGAGGTTTTTTCAGCGTCCGTTAGCCTGTGTGCCATGCTGTGGATGTCCACCTTCAAGTCTGAGTTTGCGGCTGTAATGGTGTGCCTTATATCTAGGGCCACCTTCTGCAGGTCATTCTGTAGGTCCAGGAGGCTTGGGGGTTGATTCGGATTATCAGCGCCTTCCATCGCTGCTGCTGGGTCGCTGTTACTGCGAGAGAGCGGGGATGAGGCCTGTGAGGCCTGTGCGGCCTGGGGCGCTTGTAATGCCTCGTGCTTTCCTGCCTTCTGGGACCGGAAAAGCTCCAGGATGTTCTTTCCGGGTTGTGTTCCGGGATCAGTCACCGCTCTGGGGGTTGAGGTGCTTCTGTTTGTTCTGCCCATCGTTGATAGGGCGATTATTGCCCACTTTATCAGCTATATGAGTCCTCTCTGTGCGGGAGCTCTCACCTCAAGCTGCCATCTCGGATCCCGGCTAGGCCACGCCCCCTTTTTTTTTTTTTTTTTTTTTTTGTGTCTTGACATACACTAAACTTTATTTTTTTTTTATTTTAATAGAGTGAAGAAGAAATAAAGGCAATAAAAGAGCGAAAACGTAAGTTAACCTAAACTAAAGATCTAAGTGATGACATTATAGTGACATTTGCTCCCAGAGGCAGCATAGGAAGACTTATTTTCCAAGGAAGATAGCAAAATGCAATTACACTGCTAATCAGCCTGTCCAGTTCTTCCTTCAATGACCCATCAGTGAAAACTGATTGGTTACTTTTGTGTTTTAATATAATACACTTTAATTGCTGGATTAAACAAACCAGGTAACAGTCTAATACTTTTTGTGCATTTAGAATTGCAGAGTTTGCATCAGTCTAACGAAGATGGATCTAGCTAGACATCCATCTAAATGTAATCCTAGCACAAACTGTTTTAAAAAGGTTACAACTATTATAATGTATTTTACAGGATTGGGGCTAGTTCACACTAGAAATCGCACAGGAATGCAACATGTGATTCACATGCATTCCTATTGAATGAACTGAAATCGCACCACACCAAAAGTAGCGCATGCACTCTTCCAATCTGGAAATGCACTGCAACTGGATCACGTGGTACTTTTGTACCATGAGATCTGGTGTGGAAAGATGCACTGCGTTTGGGGCGTTGTTAACTTGATACCTGCTTCAGATTGCAAGGGCAGTGCGCTTTGAATGCGGTGCAGGAAATGTGCCACAGATCGCGTTCTAGTGTGAACGACCCTTACCTCCTTATTTATTTATTTCATTTTAAAGTGTTTGCCAACTCTCCTCTGTCTGGTGAAGGAGGAGGTTGCTAGCTGATCTTATGGGAGGGGTATGTTGGCAAGAGAGATGTTAAGTGTAAAGTAATTATTTTTTTTCTTCTCTTAAAGAGGAAGTAAACCCTGATGCGTTTACTTCCTCTTTGTTTTCCTGCAAAGGTAAAGCATAATGGACTACTATGCATCGCATAGTAGCCCATTATGTGTCACTTACCTGACACAGGAGCCAGCGATGTCACTGCTGCCCCCTTGTGTACGGAGCCTCCATCTTCCTTCCGGGTATCGCTGCTCTGGCGCTGTGAGTGGCCGGAGAAGCGATGACGTCACGCCGGCGCATGCGCGCTGGAGCCGTAAGTGACGGCATGTTTGCCTTCACTTGCGGCGCGCGCAGTGCCCCTGCGCTATTGTCTACGGCGCCGTAGACAGCGGTAGACAGCGGTGCAGCTATTTCTGTAAACATCTCCCAAACCTTTTAGATTTGGGAGATATTTCTTGGACCTACAGGTAAGCCTTAATCTAGGCTTACCTGTAGGTCAAAGTAATCTGTAAGGGTATACAACGACTTTAAAGCAGATTTCCATGCAAGTGGTTAAATGTACATTTGTGTATAAAGGAAACAAAAGTTATCTACCAAACAATCTGTAATTCGGCTGAACAGCACTTGTAATGTAGGCACCCCGGTCAGATGATGTAGCCAGGCACAAGGTCTGTATGCAGTCTGCACTATATCCAGTTCAAGACTTGCCCCAGACTGTGGTTGGACACAAAGGGAACAGCAGCATAGTAATGTTTGGCACAGAGCGGCCCCGATCCTCCTTTTTTGGGGTCCCCCGCCAGCGTTCCAGGCTCTGCCTCTTTGGCGAGTGCCCCCATGGAACGCGGCTTGCTCCTGAGCCGCTCTGTCTGCGTCTATTGACACAGACCAGGCTGCTCTGCCCCCCACCTGTGCTCCCTTGTCACACCATTTCATTGACCGCAGCAGGAGCCAGTGGCTCCCTCTGCTACCAATATGCCCAATGAGGAGGGAGACAGCGGCAAGAGCCACTGCTCTTGTGCAGGTCGTTGGATCAGGCTCAGGTAAGAAAACATTAAGGTAAAAAAAACCTTGAGGCTTTAGAACCACCTTAACTATATGATGCTCGATATCTGCCTGGAGTTAAGTTTTACAGAAACTCCTTCATTAGGAAACAGTTTTAATTTCGTTTTTTGTAAATAAAATGTCGCCAAGTGGCCCTTACTAATGCTGCCTTTGCATAGCAATTCGTTAATACCCTTCGTCAATAAGGGCAATGCTGTTTTCTTCAACCTTTAACACTTCTGTGCAGCTGTAGTGTTTCCTCCTCTTGACCTTTATAGTGCAGTGATGGTGAACCTTGGCACCCCAGATGTTTTGGAACTACATTTCCCATGATGCTCATGCACTCTGCAGTGTAGATGAGCATCATGGGAAATGTAGTTCTAAAACATCTGGGGGGTGCAAAGGTTCTCCATCACTGTTTTAGGGTGTGTGACTGCTGCCTGTGAAGCCTCAAGCACTGTGAAGTGGATTTACTAAAACTGGAGAGTACAAAATCTGGAACAGCCCTGCATAGAAACCAAATACTTGCAGGTTTTTTGTCCAAAGCTTTATTGAACAAGCTGAAATGAACAGCTGATTGGTTACCATGCACGGCTGCACCAGAATGTGCAACTCACTGCTGTAACTGATAATGTGCCCTTTTCTTCTACACGCAGCTTCATGCATTGAAAGCTTCATAGGCAGCACCTAGATGATGTTTGGGTCAATACAGAGCCTACTACAGAAAACCTATGACACTCTTCTAGCATAGGGCCTGCTTGTAGGGCAGATAATGTTGTTAACCAGTGTCCCCCCCCCCCCCCCCGCTCCTCATGTTGAAAAGTATCTCTGTATTAGATGTAATTCCTGTTGGAGTTGGGGATGTAGATACTATCAGGGCCGGATTAACATAGGGGCTATTGGAGCTGCAGCGACTTTGAGGGTTGTAGCTCAACGATCAGGAGTCACAGAGACCCCACAGTGCTGGAGTAGGTAGCTAAAGACCTACTCCAGCACTGGTTAAAATATGGGGCTGCTATCATCTATGGTTCTGGAGATATGGGGTTGCTTGCGCAGTCGATCAGAAGCTACATACAGAGTGGCCAGTATAAATACAAGCTGGAACACTCTGCCGAAGACTGAGAGGATGAACTCACAGTGCTTATAATAATTATTTGTATATTACTTATGATAATTAACCCCTTGCCACCCAGGCCAATTCTGACACTTCTCTCCTACATGTAAAAATCATAATTTTTTTGATAGAAAATTACTCAGAAGCCTCAAGCATTATATATGTTGTTTTAGCAGACACCCTATGGAATAAAATGGTGGTCTTTGCAACTTTTTATGTTACATATTTGTGCAGCAATTTTTCAAACGTTTTTTTTGGAAAGAAACTGTTTCATTCATAAAAAAAAACACTAAAGTTAGCACGATATTTTTTGTGTACCAAGCGATGCTTTAATTTTTTTACAGGTTACATGTTTAGAGTTACAGAGGAGGTCTAAGGCTAGAATTATTGTTCTCACTCTAACGATCGTGGCATATGTAACCTGTGTGTATCTGGATCTGATACTAACCAGTGCCTACCCAGCCACTGACTAGTATCTCTCCCCAGCCTGTCCCCACACACCCTCTCACCTGCTGACCTGTGAATGGGGGAATCACTCCTGCAGTGTTATTGTGTTCTGCCAGTGAATACGATGATCAGTGTTGCTAACTATAGCTGGCAGCACTGATTGTTTTGGGGAATACCTGACAGGCTGGTTGTACTCAAGTCGGTTAATAGGTTGACTTGTGTAAAACCAGGTAGCCCATACATAGATCGACTATGGCTGGTCTCTGCTTAATTGGTGCAATTTCAATCCATGTATGGCCCGCTTAACCACTACACAGTCCCTAAACAGCCTTCCACAAACCTTTACATTTTTCCTTCCCAGATTCCTTCATCCTCCTCTCCTATACATAGTGCCCACTGTCATACTCTCCACACTTCTCTCCTGTACATAGCGCCCGCTGTCATATCCTACACACTCCTCTCCTGTACATAGTGCCCGCTGTCATACACTTCTCTCCTGTACATAGTGCCCACTGTCGTATCCTCCACACTCCTCTCCTGTACATACTGCTCACTGTCATACCCTCCACACTCCTCTGCTGTGCATACTGCCCACTGTCATACTCTTCACACTCCTCTCCTGTACATAGTGCCTTCTGCCATACCCTCCGCACTCCTCTCATGTACATAGTGCCCACTGTTAGACCCTCCACATTCCTCTCCCTCACCTGCACATACTTCCCACTTTTATACCATCCATTCTCCTCCCCTATGCCTCTTACCCACAAAAACAGTTCTTTAAAATTGCCCCATTATTAGTACTTATTTAATTTTGTAATTACTATTGTGATGTATAGAGGAACATGGGTGATGTCAGCTACTCTAAATATAGCACTTGTAAAAAAGTGTCCCTGAAAATATTTTTGAAATGTTGGCAACTATGCGGGTCAGTAGAGGGCCCCATGAGAGGCTCCTGGATTCCAATGATATTAAAGCGGTAAACTTTTCTAACATTACTATTTTTTAGAGGCCCTTAGGTAGGTTATGCCATAATGTACAAGTATGCACAGCATATTAGCACATTAGGGTACACTTAAATTGTCAGACTGAGCCCTCCAGTGCTGTGCTGTGATCAATCCGACCCGGGCGCTTCCATCGTCTTCCTTCCGGGTTCTGTGCCTTCGGTCACTTGCCTTGGCCGGGCTGTGTTGATGTCATTCCCACACATGCTCATGTGCATCCTCTTTCTCTCATCCCCCCTTTCTCATCCTCTTTCCCTTACCCCTCACACCTCTTTCATCCCCTTTCTCTCTCTCTCTCTCTCTCTCTCTCATCCTCCCTCTCTTTTTAATTTAATTTGTTAAAACAAAAAATTGTTTGCATTTTTATTTATTAATTTATTGTTTATAAAAGGCCCCACCAAAATCCTCAGCACCAGGCCCATGATGTTCTTAATCTGGCCCTGCTGTATTGAGGTGGTTAAATAACAAACATTGTATACTTACCTGCTCTATGCAGTTGGTTTTGCACAGAGCAGCCCGGATCCTCCTCTTCACGGATCCCTCGTCTGTGCTCCTGGCCCCTCCCTTCTGTTGAGTGCCCCCACAGCAAGTAGCTTGCTATGGGGTCACCCGAGCCGAGTCACAGCTCCCTGTGTCTGCAACAGCTCCGCCCCTCTCTCTCCTGATTGGCTGACAGCAGCGGGAGCTAATTGCGCTGCACTGCTGTCTCAGCCAATGAGGAGGGGAGACCCAGGCAGCTTAGACACTCCTGCAACATTGCTCCCACCATTGCGCTCCTCTCCATGATTACATGACCTATTAAGTTTGCCAAAAAAAAAATTCAGATATGTCCTGGCATCCGAGCACCTGGACCTAGAGAAGAAAAGTTCAACTAAAACTAGCCATCCTAGTCTATGTTTCAATTTTAATCGACGTTCCAGGAATGGATCTTGGAGGGAGAACCCCCTGAACAAAGCCGGTCATGATAGAGTGATCCTTCATAACCCCTTCCCCCACCCTGTGTACCTCTCCCTGTTTTTCTCCTTCACTTTTCCTCCTCGTGGCTTCCCATTCTTTCTTCTACTCCGACACTAGATTTATTTGTTGTTGTTAATTTTTTCCCCCTCATAGCTGGGTAAGTATGCCAGATACCCTCCATTTGATATCTCGATTAGGCTATCACCCTATTGTTTTTGCAGATGTGTTCATTTTAATGGCCATGAGCTGGATAACCTAAGCCTGTAGTGCCCATTGCCATTGGGTTTCCTTCTAATGCCACGTACACACGATCGGACTTTCTGGCAGAAAAAGTCAGACGGAATATTTTCATTGAATATTCCGATCGTGCGTGGGCCTCATCTGACTTTTTTTTTTCGAAAATTCTGACGGACCTAGAAATAGAACATGTTCTAAATATTTCTGACGGAATCAATTCCTATCGGGAAAACCACTCGTCTGTATGCTGTTGGGACCAAAAACTACGCATGCTCTGAAGCAAGTACGAGACGGCAGCTATTGGCTATTGAACTTCCTTTTTCTAGTCCCGTTGTACGTGTTGTACATCACCGTGTTCTAGACGGTCGCACTTTGGTGTGATCGTGTGTAGGCAAGACAGTTTCAGCGGAACTCAGTCGGAAAAACCCAGGGCTATCTTAAGAGCATTATAGGCCCCCGGGCAATACAGTGCACTGGGGCCCTGTCTACACGATCACGCACGAGAATAAAATTGCAATATATCAATAAGGCTATATTTATTGGTACTTCCAACAAAATCGGTGTTTAAACATTAACACAACGTTTGGACAATATAACACAAGTTTGATGGACACAGTGGCAGCGTTGATGGGCATAGTGGCTGCGTTTAATGGGCACAGTGGCAGCTTTGATGGGCACAGTGGCAGCTTTGATGGGCACAGTGGCTGTGTTTGATGGGCACAGTGGCAGCTTTTGAGGGGCACAGACAGTGGCTGTGTTTAATGCACAACTTGAACTTACTTAAGTAGACTTATTGTTAGACTTACTTGAGGCCGCCGGCCTGGTGCAGTACAGTGTGTCACTCACAGCAGCAAGGCAGCACCAGCTATCAAGGGCCGTCTTTCCGCTCCGCTCCCTCTCCATGTTGTTTGAAGAACATGGCAGAGGTGGGCGGAGCCTATTCACTAGCCACTGGGGCAGCCGCGGGGCGCTATGAATGCTGGGGCGGGCGCGGCCTCTGATTGACGTCACTGGTTGCTAGCTAGTTGCCGGCCGGCGAAGTGAGCAACCAGTGCAGTCAGTCAATTTAAGCAGAAGATTGCAGCGCTGAGGATCAGCCCTGCATGGGGCCCTCCAGACAAATGGGGCCCCCGGGCAACTGCCCAGCATGCCCAGTAGAAAAAAACGGCCCTGGAAAAACCATCAGAGTTTATTTTTCAGACGGAAAAAAACGGTTGTGTGTACAGGGCATTACCGTCTTCCTCAATTATACACAATGGGGTTGATTTACTAAAACTGGAGAGTGCAAAATCTGGTGCAGCTGTGCATGGTAGCCAATCAGCTAGCTTGTTCAATTAGGCTTTGACAAAAAAAAAAAAACCCTGAAAGCTGATTGGTTTCTATGCAGAACTGCACCAGATTTTGCACTCTCCAGTTTTAGTAAATCAACCCCAATATGTTATACTGTTCCGATAATGTGAGTGATTCAACTATGTTGAAAGACTAATGGCCCGTACACACGATACGAATATCGTACAAAAAAGATCGTCCGAGGAAGGATTGTATGATTTTCGGATTATGTGTACACTACTTTCGACAGCCGATCACGACCGTTCATCCGATCTTATTTGATCGCGCATGCACGAAAAATTTCCTCGTACGATTCCCGATCGTACGATTTTCTGTTAGTCAGTATAGTTGTCGTCCGAAAATTCAATACAAATACATTACAACGCATGGCATCACTTCCGATTTTTTTCTTCTGTCGTACGAGAATTTTCATGACTTTATTTAGCTATTCGATCGATACTTGCGACTATTGAGCGAAATCGGCCATACGATCGGTCGTACGATAATCGGATCGTGTGTACAGGGCATTAAATGTGTTACCCCTGTGTTCTTAATACTGAATTATATACCTGTAAAAAAAAAATAAAAGATAAATGAAAAAAAACAATAGTTCTCAGGGGAAACAGGTTAGGAGGGACACATCAGGCCCCCAGCAGTGGTGTTTAATATGATAAAAGGACATAAGTTTAGCAATATGCATTCATTTATCATTTCCATAGACCATTACTTTGGCTTTATAAGGCATGAAAACAGCTTTCAGGATATACATTATCACACAGGAAATATACCACTGACAGGAAGATTGACACATCAGATAATTTACTGTACATGAAATAAATGCAACACACTTATTAGTGGATGTGTTAACCAACACACTGTGTGAAAAGCATGCAAACTACAAAGCTCACAAATTGTATAATAGTAAGGGCAGTATGTGTACGATCTACATTCCTATTTTGTTTTCTATATAATTTTTTTAATTAGCTCATTTTAACTTTTTTCCTTTTCATGTACATATTTTTTAACCATCAACAAAATTGTTGGTTAAAAAAAGTTATCTATAATTATAGGTAGAGCATCTTGGTTGACCATGAGTTGTCATTTCCAGTATATGATTTGTGAGGAAATATTATGTTTGGCTGATTACAGAGAGGAAGTTTTAACACCACGTGGCAGTATACAAATAACTTATTGCTGAAAAAAAGAAAAAACCTCTGAACCAGGACAAGGTACATTGCACAATGCAGGATGGGGAGATGTACTTTTACAATACTTATTAGGTACGACATCAAATGTTGAACATTGTACTTCAAGCCCTTTTATGCCACGTACACACGATTGGACTTTCCGGCGGGATTGTCCGCAGGACAATCCGACCGCGTGTGGAGCTCCGGCAGAGTTTTTGTTCCCAAAAGTCCGGCGGACTTAGTTTGAAGTTTTGACTTAAAACCGCCGTCCGTGTGCTAGTCCGCGGGACTTTTGAAATGAACGGACTTGCCGACACAAGTGGTAAAGTCCGTTCATTTTGAACGTGACTCCAGGTAGACGGGACTAGCGAAGGAAGTCAGTGCCGCCGCCTCAATCGGCGACATTGACACCTCGCTAGCCCCGTCACCTAGTATGGATTTAAAGGGGAATCTCTACGCCGAAAAAACGGCGTGGGGGTCCCCACCGAATCCATATCAGACCCTTATCCGAACACGCAGGCAGGAAAGGGGGTGGGGACGAGCGACGTGCCCTCAACATGGGGGGTGCCCTGGGGAAAGGGGGGCCCTACGGCCCCCCCACCCATAAGAACCTTGTCCCCATGTTGATGAGGACAAGGGCCTCTTCCCGACAACCCTGGCCATTGGTTGTCGAGGTCTGCGGGCGGGGGGCTTATCGGAATCCGGGGGCCCCCTTTAATAAGGGGGCCCCCAGATACCGGCCCCCCACCCTATGTGAATGAGTATAGGGTAGGATGTACCCCTACTCATTCACCTAAGGGGAAAAAGGGGGTAAATAAAAAAAAAAAACACAATTTTTAAAAATACTTTATTGCACAGCTCCGGGGGTCTTCTTCCGTCTTGGGGGGTCTTCTCGCCGGCTTTCTACTTCGTCATCTGGGGGTCTTGTTCCGACTTCGGGGGCCTTGTCCCGCTCTTCTGTTCTTCTTGCCGGGCCTCCGCTTTCTTTTTCCAGCTCTTTTACTAGCGGTGGCCGAAAAGTCCGATCGTGTGTATGTGGTTTATGAAAAACTAACAGGACTTTGACGGTACCACAACAATCTAGCAATTATAAAAAAAAAAATGATACAATTAAAACAATGCATTTAAATTCATGTCAATAGCACATATTGTTGAAATTACAATTTACATACTTCATATAAAGAGATCATCCTTGGTATACATGAGTGAATCCAGCAGTTGATTACATTCATGAAAGTAACAGACACGGTCTCCACATTCAATGCGTTTCACAGATCAATGTCTGCTTCTTCAGGAAAACAAATATTCTTCACTTATCTGTAACAAACAGATAGGATGTACAGTATCTCACAAAAGTAAGTACACCCCTCACAATTTTGTAAATATTTTATTATATCTTTTCTGTGACAACACTGAAGAAATTACACTTTGCTACAAAAAAAATAAAAATAGTAAGTGTACAGCTTGTATAACAGTGTAAATTTACTGTCCCCTCAAAATAACTCAACACCATTTATGTGTAAACCACTGGCAACAAAAGTGAGTACACCCCCTAAGTGAAACGATTTAAAATTGCGCACACTTGTGAAATGGAGCCAGACTTCAGTACTTAAAATTCTCCATAGGCAACGCTTAAATTTTTTTTTACAGATTACATGTTTAGAGTTACAGAGGAGATCTAGTGCTAGAATTATTGCTCTCGCTCTAACAATTACGGCGTGTGTAACCTGTGTGTATCTGGCTCTGATTCTAGCCAGTGCCTCACCAGCCACTGACCTCACTGCATGTCCCTGGATTGGATGTGGGGCCAAAAGGATAGTTCGGAGTCCAGGATTACACCTAGAACCTTGGCTTGTGGAGACAGGCTGATATCGATCTTGACAGAGAAATCAGGGAAAGAGGCACGTGGGGGAGGAAAAATTATGAGTATTTATTAGACCTGACCTTCCCCTTCAATTCTAAGGTATTCCTATTAGGCCTGCTCCCGCCTTTCTCTCCAAAGACGCTAATAAATTTGCATCACGCATCCTCATGGCGGTATGCTGCCTGGTGGCATTGCGTTGGAAAACAAAGATATCCCGTGTCTCCTGTTGAGCTTTATGCTAGAATAGAAGAAGTGGGACTTATGGAGACTCTTAAAACACGATTAACCGTTTCCCGATCAGCTCACGCTGATATACGTCATCAGAATGGCATCAGAATGCGAAAAACCACCTACCCATATGTTGCTCATGCCTGCAGGCAGGGGGCGCGCGCGTATGCATCCCTGCCGCGATCGGATTCGTTGCAAAACTAATCAGTCTTCAGGTCCAGGCCAATGATCAGTTCTGAACAATGAAATGCTTCCCCTGCCTGTAAGTGTAAACACAGGCAGGGGAAGTGATGTCATCTCCCCTCGTGGAATTATTTTTGGTTCCAGAGAGAAGACATCTAAAAGTGAGTTGCACCAACACTACACTGACAGTACACGTAGGCACACGTTTCACCTCTCGATCGCCCCCAGTTAACCCCTTTACTCCCTGTCAATGTGTCATCAATTGCAGTTTTCAGATTTTTCCTGATCACTGCATTGGTGTCACTTGTGACACTAATCAGCGTTAGGGCAGCTAGTAGTAGGCCCAGGTAGGTCTAGGGTACCCCCCTAAATAAAGGATTAACCCCCGGTTAAAACTTTCACCCCCCTGTCACCAGTGTCACTAGTAGGTCTATTTTCTGATTGCTGTATTAATGTCACGGGTGGCGCTGGTTAGTTAGTTTTTTCTTTATAGTGTCAGGGTACCAGCCGTATATTACCTAATAAAGGTTTAACCCCCTGATCACCCAGCGGGTGACATCATTTAGGTTTTAGCGTCAGTCAGGGTCTGTGTCATCCCAGGCAGCACCAGATTAATGCCAGTAGCGCTAACACCCACGCACGCACCATACACCTCCCTTAGTTGTATAGTGTCTAAACGAATCAATATCTTTGATTTGATCAGATCTATACTAGCATCCCCAGTAGTTTAGGGTTCCCAAAAACACAGCGTTATCGGGATCAGCTCAGATATCTGCTAGCATTTAGCCCCTCCGCCCAGCCGAGCCCACCCAAGTGCAGTATCAATCGATCACTGTCTCTTACAAATCACAACACGTATAACTGCAGCGTTCGCAGAGTCAGCCCTGATCCCTGCTAACGCTAACAGTTTTTTTGGTAGCGAATGAAGCAGGCTTTGACAATCAGGTGCTCCTTTTGCCTGTGAGTCGCACTAGTTGTACCTATAAATTTAGAGGCCGCAATGTCCAATCGGAGGTACACTAGTGAAGAGGCCTACACGTTTCTGAGCATGACAGATGAGAGTGAAGAGGAAGTCACCCATCTGTCAGATTCAGGCTCAGAATACGAACCGGTAGACAACAGCAGCACCCTGACAGATAGCTCTTTTTTTTTTTTTATAAATTCTTTATTTTCATTTCACAGGTGTAGATTTACACATCAAAATAAAAAAAATAAAAATTCATCTTTTTCTCTTTAACGTCTTCCCTCTCTAAGGCCCCTTTCACACTGGGGCGGGGAGCCGCGGTGACGGTAAAGCAGCGCTATATTTAGCGCTGCTTTACCGTCGTTTTAACCGCGGTTTTCGGCCGCTCGCGGTGCGGTTTTACCCCCCGCGAGCGGACGAAAAAGGGTTAAAGACCCCCCGCAGAGCGCCGCCGTAGCGGCGCTTTGCGGCGGTATTGCCGCGGTTTCACCGCGGTGTCCCATTCTAATCAATGGGAAGGAGCGGTATAGGAGCGGTGAACACACCGCTCCTATACCGCTCCAAAGATGCTGCTAGCAGGACTTTTTTTGTCATCCTGCTAGCGCACCGCTCCAGTGTGAAAGCCCGCCGGCTTTCACACTGGAGTTAAAGGGGCCGGATTTTTTCATGCGGTGAACAGGCGCTATTTTTAGCGCTGTACCGCATGAAAAACGCCCCGGTGTGAAAGGGGCCTAATTCAAATCAAAGTACCAACAATAATACATCTTTGTATTCTCTTACGTTTTCCCCCTATACATTTTCCACTTAAAGGGAAAGAACATCAGTTATCCTTTTTTCTCCTCCTGTAATTTTTATTTTAATTACTCCCCCCTCCCCCCTTCTTCCCTCCTAGAGGGTCCACAAAAAAAATAAAAATAATAATAATAATAAAAAAAAAATTCCTTAAATTGGTTGGGTGGATGGTCCCCGTCTCTTTCATTCGTCCTCCCCTCCCCGTTCCCTCCCTCATTACCTCTTATATATTTTCTCACTTACGAGACCATTGGCGGTTTTGTTCCCTATATATGATATAGGGTGTCCATATCTCCTGGTATCTATCTTCTTGTTCTCTTAGCTTCATGGTAAGTTCTCTTTTTTCGTTCAGCCCACAATATATGCCCAACAAGGACCAGCAACGTACTGGTATGTTGCTAGAATTTGAGTGGTTATACCAGAATGACGCCTGCAGGTTTAGGTATCATCTTTGTATCATTCTTTTCAGCCAGCGGTCAGCTTTCATGTAAAAGCAATCCTAGTGGCTAATTAGCCGCTAGACTGCTTTTACAAGCAGTGGGAGGGAACGCCCCCCCTCCCGCTGTCTTTCATGGTTTTTTCGGGCTCTCCTGTCCTACTGGGGAACCTGAGAATGCAGCCGGTGGTTCCGCCAGCTGACAATAGAGCTGATCGAAGACCAGAATCGCTCCAATCATCTTTATGGCCTAAGAAACCAGAAGCTACGAACAGTTCATGACTTTGGTTTCGCCGGATATAAAAAGTGCCATTGGGAAATTGGGAAAGCATCTTATCACGCCGATCTTTGTGTGGTCAGATGCTTTGAGGGTAGAGGAGAGATCTAGAGTCTAATAGACCCCAATTTTATTTATTTTTTAAAAGAGTACCGGTCAATACCTATTGCTATCATAGGGGATATTTATGTTCCCTGTGATAACAATAAAAATGATTAAAAGAAAAAATACATTTTTAAATAAAAAAGCAAAATAAATAAAAAAAAATTAAAAAGCACCCCTGTCCCCCATGCTCACACGCAAAGATGAACGCAAGCATCGGTCTTGTGTCATATGTAAACAGCAATTGCACCATGCATGTGAGGTATCACCGTGAAGGTCAGATCGAGGGCAGTCATTTTAGTAGTAGACCTCCTCTGTAAATCTAAAGGGGTAACCTGTAAAGACTTTTAAGTGCTTTAAAAAATGTATGTAGTTTGTCGCCGCTGCGCGGTTGTGTGCAATTTTGTAGCATGTTGTGTTTGGTGTCTATGTACTCAGCATAAGATCATCTTCTATATTTTACCAAACATTTGGGCAATATAGTGCGTTTTAGTGCATTAAAATTAAAAAAAGTGTTTTTCCCCCAAAAAATTGCGTTTGAAAAATCGCTGCGCAAATACTGTGTAAAAAAAAATTGCTACACCCACCATTTTAATCTGTAGGGCCTTTGCTTTAAAAAAAATATATAATGTTTAGGGGTTCAAAGTAATTTTCTAGCAAAAAAAAATATTTTCATGTAAACAAAAAGTGTCAGAAAGGGCTTGGTCTTCGAGTGGTTAGAAGAGTGTGCATATAATGCCAGGACAGTTCAAAACTCCCCCAAATGACCCCATTTTGGAAAGTAGACACCCCAAGCTATTTGCTGAGAGGCATGTTGAGTCCATGGAATATTTTATATTTTGCGGGAAAATTACAGTACATTTTTTTTTTCACAAAGTTGTCACTAAATGATATATTGCTCAAACATGCGTTAGACATATGTGAAATAACATCCCCAAAATATGTTCTGCTGCTTCTCCCAAGTATGGGGATACCACATGTGTGGGTTTGGGAGAGATTGGGTGCAGTTCTGCTGGGGGGGAGGGGGGTGGTCCCTGTTTCCAGGAGGAGGAGGAGGACTGTCATTGGCCACTGCTAAAGCCAATCACAGTCCTGCTAGCCCCACCCACCATCTGGAGGAAGATGACTCCTTGCTTGGTTGCCACTACCAATCTCAAAAAGAAGGAATTTCACTGTGATTGAGAAAACCATAATCAGGTGACAGTAGTCAATGTTATATAGAAAAATAATTGTTTATTAATAGTACCAGATCCCAGGAGACAGCAGGGACCAGTGGGATCTGCTGTGTGAGTCGCTCATGCGCAGTAGGGAACCAGGAAGTGACGCCGCAAGGCTTCACTTCCGGATTCCCTTGCCGAAGATGGCGGCGGCAGCACGCAAGAGTCGAGGGACAGGTCGGCTTTGGGTGCCGACATCCCGGGCACCCTGGACAGGTAAGTGACCATAAGTCAGCAGCTGCATTATTTGTAGCTGCTGACTTAAAAAAAAAAATCCCCGGAACTCCGCTTTAAGGAGAACTATATATAAAAAAAAAACATTAAAGCCACAAATGCTTTTTTTTTACCACTACTATTCCTTTATATTGGCTTTTGAAATATACCAATGCAGCAATTTAGAATTTGGATGAAAGGTTTCGCACTGGAAACACTTTCTGAAAATAGTGCAAATTTTATATACAACTAGATATAGTTGTAAATTTTATATAAAAATATATAGATCAGACCTAAATGAGGAGGACAGAGGGACTTTGTTCCAAATCAGGGACAGATGGGAGCTATTTTGTTACCACTCACCTCTGCACACCACTCCCAAAGTGATTCTAAGGCTTCCCCAGCACCAATGAAAGAAAAAACGTACACACAGTGGGGAGCAGTGATGAAACAGTGCCCCCTGTGGTGGGATGACTATTACACAACGTAGATTGAAAAGAAAGCACTTGTTTGGGACTTTGTATGAGATAGAGACCAACTAGGTCATATATCTCCATCCCTATCTATTGGAATTGGCAGGGAAGGGGGGGGGGGGGGGACAGTTAAAATATATGGGACTTCATATGAAGTATGCAGTCTAAGGGATAACCAACTATTAATAATGTATTTGCTTGTAATCATATATTAGGGCCAAAATTGCCACATTAAGATCAATATGTGATAGTGGTAGTAAACCTTGATATGATCTAAATACATCTAAACATGTATACAGTATACAGTCTCAGGAAAAACGCTCAAAAAAACGGCTGTAAAAACGTCCGTGTGCATGAGGCCTTATAAATACCACCAAAAGAAAATAAGCTCATTATTTCTGTTTAAAAAAATGATATACATTTCATTTGGGTACAGTGTCCTATGACAGAGTATTTGTCAAACTATCACAGCAATGAAAACCAAAAAATGGCCTGGTAATGTAAAGGTATTGCAGGCTGTATTCAAGTGATTAATGAGTTAGAATATGAAGTGAAGTCTGTAGTAATTAAAGTGGTTCTAAAGCCTTAAAGTGATTGTAAATGATCACCTTGTAAAACAACCCATTCAGTTTAACATTTTTGTATAGATATATTAAAAAAAAAAAAAAAAACACATTATAAATACCTTTTTCCCCTTTTTTATAGATGATTACATTCCCTCTGTTCTCTGCTACATAGAAGCTAAGGGAAGGAGAAGCAGCAGCACACTGAGCTTTCCAGTGAATGGTTGTGCAGCGGAGGTGTGTCAGGACAAGTCTGATCATTGGAGGAGAGCAGGCTGAGTTCCCAGCCTGTGCTCCGTTTTTAATAGGAAAGCAAGGGGACTGGCAGGAACACCAGGGATTTCACATAAAGGAAGCAATACAAAGAGAGCATGATACTTTCTCATACAAGTACATGGTACAATAGGCACATATAAGGAATATGAAGTTTTGGGGCAAAAAAATGGATTTAGGTGAAAAACCTTCTGTGTGGCAGCGTCCCCCCCATCTTTCTTACCTGAGCCCCATCGCTCCTCATTGGGCAGATTATTAGCAGCAGGAGGCATTGTCTCCTGCCGCTGTCAATCAAATGCTGTGACGCAGAAGCGGGGGGGGGGGGGGGGGGTCTGAGTCCCACTGTTTTTGTTAATGTATGGGTGAATCGGCTTTTCATGGGGGGCACTTGCTGAAGCAGAGGGGCCTAAAGCACCAGCAGAAGAAGAGGATAGGAGCTGCTCTGTGCAAAATCATTGCACAAAGCAGGTAAGTATGACATTTTTGTTATTTAAAAAAAAAAACTAAAGGTTCTGAGTAGCATTAAAAAATCTTCCCAGCTCCTATTTGGGGATACAAACCTTTTAAAACAGAGCTGGATTGCTACAGAAGGACTGGTAGTGCTGCAAGGTAGCATGGAGGAGCCCATCAAACATCTTGGCAAAGTCAAAGGCCCCTTTCAAATGAAGTGTCTGATCAGGCAGACCTGATCGATGATCTATTCACCCCATGGACTGGTGAGTGTAAACAGACTTGTGTCTGTTTAAACCCACCTACCTTCGGTCCGATGTAGTCCACTTAACCACTTAAGCCCCGGACCAATTTGCAGCCAAAGGACCAAGCCCCTTTTTGCGATTCGACACTGCGTCACTTTAACTGACAATTGCATGGTCGCGCGACGTGGCTCCCGAACAAAATTGGCGTTTTTTTCCCACAAATAGAGCTTTCTTTTGGTGTTATTTGATCACCTCTGCGTTTTTTTTTTTTTTTTGCGCTATAAACAAAAATAGAGCGACAATTTTGAAAAAAAAATAATATTTTTTACTTTTTGCTATAATAAATATCCCCCAAAAAAATATAAAAAAAACTTTTTTTTTTTTCCTCAGTTTAGGCCGATACGTATTCTTCAACATAATTTTGGTAAAAAAAATCTCAATTAGCGATTATTGATTGGTTTGCGCAAAAGTTATAGCGTTTACAAAATAGGGGGTAGTTTTTTTTTACTAGTAATGGCAGCGATCAACGATTTTTATTGTGACTGCGACATTATGGCAGACACATCTGACAATTTTGACACATTTTTGGGACCATTGTCATTTATACAGCAATCGGTGCTATTTAAATGCACTGATTCCTGTGTAAATGACACTGGCAGTGAAGGGGTTAACCACTAGGGGGCGGGGAGGGGTTAAGTGTGACGTGTGTGTTTTTTTTACTGTAGGGGGGCCTGGCTTGGTGTTCGACAACACTGATCGTCTTTCTCGATGACAGGGAACAGACGATCAGTGTCAGTCTCACTAGGAAGCACGGGGAGAGGTTTGTTTACACATACCTCTCCCCGTTCTTCAGCTCTGTGACCCGATCGCAGGGACACCAGCGGCGATCGGGTCCGCGGGTCCCGCGGCCACGGTCACGGAGCTCAGGACCGGGTTTCGAGCGTGCCACCCACGGCTGGGCACTTAAAGAGAAACGTACTTGTACATTGATGTGCCCAGCCGTGCCATTCTGCCGACGTAAATGTGCAGGAGGCGGTCCTTAAGCGGTTAAAAAGAAAGAAAACTTCCTCCATCTAGGTGGATTGGATCGGAGGGCAATCAGGTGTAATTGGGCTTCATATAGAGCAGCGTGTGCTCTGTCCGTGTCCGCTCTGAATAAACTGAGCTGATGCATATGGCTCATCGGCGCACTCTGCTCTGATCAGCAGACAGATCCCCTGTTAATGAAAATGGAGTCTGCCCCAAGGGGCCTAAGATTTACGCTAGCCATAGATGGATAGAATTTAAAATTAAAATTCTAAGGAAAATTCATACAAAAATTCTCAGAACATTTGTTTGTCATTACAAAGATTTTGTTTGCTTTTAACATTTAATTTAGGAATGAATTGACTTTATCAAATGAAAACCACATACACTGTTAGAAATGTATTTGTTCAAGAAAAAATTTCCACCCTGCTCCTTAGAATTTTGTTGTCACTGCGGTTGAAAACAAATGTCAGTTTAACCCAGTAATGATTAAAAAAACAAATGAACTTTCTTAGAACCTTCTTTTCCCAAGATTTTTCTTTCGAAAGTCTATCTATGGCCAGCTTTAGACAAAACCTACAAGCTTATAGCTTTGTTGTTTTAGTCAATTAGAGGCCTTACAAAGTAAAATTAAATATGTCAATTGTCTTCCATCCCCATTGTAGCTGGTGCTAAATCTACGCAGTACAGACCACCTACTTCTCAAAAGGAAACATTTAATTGTGCTACTCTTGTCACCAGTGTTCTCATGGCAACAGCCAAAAAGGAAATGATTAAATTCCCCATAGAAATTCATACTTTTCCATTATAATTTTATCTGAACAATTGCTTGACGTGCATGGGAGAAACATAGTAATATTCCATGGAAAAACCCTTCAAGCAATAGAAGCCCACAGTGGCAAACCTGTTGATCAGGTGATTTATTTTAACTCTATGTCACTATAACGAATTGTAAAAAGCTAGTTAATCTCTCCATTCACAATCAATCTCTATATACTATCTAAACTCTATTTATAAAATTGTCTCCAATGTGCTAAGTAATTAGGTAAGTGCAGAATAACTAAGAAGAGCAAAAGGGATTTAAGGGTCCCACCATTCTTTCACATAGGATTTTCCATCCAACCATCAAGGATGCGGCCAATTCTACATCATCTCCTCATACCCAGGACACTAATACAGCATCCAGTTTCACACCAGACCTACCCACACTATCCAGCATGAATGTAGGTTCCAGCACTAGAGCAGTTTGCTCGACCATTACTGCCAACACTGATATTATATCAAACATACAACTGGAGACATCCCATAACCCCAATCCACATCCTGATCCCAGGGCCGTCAACTCCCTAACTTTCACTCCTAGATGATAATTTTTTAGACAAGTGTCCTCCATCCAGCGTCCCAAAAAGAAAACATGCAGGAGAGGAAGAAGAGGGGGCAGAGGAAGACACAAAAAGAGGCAACATAAGGAGACACTAAAAATCTTCAACCTCTCGACTCACACTTTATCTCCCCAAGAATTCTCTATTAAGGAAAGGAACTAGCTAATAATCATCACATCATTATAAAAGCTGCGAACAAGGGGGAGGCATTATAGTCCAGAACAGGTCAGATTACGTTCAGGAATCCATGAGACTACTTTCAGACAATGATACATATATCAGGCTAACTCAGGATCCATTACCTCAATACACTTGTGAAGCTACTGAATTAGCAAGCAAAGCTTTCTCAGATGAAATCATTTCCAAAACCGAGCTCTCTTTCCTCATAAAAAGTTTTTACAAGACCCCTTATTTTTATCACTTGCCCAAAATTCATAGGGACCCCAACAACAACCCACTAGGACAACCCATTGTTGCTTCTACATAGAGCATCACTAGTGGCTTTTCGATGTATTTGGACCGTTTTTTGTATCCTTTGGCACAGCACAGGACATCGTACATAAGAGACGGCACACACCTACTAGAGACGCTCTCTTTCTATAGGTGGGAACCCACATGCCTGTGGGTGTCCCTAGATGTCATGTCCCTATATACGTCAATCTCTCATGATGAAGGCCAGATGGCAGTTGAGCATTTCCTCTCTGCAGACCCACTCATCAATCAAGCAACACAATTCTGCTTAAATCACAACTATTTTGAATTTGAGGACAGTTTTTATCTATAAACCCAAGGCACAGCTATGGGGGCAAAATTTTAAGGGCGCTATATCAATGACCTAGTCATCATATGGGATGGTATCATAGATAGCCTGGTACAGTTTGTATTTCATAGGACTTTATTGTTTTATATTTATTTATACAGTGTTTTCTTAGCTATACACCATTAGTATATGTATTATTAATACTGTATGCATTTGGGTACCATCTCATGTCACTGTCAATGCACTGTTATATCTAATATGTATAAGTTCATTTGAACACATCATGACAGGTGCACATTATCAACACTAGGCGCTGCTCCCCTTTTTTATTATTGTTGTTTCAGTGTGTGTATCCCACTTTTGAGCAGCAGCCTTTTTTAGATTAGATGAGTGTTTTAGATTAGATCTAAGCGCGGTTTTATTACTTTCCACAGTTTGTATTTCATTGGAACCACACCAACCTGGGTTTATCTTTCACTCATGTGGTGGATCACGATAGACTGGCTTTCCTGGACCTGGAGCTTTACCACAGTGACTCGCATATAGACTCCACCAACTACGTAAAACCCACTGCTGGGAACTCATTCATCCATTATCAGAGTTGCCACCACCCCAGGTGGATCAATAATATTCCCAGGAGCCAGTTTCACAGGATCTGCCACAATCGTACTCAGGATGAAGATTACAAGACACAAGACCAACTCCTTACCAATAAATTCCTGGACAAAGGATACCAACCCACCCTTTTGGAAGATGCCTTTCAACAGTATACTTCCAAGCCTTTGTCTAAGCCCATCATATCACATGAACCCCAACCTGTACGGTTTACAACAATTCCATGATTGCTACAAAAAAATGGAAAACATTTTAATCAGACATTGGCCAAGATCCCCTTTGGCCTCGTCTCACACAGAAACCCAAAGTCTCCTACCGCAGGGCCAAAAACATTAAAAGGCAAATAGCACCTAGTAGATCCCGCAAGTTTAAGTCCACCCCCCACCATCCACACTCCCCTCATCCCACTAGTAGGCATGTTCCAATGGCGTAAAAAATTATGCTTTACGTTTTAATTTATTCATCACAGGCAAAAAAACTTTCACAACAAAAAGGAATGACATATACCATCAAAGAGTTCCACAATTGCTCTAGTGAGTATGTTATATAATTCCTGACATGCCCTTGTGGTCTCCTGTATGTAGGGAGGACTATCCGTCCCCTACGCCAACGATTTGGCAAGCATAGATGATTCATTGAGCAGGGATGTGACAAACAGTGTCCCCAGACACTTCCCAGATGGAGCATCAAAAATCCACTGTGGGTCTCCAAGTTTGGGTGATCGAGGTCATCTCCAGAAATGTTCCTGCTGCAGAGCGTTTCAAACGGTTATGCCAGCAGGAGACTTTCTGGATATATTCTTTAAATACTCTCTCGCCAGGGGGGCTCAATGAAGAGATTGAGATACATACTTTGTTATAACACATGCACATAGAGACCAGTTTCTTACGGTCATCATCTTTAATTCGGACATTGTTGGGTTCTTAGTTTGCGCTTGGGGATGGTGGTATTTGTAAGTAACCATCTTCTATATGTAATATTACCAATGTGTTGCTTTATATGGTTATAGGGAGGCAGCACTTACACATGTTGGTGCGTATCTACATATGTGCAGTCATGGAGTACACACATATACAGTATAACCTTGTGTCAGGGTCCTGGCCGCCCCGTGCGGCCCAGATTGCCTCTACGCAGGCCAACGACCATTCCTGTGCCCCCCAGGCTTCAGCGCGGGCGTTGGCTCGTTGGCGTTGGCTCGCGCGGCTAGCGCTGTTTGGCGCCAGTGTCCCTATTTAAGGATCAGAGCTGCGGCCCAGCGGTGCTGTTCGTCTGCAGCTCTGACCTGAGTTTCCAGTTTAACCTGCCTGTATCTGTCTGTGATCCTTTGGAACCCGACCCGGCCCGTCTGACCCCGTTGACCTCTCTGCTCCTTGACCCCGGCTTGCCTGACTCTGCTTATGGACTTACTACCTGTTGCCGAACCTCTGCCTGTCATTTGACCATCCTTCTGCCTGCCGTTTAATGCCTATCTGCCATCCCTGTGACCCGGCCTGTCTGACTACCTCTGCCGTCCGAGTGTGCCTCTCTCCCGCACAGGATCTGCCTCTGCTGCTGCTGCTCCAGAGATTACCTCTCTCTCCGGTCATCCGATCCCAAGCCTGCTGTACCATCTCCTGCAGTTCCTGCTATCTAAGGACCAGCACCAGCATTCTACATCATCCTGCACCAGCTGACCCACCGGACGGACACTCCTACTCCGCTGCGCTCACGGGTCCCCTGTCTCCATTCCAGTGGACCCTGAACCAGAGCCGTAAGAGAGGTCCCCTTCCGTCAAGCCAGACTCGCCACCAGGTACCTAACACCTTGGTTTGCGAGTAACGTGGTTAACGAGCGTTTCGCAAAACGAACACTGTATTTCTAAAAATCCCTCAGTTTGCGAGTGTTGTCTTTCGCAAAACAAGCAGATTCAGGCCAAAATCAGTGTGCAGTACCGCTTTTGGCCTGAGGTGGGGGGCGCCGGAGCCCCCACCAGACTTTTTCCACCAACAATCCGGAACGTGTGTGGAGCCAGTGGGATGCATTAGAGCTGCCAGGAATGTATACTCCTTGATGAGTGCATGAATTCCACTTATATCCTGTAAGTGCTTTTAATCTTGTGCAATAAATGTTTCTATTTTAATACTACAGAGTGGTGCCTCCCCCTTCTTGTTTCTTTTACATGTTTTACCGAGTTTCTGTACACACTTTGAGGATGGCTGCCTCTTTTTGGCAAACCCCCTTTCCCTTTGGTCCATTTTATTATCATTTTTATGACTTTACAAGTAAATGTGCATTATCCCGTTTCAAGGGCATTACCTCCTGCAGCACCAGATCCCCAATTAACCATTTCTCCCACCATTCTTTTGGGGTTGTGGCACCCTGTAGCTGGTTTCCAGTTTTTTAGCTTTCCTGAACTGTTGTAGTGTCTTGGGCTTAAAAGAGTATGGACATTAAAAAATGTAAAAAAATATACTCACCCAGGTGGATGCAGCATCAAACACTGCTGATTGCTCAATTCTCCCCCTCTGCTCTGAGCAGAAAGCTGGGACTGTCAGTCTCTGGCTCTCTGCTCAGCCCCGAGCACTTACTGGAGTGCTGGGCTATTGAGGGGGCAAGAGGGGTTGGCTCAGGGTGTCTGCGAACCGAGAGGCTGAGCCAGCTGCCGATCCAGGGTTCTGGATGGAACCCGACCATGTGGTTGGGATCTTTTTTAGAGCCTGGACTGGCTGAGTGACTTCAGCATACAGCGGATTTTAGCCCGCTGTCAAGTGAAAACAGGTCACAGGAGTGCAGAATGAATTGCACTTCTGTAATCCATAGGAGAAGTATAGACAAAATAGCTTTGTTTCATCTGTTCAGAAAGAAAATGAAAAAAGGTAAACTTATACTATACACCCTCCCTACCTTCCCGGTCCCCACTGTACTTACCTCAATGGGTGATACGCTGTTAATGCCCATGTAGCCAGTGTAGCGGTCCAAGGATTTTAAATCATTGCTCTTATTCATCTTTCTGCAGCACTTTTGAGACAGATCAGAGTGATGCTCTGTGCCGATGCCTACCAATCAGAATTGCTGTGATCCTTCCCAAAGGCCGTCAAAAAGAAGAAGGAGAAGAGTGGGAATCTCAAATAGCAATGAATATACATAAAATGGGGCTGAAGGAAGAACCACTGGTTAGTGTGGGTCTTTTGTCCCTGCTCCAGAGATGACCCTCCCTGTTCCGTAACCCGATTGACACTTACACACCTGTAACAGTATGCAATGTGCTTTACTGAACAGGAAAAGCCCTGGTTAGACAAAGTACAGGTCATTATTAAAGTGAAATAGTTGTCAGACAGAGTACACTTCAATAATAGGTGAAACAAGCAATTCTTCAGACACAGTAAATACTAGCACTGTACACAGGTGGATCGATAAAGGAATGACCTTGGTGCACTAACTCCCAACTGGGAGTACTTGTATACAATGATAGAGATTAAAGGTAGGATTTCCCTTTGGAATAACTCCTTTGCAGGCAGATAGTAGACCTTACAACAATAACAATCTAAGCACACTACTAGGTGGCTAACAGGCCTCACACCCTAGTGGAGATTCTGATACGTATGTCCTCAAGAAGATCAGTGACTCTGGAAGAATAGTAGTGAATTTGGAACAATAGCGACTCTGTTGGGCTTAGTTTTGGAGTGAAATTAGGACAAAGGTGGCCCACCAGACTTTGGGACTACCTCTCCAGCACATAGTAGCAGTATAGCCATAGCAGCCTCATGGTCCTGTAGCTCTTGAAAGTACTACAGCATACAGTCTCTGATGAGCACAGTAAACATCAACACACTGCAGCAGTAGCACAGGAACAGCAACATGTTACCTTGTCTTCTTTTAGCACAGTCACCCCCCAGATGCACACAGCAGCCATATGGTCTCAAAAGCAGAGTCCTCCTCTGGCTATTAGAAGCATATATGTCTCTTTTTGCTGCAGTCTCTGGGCAGCTTCCCTGACACACAGCAACAGCAGCACAGTCTTGAGTCTCTCAGCACAGCACACAGCATATGGTTCCACTAGTCAGCTCACTTGTGCTGCAGGCAGCACAGCCTCTAGCCCTGTCCTCGGTTTCCCAGCTGCTCTAAATCCATTGCCTTGAGCCATCTTCCCTGACTGCTTAGTCTTTCCCATGAGCCCTGTATTCAGCTCAGCAATGCTACATGGCATTGCCTTCAACCCTGTCCCCAGGTTTAAAGGAGCACTCTCTGGCACACACCAGTTCTCCACACAGGCCTCGCCTTATTTTCCTGCAGCTCCTGAGCAGTGGGCATGGTTAACTTTCCTTGGCCTTGGTGGCCAATGGCATGTCCTCCCTGTCCTATTGGCAGGAGCTGGTCCAGTCCCTTGGCCGTGGCAACAGCCAATCCTATTCCTCTTCTGTGCTCTCATCTACCTGTGCTGTCCATTAAAACTAGGGAGGAAGAGTCAAGCAGTGCAGTCAAGGAGAAACACTCTGCCAGACAGCTTAAAGGGTACGCCAGCGGTCAATACAATGTATTTTAAATGGCAGGCTTCATTCAGGGGGTGAGGTATTTAAAAAAAAGGACTGTATTGTGTACAGCTTGAGTGGTAGTGACTGAGCTAGGTTATTTGTTAACCTGTTGTTTGTTTGTTAAGCTGAGTTATTTGTTACTTGAATACATTTTAGATTTGAATTTAAAAACAATAATATAAGGCCATGTCCAATATTTTGCCAATGAATAGTATATGTGTTTTATTTTAACTGGCCAATAGTTGTGCACCTGGTTTGTTGCCTTCCTCCTCCTCAATGAATCCATGCCACCCACCAGTGCATAAGGCACAATTTGTTCTGCCCCTGTTTTAAAAGGGGCGTGTACTTACATATTTTTTAAAAAAATGCTTTCGCAACAGAGTGTGACTGCTGTGCTCCCAAGTTACAGCTCCTGTGAGGGCCGCTGTGTTGCAGTTGTTTTGGCAACCAGCACCAGTGCCTAGGCACAAATTTATCAGCCAGTGTTTAACCCAGGGGGAGAGGGGTACTTACCAAATTTTTGAAAATACATGCTTCGCAACACTGAGTGACTGCATGCTCTCAAGTACCGTTCTCTGTGAGGGCCGTTGTTGCAGTGTTGTGGCACCAGCACACCAGTTGCCTAAGTCACAATTTTTCAAGCCCCTGTTTAACAGGGGCGGTACTTACAATTTTTTAAAAAAATTGCTTCGCACACACGTTGATGATGCTGATGCTGCTCCAGAGCTACAGTGCCTAAGGCTGTGAGGGCCGGGTTGCTTCGCAGTGGTGCCTGTACAGTGCCTTGAAAAAGTATTCATAATCCTTGAAATTTTCCACATTTTGTCATGTTACAACCAAAAACGTAAATGTATTTTATTGGGATATTTTGTGATAGACCAACACAAAGTGGCACATAATTGGAAAGTGGAAGGAAAAGTATAAATGGTTTTTAATTTTTTTTTTTTTTACAAATAAATATCTGAAAAATGTGGCATGCATTTTTATTCAGCCCCCTTTACTCTGATACCTCTAACTAAAATCTAATGGAACCAATTGCCTTCAGAAGTCACCTAATTATTAAATAAAGTCCACCTGTGTGTAATTTCATCTCAGTATAAATACAGCTGTTCTGTGAAGCCCTCAGAGGTTTGTTAGAGAACCTTAGTGAACAAACAGCATCATGAAGGCCAAGGAACACACCAGACAGGTCAGGGACAAAGTTGTGGAGAAGTTTAAAGCAGGGTTAGGTTATACAAATATATCCCAAGCTTTGAACATCTCATAGAGCACTGTTGAACTGCAAACCTACCAAGACATGGCCATCCACCTAAACTGACAGGCCGGGGAAGGAGAGCATTAATCAGAGATGCAGCCATGAGGCCCATGGTAACTCTGGAGGAGCTGCAGAGATCCATAGCTCAGGTTGGAGAATCTGTCTTCAGGGAAACTATTAGTCGTGCACTCCACAAATCTGGCCTTTTATGGAAGAGTGGCAAGAAGAAAGCCATTGTTGAAAAAAAGCCATAAGTCGTCCCATTTGCAGTTTGCAAGAAGCCATGTGGGCACAGCAAACATGGAAGAAGATGCTCTGGTCAGATGAGACCAAATATTTAACTTTTTGGCCTAAAAGCAAAACGCTATGTGTGGTGGAAAACTAACACTGCACATCACCCTGAACACACCATCCCAACCGTGAATCATGGTGGTTTCGGCATCATGTTGTGGGATGCTTTTCTTCAGCAGGGACAGGGAAGATGGTCAGAGTTGATGGGAAAATGGATAGAACCAAATACAGGACAATCTTAGAAGAAAACCTGTTAGAGTTTGCAAAAGACTTGAGACTGGGTCGGAGGTTCACCTTCCAGCAGGACAACTACCCTAAACATACAGCCAGAGCTACAATAGAATGGTTTAGATCAAAGCGTATTCATGTGTTAGAATAGCCCAGTCAAAGTCCAGTCCTAAATCCAATTGAGAATTTGTGGCAAGACTTGAAAATTGCTGTTCACAGACGCTCTCCATCCAATCTGACAGAGGTTGAACTATTTTTCAAAGAAGAATGGGCAAAAATGTCACTCTCTAGATGTGCAAAGCTGGTAGAGACATCCCCAAAAAGACTTGCAGCTGTAATTGCAGTGAAAGGTGGTTCTACAAAGTATTGACTCAGGGGGGATGAATACAAATTCATGCCACACTTTTCACATATTTATTTGTAAAACATTTTGAAAACCATTTATCATTTTCCTTCCACTTCACAATTACCGTATATACTCGAGTATAAGCCGAGTGCTTATACTTAAGTCAAGCATTTTTCTGCAGCAGAGAATGACATTTTCCGAATAGACTTTGGGGCCCCGTATCTGGATATGTTGTAGTGCTAGTTCCATTGGGTTTGCAAACCAAATGTGGGGTTCCTAGTACCAAGTGGCCCCGAGATACAGGGCCCCAAAGTCGGTTCGGAAAATGTCATTCTCTGCTGCAGAAAAGTGCTTGACATTTTCCGAACCGAATTTGGGGCCCTGTATCTCGGGCCACTTGGTGCTAGGAACCCCATGGATATGTTGTAGTGCTAGTTCCATTGGGTTTGCAAACCAAATGTGGGGTTCCTAGCACCAAGTGGCCCCGAGATACAGGGCTCCAAATTCGGTCAACTGTGTCCATCTGCAGCAATGTAATTTCGGGACCCTTTGGGTTCAGAGACCCCACATTTTGGCTGCAGTTGGGGGCATCTAGGAACCCTTAACTACTGAGTTTAAAGTTTGAGGGGCCTATGGCTGCAAATGGGCACAGTGAGGCTGCAAATGGACATTGTTGACCCTCTTTTCCACTTAAAGTAGCTGCACATTTCTCACCCTAGGCTTATACTGGAGTCAATAAGTTTTCCCAGTTTTTTTTGTGGTAAAATTAGGTACCTCGGCTTATATTCGGGTCGGCTTATACTCGAGTATATACGGTATGTACCACTTTGTGTTGGTCTATCAGATAAAATCCCAATAAAATACATTTACGTTTTTGGTTGTAACATGACAAAATGTGGAAAATTTCAAGGTGTATGAATAATTTTTGTATAGGAAAGATGTCAACTGTACAATTTACAAGGAATGTGTAAGGGAGTAGCGAATGTTAAGCAGTACCAAATTCTCGCTTAACAGGTGCAAAGCTGCAATCACTTTCACTATTCGTTTTATCAGTAAATAAACAGAAACCAATGAACTATGTAAAAAGAAAGTTTTCATTTGAAATCGGATCCCTTATCCAAAATAAAAGAAAATGTGTTCTATTATTTTTACTAGGATTTAGACAAACTTTAGTTCATATATTTTATAAGGAAGGGAATTTATTGGAGATTAGAGAATGGAACAGGCGAGAGATGAATATAAGTAATAAAAGGATGTTGTATATTCCAACTGCTTCATTTGCAATTCTTCCAGTGAATTATTCAATGAATTATATTCAATGAATTATACATGTTCTATTTTTATAAATAACCAGTACCAGCAAGAACTTTCTTGGCTGATGGCAGTCCACAAAAACAATGGAATAGAATTGTTCACAATAGAATGCAGTATCTAGAACAATGAGGATTTGATAGCTAAATGCATATACTTTCAGGCTCACACACTGGGTATACACTGGAAGAATTTTGTTGGCCATTTTTTGTTGTAAGAATGTTTGTTCATACCACTACAAGAAACCGATCATACAAACGACATATCAGCACTTCATTAAAATAAACCCAATCAAATTCCCCCTAAACGATCACATACCAACATAAATAATTACGCAGACACAAAAATAACAACCATAACACACCTCTTACGTCTTTTCTTACTACCCAAACCCAATTTCCTATAACACCCCTGTGTTAAACCCCACCCTCCCTTCCCTCCCTATTAATTCCCTAGACCAGATCAGATCCGTACAATGTGCTGGACACACACATGCGTGTACGAGTAAACAACAACAATATGTATTATAGACTCCAAAGGGTTATATACTAAATTAGATATACAATATTATTAAACGTATTCTAACTACCACACGGCCTATAGATAGAACTACATTACTTCCCTCCCTACAGAACCGCTGTACTAATAACCACTGTAACTGCTTTAGATACAATATACTAGTGTTACTAACAATTTATTCATCGACTATGTTAGTGTTTTATCACAAAGGAGAAAGTTTGAATAATGAGCTGAATTACTAAAACTAAATTATAGCACCTCATCCCTTTAAGTAAAGTCAGAAATTATTTGGATAAACCAAGGATTGGGACTTTTAAGGGCGCAATAAACAGAATAATTAAATATAAAATAAATTTATGTCTGGAACAACTTTTAAAAACAATACATCACTGAATAAAGATGAAAATTGGCAGAGTTTTGAATTTCTCAACATGTTTCACCCAAATTCGGGCTTCCTCAGGAGAGCTGAACAATGTCATACAGTATTCACTGAAATAGAGAAAATACAATCAAATACTAAACACATATGGTTTACACATAGAGATAAATTGGTGTAGAATGAACATCATGTAAGGGATGAGTGAGCGGAGCCAAAACTTATGTTAGTGTTTTGTTTACGTTACCCTAATGTGACCTGGTTGTGTCTCTATAAATGTAACACACTTACCTGTTGATGTACCTGTACTTATCCCTTTTATTCAATAAAAAGAAGTTTGAGAAAAAAAAATGAATGTTTGTTCAATTCTCCAATCATTAGTGGGGTCTAATTGATGCTAATTTTCACTAGAAGTGAAAAGAAAATTCAAAGGAGCGGTATGGAAAAACTCTCTCGAATGTACATATTTCTAAAGCTGGCAATAGATATTTAGATATTTTTGATCAGCACAAAAAAAAAGGAATGGATCCTCCCCATGTACACATTTGAGGTGGATGAAGGAATCTTCCTCGCTGCACTGTTGTATTCTTATAGCAGGGACTTCTCCACTGTCAGAATACACTGATCAGCGCTGCAGCAGATTGGCTACAAGCACTGATCAAATACAAATTAATTTTCCAACAGTCCTTTTTGAGCATAGTTGATCACTAGATCAACTCCTCTCTGACAGGAATGACCACAGTTGGATTGAACTTTGACCGGTCCCTGCTGAACTGGCCAAATTTCATTCTGTCTATGGCCAGCTTATCAGTGTAAGTCCATACATTCCAAAGTTGAATGTTGAAAGCAAAAGAAATCCCAAACAACTTTTTTACGACGTGTTCTGAAAATCTTTGTACAAATTTTCCTTAAGAATTTTTGTATGAATTTTCATTCAAAATTCTACTAACATATACCCAGCTTTACATAAAGTGGAACTCCAGGCAAACATCTGGTTGAAGTTCCTGTCTGTCCCCATTTAGAGGGACTGTCCTTTTCAAACTAAATTCCTCTGTCCCTCTTTCCTCCTAATTTGTCTCTCTTTTTGCTCTGATGTATAGACTTTTATAAAGAAATGTACTATTTAGATACTAGAAGTATTATACTGCAGTAAACAGTACATCCAACCATTGCATTTGTTAGTTTAAAAATCAAGTACGGTATATACCTGTTGAAAAAACAGTATAAAGAAAAAGTAGCGAAATAAAAAATTTCTCTACAGGTTTAACCAAATATATTATTAATTATTTCTATCATGTGGATCATGTAACTGGGTGCATCACAAGGTTGTGTCCTTTGTCTTCATACTTTATGCTAAAGGTACCCCTCTTTCCCATCACAGAAATTTGGGAGGTGTGTAAAGATTTGTACTTTTGGCCAGCCATTCTTGTGATACATACACAATTACTATGCAGGATCATTACTCAGCATGATCTGGGTTTAGTATTAGTGACTAGCAAAAAAAAGCATCTCCTGTGTGACTTTGTTGCAGCCAGACAAATTATACAATGTTTATAAAAGTTAAATGTTTATTGTACAAACTATGATTAAACATTACATTTAAAAACCTCTGGTCTCTGTAATGCACAGTAACCAAAACTGCAGTATTTATCCTCATGACACATCACAAGAAGAACCTCCATGGTTAACAGAGGACAGAATTAAAATTAGACTTGGGATACTTAACATTAATAAATCACCGGGACCAGATGGCTTGCATCCGAGGGTACTTAGGGAACTCAGTCAAGTAATTGCCAGACCATTGTTTCAATTTTTTTACTGACAGTCTACTGCCTGGAATGGTACCAGCTGATTGGAGAAAAGCCAATGTAGCACCAATTTTTTAAAAGGGTGTAACGACATATTCGGCGACCCATCGCAGTTTGCTACGGAAGTGATGTTCCGTCACCGCCATCTTGCTACACCCCACACTCGTCCACAGTAAGGATACACTGAGAAGGGGGGGGAAAGCGGACATCTTGTTACACCCACCGGAGTTTTGCATTTTACACGTATTTATAACAGTAAAGTGAGTTTCTATATTGAAATACAGGACTTAGAACTGCGTCTGACTACTTAGATGTTGAATTTTAAAAGCACCGGCATCCCTGCTCATCTCCCAGGTTTACTAATCTGACAGAAGTTCGCTGCTTTTAAAATTTAACATCTACCCCGTATCCTGCCTTCCCTATAGCCCCCCCCCCCCTTTCCCTGGAGGAGGATTTTCTCTGACTGTTTCCCACGTTACCTAATACGATTACCGTATATACTCGAATATAAGCCGAGATTTTCAGCCCATTTTTTAGGACTGAAAGTCCCCCCCTCGGCTTATATTCGAGTCACCGCCGTCTGCCTACATGAACAGCTTGTCATGCAGACAGACGGCAGTTTTAAAAAGCCGCGCCGCCTCCTCCCGCCCGTCCGTGATAGGCGGACACTAATTTTCCCAGCAGTACAGTGTTCCGCCTATCACGGATGTCCTGTCATTCTCATCTCATGGACGAGGATGAGAGAATATCCGTGATAGGCGGAACACTGCACACTGACTGCTGGGAAAACAGCGTTCCTCCTATCACGGACGAGGAGGAGGCGCGGCTTTTTAATTTTACAATGGCGCCGTACACGCTGACAGAGCGGGGACAGACCGAAGACCGAAGACCGATGGCAGAGGGCACAGGACGGAGGGCACAAGGACAGATGGCACAGGACGGATGACACAGGACCCGCAGATCGGCACAGGTAGGCTGCAATGGGGACACGGGGGGGTCTGTACAGGGGACAGGCAGCTGCAGATGGGCATTGCTGGCCCTCTTTTCCACTTACAGTAGCTGCTGCATTTTGTACCCTCGGCTTATACACGGGTCAATGCATTTTCCCCATTTTTTGTGGTGAATTAGGGGCCTCGGCTTATACTCGGGACGGCCTATAGTCGAGTATATACGGTACATGCCAGTCGGCTAGAGGCTGGTATCACAGGTGCACACTATTGTCGCTCTCTTTTTTCATTTATATATGATGCCCTGAGATCAAGAGCCGGTCCACAATAAGAGGAACACTACAAGTTTTATACTCATAACAAGCCGGATTGCATGGTTTATACAAGCCGGTGTATGGTCAGCTATTCTTTGGTTGGATTGCCAGCAGTATCTAAGCATCTGAGCAGTTTGTGAACAATAGGACAGATTTTTTTGCAGTGTGTTATGTGCAATTGGACAACCATCATTACCATATAGTCATATGTGATATTGTATTTGTCCCGCTGTTTTCTCTATTAGAGTTTATATACCAGTGTATTGGATCTCATTTTCTCATTGATATTTATGTCATTTTAACCGTTCCTTTATAAGTGTCTATTGCACTCATTACCATTTCTTTGGATAGAATTGTCTGTTTTTCTCATATGGATTAAGATTAAAGCCCCATACACATGGTCGGATTTTCCGATGGATTCTGTCCTATCAGACAATGTTGTCGGAAATTCCGACCGTGTGTATGCATCATCGGACAGTTTCCATCGGATTGTCTGACGGACAAAGTCCTATCTCCTGCTGGATAGATTTTTTGACAACAAAGTCCGATCACACCAAATCAGATCGTGTGTCGTGAATCCCGACGGACAAAGTGCTACGCATGCTCAGATCACATTACAAGACCAAAGCTATTGGCTACTAGCCTCTACGTAGTCCCGTCGTAGGCAACAAACGTCACCACGTTCAGAATGATCGGATTTTCCGACAACTTTGTCCGACCGTGTGTACGCAAAACCAACATCGGACAAAGTACGACGGACATGATCCGACGGACCTGGTCCTCGGATAATCCGCGCATGTGTATGGGGCTTTAGAGAGCACTCTTGACCACACGGAAGTATTCAGAATTTTGTATGATTAACTATTTGTCAGTACACGTAATAGCACTTTATCACAATTTATGAATTTTGGCACCTTATAATTTATGCTTTGTTGCACATGCAAGTTGCACTTTATTGCAATTCATGAATCTAGGCAGTTGTTTTTAGCACATTGTGTTTTAGTTTTAATGGAAGGAGTTTTTATATTTCACTATATAATTCACCATTTGGTCGCACAGTGACTGTGTGTATATTATTATTTCTATTAGCGTACTCATTTTTTAAATTTTATATATTTTCACAGTGAGAGATCATTTTTATTGGTTGCAGCTTTTAGATTAGCAGTTTTATTTTTACCAGCGCTTAAGTCATTTATATTTATAAGGATGTGGAATTCCCTTCCACAGTCTGTGGTCTCAGCAGGGAGCATCGATAGTTTCAAAAAACTATTAGATAGGCACCTGAATGACCACAACATACAGGGATATACAATGTACCATATATACTCGAGTATAAGCCGAGTTTTTCAGCAAATTTTTTTGTGGTGAAAGTGCCCCCCTTGGCTTATACTCGAGTCAAGCACTTTTCTGCAGCAGAGAATGACATTTTCCGACCCGACTTTGGGGCACCGTATCCTGGGGCCACTTGGGGCTAGGAACCCAAATTTGGTGTGCAAACCAAGTGGAACTACCACTAAAACATATCCAAATTTGGGGTTCCTAGCCCCAAGTGGCCCCAAGACACAGGGCCCCAAATCAGTCAACTGTGTCCATCTGCAGCAATGTAATTTCGGGACCCTTTGGGTCCAGAGACCCCAAATTTTGGCTGCAGCTTTAACTACCGAGTTTGAATTTCGGGGGACCTATAGCTGCAAATGGGCACAGTGAGGCATGCAGAAGGGCACAGTGAGGCTGCAAATGGGCATTGTTGACCATCTTTTCCACTTACAGTAGCTGCGCATTTCTCACCCTAGGCTTATACTCGAGTCAATAAGTTTTCCCAGTTTTTTGTGGTAAAACTAGGTGCCTCGGCTTATATTCGGGTTGGCTTATACTCGATATATATATATATACGGTAATACTGACATATAATCACACACATAGGTTGGATTTGATGGACTTGTGTCTTTTTTTCAACCTCACCTACTATGTAACACTAACTACATTACCCTGCTATATATTTGGTGAGAGTGCATAAATGTACCAGATTAACCACTTAACAACCACCCCATAGCCTTTACTGCTACAACGCGGCAGCTGTGCACAGGATCACATATATACGTAATACGTAATCCTGCACTTCTGGGTAGGGGGTGTGACTGTGCTCGCTTATGCTGTGATTATACATAGCAGGAGCTGATCATCAGCCAGATAGACAGAGCTGCAATCTGCATATGTAAGCAAGGCAGATTACCGTTCTGACAGGGGGGAAGGCATGGATCCTGTGGCCCTGCAAAGCAGAGAATAGGATCCATGTCTTTCCCTAGTAAAAGCACCTTCCACAGTTTAGTAAAACACTGACTAAACACACGGTTAACCCTTTTAATCACCCCTGATGTTAACCCATTCCCAGCCAGTGTCATTAGTACAGTGACAGTGTATATTTTAGCACTGATCACTTTATTAGTGTCACTGCTCCCCAAAAAGTGTTGGTTAGTGTCAAAATGTCCACCTTAATACCGCTATAAGTTACTGAACGCTGCCGTTGCAAGTACAAAATAAATAAAAATATGCCATAGTTTGTAGATGCTATCAATTGACGCTTATTGAAGTTTGTTTTATTTTACCAAAAATATGTAGCAGAATACATAGTGGCCTAAATTGGTGAAGAAATTCGATTTTTTTTTTTTTTTTTATTGGATATGTTTCATAACAGAAAGTGAACAATGTTTTTTTTTTTTGCTAAATTTTGGTCTTTTTTTGTTTATAGCGCAAAAAATAAAACTGCAGAGGTGATCAAATACCACCAAAAGAAAGCTCTATTTGTGCGGAAAAAAAAAATAAATTATATTTGGGTACAGTGTTGCACGACCGCACAATCGTCAGTTAAAGTAACGCAGTGCCATATCGCAAAAAAAAAGGCCTGGTCAAGAAGGGTGGTTGGGTTAAATCTTCCAGGAAAAAAACTGATTAGGGTGCCCGGATCTACCTAATTTGATTTGTTTATATTTATATAAAATATACAATAAATCTGCAACTGAGTTCTGGACTGAAGTCAGTCAGAAACCATGCCTTCCCCGTTCTTGGAGCATAATACAAAAGACAGGGAGAATTTAGAACAGAAAAAAATTCCCCCCAAGAAGGATGGCGGGAGGCCTGTTGCTAGATATAGTAATAATTTATTAATTGAAAAAAGAACAAAAAAATACAAAAAAACACTTCACATTTCCTGTAGCAAAAATAGAGATCACATAAGGAATTCATAGAGAATTAAAAATGACAATGTTGTCTGTTTAAAACAGGGGGGTAGATGCCAAATCACACAGCACTCACACACTAGCACACACCTACAACATATAACATATTTTGATTGCGGACACTCTAGTAGTTGTGGTTCTAACCAAACATTCCAGATTTAGGCGTCTATAATTATAGTCCATGTGTGGGTGGCTAGAGCATGTGATCTATACGTAGTTATTTTTTCAGAAGCTCATGGAATCAAGTAATAGAGCATACATATAGCATTTTATGACACACGGTCAGTGTTGCCAACCGTCAGTATTTTTACTGGCAGCCAGTAAAAAACAGCCATTTTTCTCCTGCCAGTAAATGCCAGTAAAAAGAAAAGGTCGCCAGTAAAAAATATGGCTGTGACGCTCAGCCCAGAGCCAGCCAAGACCATACAAGTGCCTGCTACAGTGTGTTCGGACGGCTCTGGTGGAGGCGGTGCCTGAACATACCCTGTGATGTCATGGTGCAAGGGAGCCAAGCAGAGCGGCCAGAGGCTTGTGTGTGGGTCTGCGGGATGGGAGCAAGGCAGGCCAGGAGCGGGACCATCAGTGCTGTTTGGACTGGAGGGACCACCTGGCTTGGAGAGGGACTGTCACTGTGACTCTGGAGGGGACGTGTCGTGTCGGTGATCTCTGCTGCTGCACACTGCTGTCAGTATCACTGTGAGAGTCAATTTCATGTGTGTGTGCCACCCATTCTAATTTCTTGCCCTCTTAATTCCTGTCCCTGAGCTACTTACTTACTATATATTGAAAATAAAATAAGAAATATGTTTTTTGCCTTATTATCTACCTTAAATCACATTGCTAATTACATATTGTATTGTTTATAGCCTAAATAGTGAAATTTGTACTTAAAACTGTAATTTTGGAAATGCCAGTAAAAACTTGGCTGTGCCAGTAAATTTTGGGTGTCGTGTCAGTAAATTTCAATCTGTTAGGTTGGCAACACTGCACACGGTCCCATAGCAGGTACTCTGTATAAGAGAACTCGATTTACATAAGGCAGTCCAGCAGCATCATTGAATTAAGGAGCATATGCGTTTAAACCCGTCAAATATCACTGAATGTTCTGTTGTGTCCATACATGAACCAATTGCAGTAGATTCAACAGATAAAGAAAGGCAAATACTGATATAATAAACAGCAAGCATGTATTGTTGGAGTGTGTGCACATACCATTTCTTCCTTACAATGATGAAGGTATATTATTTGACATGCAGTATTAGTCCTTATTGCAGAAGATTTACAGCGGTTTTAACAGGGGCAGCAGAGCACATTTAAGCATATAGCAGGCTTGTGTTGTAAAGCATGTGCATGTAGCTTTGGTTTAAAAGCAGAGTGGTTTATGTCCCTGCAACAAAGTGTATGTAGGGAAAACAAAACGCGAGCTCCGAATAAGAATGAGTGAGCATATCAGTAGCATAAAGAAAAAAGACGATGATCGACCTATCCCGGTACACTATGGGGCCGTGTGTCATAAAATGCTATATGTATGCTCTATTACTTGATTCCATGAGCTTCTGAAAAATAACTACGTATAGATCACATGCTCTAGCCACCCACACATGGACTATAATTATAGACGCCTAAATCTGGAATGTTTGGTTAGAACCACAACTACTAGAGTGTCCGCAATCAAAACAGAAAATTGTATCATACTTACTGTAATTTTCCTTTCCTGGTGCCAATCCATGGCAGCATACATGTGATAGAGCCCGCCTCTACTCTGCCTTCAGGACTAGTGAATAGCATAAATTAAAGGGCATAGCCCCTCCCCCAACATTCTTCGTAATATAGAATACCGAGGGTGGGAGTTTGTGCTGCCATGGATTGGCACCAGGAAAGGAAAATTACGGTAAGTATGATACAATTTTCTGTTTTCCTGGTGCCTCCATGGCAGCATACATGTGATAAATAACTAGCTCACATGGGTGGGTTTAATGCTTTAACAAAAAATAAACTTTAATCAAACACAGACATAGCAGCATGAAGCGCTTTTCTCCCGAACTCTACGGTTGTAAGAGCCCCCGGGATCAATACGATAGTGTTTGAGGAACGTGTGTCGGGAAGACCAAGCCTAATGTTTCAAGAGAAACATTTGCCCTCGCTGCCCAAGATGCCGATACTGCTCTTGTTGAAGGAGCATTCACCTGAGCCGAAACCTGCTGTGGCTTCCAAGTAGGCCCTGAGAACTTTGGATATGTCTAACTCATAACAGGAGTTTGATTCTGAGTCCATGAAAATTGGTAACGCCCATGGTTCTGATAGGTTTGCCGTTAAGGTGACCTTGGGTGTGAAACCTCTGAGAGAGCGAAGTTCTACCCTATCTGGAAAAAAAGGATATGTGATCATCCCCAATGCCCAGGGAGTGGATTTCCGAAATCCTCCTGTCGGATGTAATAGCCAACAGAAAAGTTGTTTTTAAAGTCAAGTTCCAAATTGGGACCTCTTCAACCGGTACAAACGGATGAGTGGATAGGACTTCCAATATTAGAGGAGGATCCCACTTTGGAAAGGAATGTCTGGATGGGGGACACATCTTTAATACTCCCCTGAGGAACGTAACCACTAGAGGGTCTTCTGCCCCCCTGGTGTTAGTTGCTGCAGAAATTGCGGAAACTTGTACCTTGAGGGAACTCTGGCTGAGCCCCAAATCGAGACCAGTTTGCAGAAAACTCAGAACATCAGCAGTGGAAAGAGAGATAGGATCAAATCCTTTTCCTGGGGCATAGGATAAGAACTTGTCCCAAATTCTTGCATAGATTGTGTTGGTTGTAGGCTTTCTAGCTTTTAACAGGGTGGATATGACCTCTTGGGAACAGCCTAACGATTCAAACCTCCTCCTTTCCACTTCCATACACAAAGATCCAGCTTCTGTGGGTCTCGATGGTCCAGCCTGCCCTGGGTCAACAACAGCAGAAAGGGAGGAATTCTGATCAGATGATCCACACTGAGGTGCATGGCTAGTTGAAACCACGGTCTCTTCGACCAATAGGGTAGCACTACTAGCACTTGGACTGGTTCGTTCAGGAGTCTGAGGTGAAACCTCGAAATGAGTGGTCGAGGAGGAGAGGCGTAAGCTGTCTTGAAGGTCCAAGGACAAGATAGCGCATCTACTCCTTCCGCCTGTGGATGTGGAAGGTGAGAGAAGAATCTCCTGATTTTGCAATTCTCATGCGAAGCAAAAAGATCCACCAGTGGGGTCTGCCATAGATTGGAGATTTGGATGAACACATAGGGATGTAGAGACCACTCGTTGTCCCCAAACCTCCTCGATAAGACATCTGCCTCTGTGTTCATCTTGCCTGGGAGATACATTGCCCTGAGGTCTACCAGGTTCCTCTCTGCCCAGAGCATTACAGGTTCCACTTCCCTCAGAAGTGTCTTGCTGTGGGTGCCCCCTTGTTTCTGAAGGTACGAGACCTCCACCTTGGTGTCCAAACATAGAAGTACTCTCTGTCCCTTGACCTGAGATGCAAAAGAGGTTAAGGCTAGAAATGCTGCCCTCATTTCTAGGACGTTGCACACTATCCCTCTGGTGGGAAAGGACCATCTTCCCTGAATTCTCTGCAACGGGCACCCCACCCATGGCCACTCGCATCTGACATAATTGTGGTCCATGAGTGGGAACCCAAATGATAGAGCCGGGAGAGATTCTCTGGATTCATCCACCAGTGTAGACTCCTGCTCATTAGCGTTGTTAAATGGATTGTCTGAGACAGATGTTGTCGTCTCCATTGTATTAAGAATCCCGTCTGGAAGTGTCTCAGATGCTAGTGAGACCATGAAACTAGGAGGTATGCACGAGGACATCGTGCCAATAAGACTCAGACACTGCAAGGCTGATAGATGGGATCTCTGTATGACCTTGGATACCTTCTGAATGATGCCCTCCATCTTCATCTGGGGTAAAGAGACTGTGCCTAGGAGCGTACCGAACATTGCTCCTAAGTAAACCATCTGCTGTGTTGAAACTAATTGGCTCTTCCGATGATTCACCAGCCACCCGAACTCCGACCACGACTGGAGAACAATCTCCCTGTGGACTAAAAGGTGGCTCTGTTTTTTTTGACAGCAAGAGGATATCGTCCAGGTGGTGATAAATTCTTAGCCCCCTCTCTCTCATAGGGGCCAAAACAGATATTAACACTTTTGTGAACACCCGAAGGTAGGTGCACAGCCCGAAGGGCAGAGCTTGAAATTGCAGGTGGACATGACCCACTTCGAACCTTAAGTATTTTTGGAAGGATGTTAGAATAGGGATGTGGTGGTACGCATCCTGCAGGTCTATCGAGATTAATCAATCTCCTGGTTGTATGGTTTGTATGATCGTTTGGAGTGACTCCATCGTGAAGCTTTCGAGATGGATGTATTGATTCAGCTTTTTCAGATCTATTACAGGTCTCCAGTCGCCTGTTTTTTTCTGCACCAGGAAAAGGGTGGAAGAAAAACCTGTAAATCGATCCGATGGGGGGACAGGTATTGCTGCCCTTGACGCTGCAGGGACTCCAAAATTGGTTTAAGGCCAGTGCCTTTTTTAACTGTTTCTTTGAAGGACGTGTGAGGAGGCTGCTGAGAGAAAGTCCAGAAGTGACCGTACCGGATCGTTGCTAGGACCCATGGGTCTTGACACTTGGAGGCCCAGATGGGGAAAAAGTTTTTTAACCGGGCTCCAACTGGGGGCGTCTCCTCCCCGCTGACGTCAAAAGGACTTTGTCCCCTCCTGGGGAGCATGAGGGACTTCTACTTTCTGGCTCCCAAAAAAGAAGTCTGGGTGCCTCTCCACGATTTCTTGTTGTCCCTAAAGGTGCGAGACTGCCTGAAGTCTCTAGAATTTGATTGCCGGAAACGTGATAAATAGGCCTTTGTTCTCCGGACCTTCCTGTCCTGAGAAAGTAAGCCAGATTTGCCCCCTGTTACTCTGGAGATTACTTTGTCGAGTTTCTTCGCCAAACAAAGATTTTCCATCAAAGGGAATCTTGCACCAATTCTGCTTTGATGCTAGATCGGCTGTTCAAGGCTTTAGCCATAAGGCCCGCTTTGCCATAACAGAGTTGCAGCATTGAATTGGCTGAACACCAGATTGTGTCAATTGCAGCTTCTCCCACGAAATCCGCCAACTTAAGCTCCTCCAGAGCTTTGATTATGTCATCTTTGGGAACGTCTTGGTGCAGGGCTGTCTCAATATTTTCCGTCCAAGACCTGATGGCATTGGAAACAGATGTCAGCGCAATGGCTGGTCTGCCAGCCACTTCTGCTTCTAGATAGCTCCTTTTGAGGTCTAGATCAATACATCTATCTAGGGGATCCTTGAAAGACGTTGAATGTTCCATTGGCAGCGTTACATTTTTTGCCAGACGCACTACAGCCGCATCAAGCACAGTCATTGAACTGAGTATTCGAATCTGCCAGTGGATACATTTTGCATAAACGTGCTAGAGAAAACTCTCAGTTTTGTTCCACTCATCCTGTATGATCTCCCCCATTAATGGGAAGAAGATTTGCTTTCTCTTGAGGAATGAGAAATAGGTTTTTGAGGAGGCTCTTCCGGGTCTTCCCAGGCAATGTCGCTCCTCACCGCTTGTACAAAGGGTTGAACCAGGGAGAAATTGAAACCAGATGGTTCTGTATCATCTGAGGACTCCTCGGATGAATCTACCGGTGGGATTTGTTTAGCTGTTTTTCCTGATGGAGGCAAAGGAGTACTAACAGCTGATGGGCCCAAAATGTCGGGGTCCAAATCCAACACCTGGGCAGCTTGTGAAACTGGGTGAGTGGGAATCATGGCCATCAGTTCAGAAAGAGAGTCTTTCATGGTTTGAGCAGGTCAACCACCTGTTGGCCTTCTAATTCCCAGTTAGCTGCATAGTCCCTGAGACAGTCTTTGCAGACAGACTTATCAGGGAGTGGAACCGCACCACAGGCCCAGCATTTTTTCCTTGACGCCCGCGGTGGAGGCGAACGCGAATGACGAGGTCTATGAAATCCTGATCTTCTAGAAGATTTATGGTGAGAAGAGTGTGACCTCCGCTCAGGACTATCGTCATTGTCATAGCGCCTTGAGGATTTTCTGGACCGCTTTGAAGGAACAGGGCTGAAACAAACAAAGTTTGTTTGTCAGTGGCGCACTCTTTTTTTTTTTTTTTTTTTAAATACTCACGTACAGGTGGTCCACATACCTATTGGATACGAGAGGATCTTGGCTTTGTGACGAATGGCTCATGGTAAATAATGGGCAGGAGGATCAGCTGTAGGAAGGCGAAGTAAGAAAGCAAAAAGAAATAGAGTCTATTTGCACAACAAATTTTTAAACAAAGTCACTGCAATAGGAGTGAGATAAAAGTATAAGGCTGGCCATACACTACACAACCCCCGTCTATAGATCTCCCTCAGATCTACCAAAACCACACAATATGAGGTCAAATTTAATCACCCTCAATTTGCATGCAATCAGGCAGGCCCCTGTACCACACCTAAAGGAAATTGAACAAGAAAATTGCATGGTGCATGGCCAGCTCCACACATACCTGTAATGCTGAAGTAATTTGGACTGCAGGGCATACACCTGATATGCAGAGCAGCCCTGAGTCCAATTTGGAGCCAACATTTAAAATCTAAAAAGGGAGAGCAGCTTAATTAGATGGACCTACCCTATGGGCTCTTTCACACGGGGCGGATCAGTGCAGATCCGCCCCGTGGATAGCCGCTTGCTCAGCGGGGATCGCCGGAGCGATCTCCGCTGAGCAGGAAGATGACAGGTCCGTCTCTGCACACAGCGCAGGGACGGACCTGTCAGAGCGCCGCTCTCCCCTATGGGAGATCGGGTGACGACGGACCGTAGAGTCCGTCGTCATCCGATCCGCTCTGCAGATGGATGAAAAAAAAGGGTTTTCCTCCGTCTGCAGAAACGGAGCATATCAGGCACGGACGAGAGCGGGTGTCAGCGGATGCTAATCCGCTGACACCCGCTATCCCATAGGGATGTATGTCCGTTTTTCATCCGAAAACGGATGGATGAAAAACGGACATACGGTCCGTCCGTGTGAAAGAGCCCTATTACTGGCAAAACAGAAACAAAACCAAGGGCACAGCAAGAGAGTGAGAACCCTGAAGGGTAGACAAAAAAGCTAGAGAAAAAAACATCAGAAATAGCAAGGAAACGCCCGTTCTGCACATGTGCGGACCAGGAATAAATGTCTTAAAGGGGACATTTTTTATTTTTATTTTTTTTAAACCTATAAACTTTAACCACCAGGGCTCAAAAATAGTGCAGACATGGAAGCAAAAAGAAAACCTAACTTGTCCAAGAAGGAAGAGAATCTGATCCTCCCGCCGTCATCACCAGCATTTGTTTTTCTGGAAATTCAGCAGACTGCGTTCCTATGAGGAAACTCTGCAAGACCCCAAAAGATCCTCAGAAGGGGTTCCCAGTCTTATCAGCGCTAAAAGCGGCCTAAGAACAGGGACTGCGCACGGGAGAGGCTGAACCCGGCGGACGCTGCCGACTGCAGAGGTATGGACATACTGCTACTCTTCACCAGTCAAGAGGTATGAGGAAAAAAAGGAGAATGTTGGGGGAGGGGCTATGCCCTTTAATGTATGCTATTCACTAGTCCTGAAGGCGGAGTAGAGGCGGAGCTCTAGGACATGTATGCTGCCATGGAGGCACCAGGAAAATATGTTATATGTTGTAGGTGTGTGCTAGTGTGTGAGTGCTGTGTGATTTGGCATCTACCCCCCTGTTTTAAACAGACAACGTTGTCATTTTTAATTCTCTATGAATTCCTTATGTGATCTCTATTTTTGCTACAGGAAGTGTGAAGTGTTTTTTTTGTATTTTTTTTGTTCTTTTTTCAATTAATAAATTATTATTATATCTAGCAACAGGCCTCCCGCCGTCCTTCTTGGGGGGAATTTTTTTCTGTTCTAAATTCTCCCTGTCTTTTGTAAATCTTCCAGGAAGTCAAATGGTTAAAGGAACACAATAGTGCTACAGTCCATCCTGGAAAAGGATCCCACAAGGAATCGGAATGGATGGTCAGGAACGGGGCCAAGGTCACCCAAGCCCCCAAATAGATGAATGGCAATTTTGAAGAGGTATGTGGAAAGGCAGAGGCCACCAAAGTATGCCAAATGTCAGGCCTGCAATTGAAACTTTTGCATCATAGCTGCCTAACCAGGATGGCTGGTCATTGTACAATAAACATTTACCTTTTTGTTTTATCATTTTACTGGCTAAAACAAATTCCCATAGGAGATGAGTTCTTATATACAAATCCAGGGAAGGAGCAGCCTGCCTGAAACTCATGAATTACTCACCTCATTTTCTGTTAGTATGACTGATCCTAGGTCAGCTTCCTGATCATCAGACTGATGTAAGGCTGCTGAGCCACTGTCTAGTGTGTAGGCAGAAAGGAAGCTGGATTGTTGAAAAAGAAAGACAACTACTGTCTGGATTATTTCAATCTTTTCTAGCTCACTCTTCTGCTCCATGGCCGTATTCACACACAAAGCAGGTGCAGGGAGTATTCCATGCCCCCCTTGCTGATGAAGCCAAACAATAGAGAATTGCATTGACTTTGTAGAAACTACAATCCTCAAATTGCTGTATACAGGATGATGTGCTGCAACACTTCCCTTTATTATAGCATAACCCGAGCTAAGAATTGTTTATACATCTGAGATACTTCCCTTTTAAATGCAAAATAAATGAATACAAAAAACAAACAATAACTGTATTCTCATTGGAACAATGAAAGGACAGTTATAGATAGAAAATTATTTATAGACCAACTTCCTTTCTGTGTACTTGGAATTCAAAACATAAAAACCTCCCTTTTGTAACTGAAAACAAAGTTGACATTTACAATTCGAGCCGGTTCACACAGGGGCAGCACGACTTGCAGTGCGACTGCCTTAGGCGACCTGGACACGACTTCAGTGGCGGCTTGCAAAATGACTTCTGTATAGAAGTCAATGCAAGTCACCAGAAGTCGCCCCAAAAGTAGTACAGGAACCTTTTTCTAAGTCGGAGCGACTTGAGTCGTTCCTATTAAAACGGTTCCATAGTACAGAACAGATCGCGACTTGTCAGGCGGCTAAGTCGCCTGACAAGTTGCCCCAGTGTGAACCGAGCCTTAGCCTCCTTCAAATGGCCATTTAGCCACATACACCAGATTCCAGAATCGCCTTGGGTGAGGACACCGTGGGAGCCACATACACCAGATTCCAGGATCAGTGGATTCTTATGGTTGGAATGGTAGGTGCGTGTGAAAATCAGCAGATACTTAGCCTATATTAACCACTTCAGCCCCTGAAGATTTTCCCCCTTAATGACGAGGCAATTTTTTGCGATTCGGCACTGCATCGCTTTAATTGACAATTGCGCGGTCATGCGGCGCTGCACCCAAACAAAATTGACATCCTTTTTTTCCCACAAATAGAGGTTTCTTTTGGTGGTATTTGATCACCTCTGCGGTTTTTATTTTTGAAATAAAAAAAAAAGCGACAATTTTGAAAAAAAAAATAATAATATTTTGTACTTTTTGCTATAATAAATATCCCCAAAAGTTTTTTTAAAAAAAGCTAATTTTTTTTCTCAGTTTAGGCCGATATGTATTCTTCTATATATTTTTGGTATTATAAATCGCAATAAGCGTATATTGTTTGGTTTGCACAAAAGTTATAGCGTCTACAAAATAGGGATAGATTTATACAATTTTTTGATTTTTTTTTTTTTTTACTAGTAATGGCGGCAATCTGCAATTTTTATCGGGACTGCAACATTATGGCGGACACATTGGACACTTTTGACACATTTTTGGGACCATTGGCATTTATACAGCGATCAGTGCAATAAAAATGCACTGATTACTGTAAAAATGTCACTGGCAGGGAAGGGGTTAACACTAGGGGGCGATCAAGGGGTTAATTGTGTTCCCTCACTGTGTTCTAACTGTAGAAGGAGGGGACTGACCTAGAGGAAATGACAGATCGTGATTCCTAGCTATTAGGAACTCACGATCTGTATCTCCTCTCAGAACAGAACAGGGATTTGTGTGTTTGCACACACACGTCCCTGTTCTGCCTCTCGTGCCTGCGATCGCTCGTGGCCGGTGGTCATCGCGACCATCGGCCAAAAGCATCAGCACCCCCGCAGTGCAGCGGGCGAGTGTGTGCCTGCTATCCCACTTAAAGGAGCCGAAGTATATCTACGACGGCTCGCGGGAATGTTTAGAAATCAAAAGGAAGAACTCCGGACAGCCGCACACCGGGAAAATAAAATCCAAAGGGTTTATTTAAAAGCAAAAAAACACTACAATCCAAACACGGCAAAAAGGGGGGTACAGAGCTGACGCGTTTCGCACTGTATTTCAGTGCTTACTCATAGCTGATGAGCTTCAGCTATGAGTAAGCACTGAAATACAGTGCGAAACGCGTCAGCTCTGTACCCCCCTTTTTGCCGTGTTTGGATTGTAGTGTCTTTTTGCTTTTAAATAAACCCTTTGGATTTTATTTTCCCGGTGTGCGGCTGTCCGGAGTTCTTCCTTTTGATTTCTAATCATTGTGCTATTAGCCAGCACCTGGGGCTCCCACACAGGAGCAGGAGCATTCGCTTGTAAGGAGAGTCTTGGAGCGGTGGTTGTTTGTTTTTCATCTACACAAAAATCTCTGGACTTGGCTCGCGGGAATGTGCCGACCTGCCCCTGTATAATGACGGCGGGTGGTCGGCAAGCGGTTAAAGCAGAAGGAAACGCATCGATTTAACAGTTTTAAAAAACAGTTGTATTCCCAGCATGTCCAGGGAATTTAAATGTCACAGTTGCTTGTGCTCTCAACAAAACTGTCATACCATCCAATGGCTGGTATCATAAATGATCACATGTACAGCACCATGGCAGTTGAAGATCAAACAGAGGCCACGATGTCAGCTTCCTTGGCTGAAAATGGTAGGAGAGTTTACTTCCAAAAGGGGAAGCTCTGCTTGTCTGCCTCCCCCCCCAGTGCCACATTTGGCACCTTTGTGGGGGGGGGGGTGGGTCCATGGTTTTGACAGGTACCCTCTACCACTTCCTGCTGAGTTTGCCTTGGGTGAGGACACCATGGGATCCCTGGACAGGTAACTGCCCTAATAGTAAAAGTCCGCATCTACAGTATTTGTAGCTGCTGACTTTACATTTTTTGGTAGGGGGCTGGGGCTCCTCTTTAACTAATGACAGGCTGACAGTGGCCATCGCTGTTTGCATGTAGCTGCACACCAGTTACCTGCTGTTAGGGACTGATGTCTGAACCTGGACCCATTTGATCACATCCAGGCTTGGACACCTTTCATTAACCACAGGTAGCCCTGTGATGTGCGACTACATGCAAACAGTGGCGGCCATTGTCAGCCTGTCATTATTTTATATAGGCTGAGAAGCCGCTGCTATTCGCATGCACCTGTTACTCTAGATGCAAGAACCTGCTGATGCTTGCCCCAGTCATCTGATGTATGAGGCTAAACAACCACGTGAATAAGGCCTAATTATAGGGCTTTGGTTTTATTTTTTAATTTTATTTCTTCTATAATCTTTTAGAGACTGTAGTATGACAACCAAGCTGGACTTTTACAGAATTCAGAGACAAAATAGTTTTGGCAACCCACAGTCTATTTAATAAACCACATCCCTTTTAGCTTTCCCTGATATTTAAAGGGGTATTAAAGGTTTCACAAAAACATGTGCGCTGCTAGACCCTAACATAACATAAACATGCCTCCATCCCTATTATATATGAAAAAACGAAAAAAAGGGGGGTGCTTTTTGGGACTTTAGATGAGGCATGGATATGTATTTAAAATGGTTTAGGATACCTAGAAATAAAATGTAATGTCACGGGCCCTATATGGGAAAATCTGTGTAGCTATAAGTAGTTACTGGTTGATCTGATATTTTCAGTTGAAATAGTAAATATTAAATAATGTAACATAATATATGATACATGGATCATGCATATCATCGCATAATGACAAATAGTAATCAAGTTGATAGTTATTAATATTTATTATGGAAAGAACATAATTGGTACAGACAATCACAGGTAAAAAATGATTGAGTGGATACACAGATCGAGTGGACATGGTTATCCTGAGGGTAAATATAATTAAATGGAGAGATTAATAATAGGGATAAACTGGGCTTGTCATCCCTAGGTGGAAACTAAAATGTTTGAAATGAATTAATTGTTACAATCCCTGAAAGGGAAAGGGAAGATCCGTGTATCCACAAAAAATTGTTGAATCAATCCAATACATCAGAATACAGTTTAAATTGATAAGTAATATACATATAGTATATGACACAATGGATCATGCATATCATTGCATAAAAGGGTAAAGGTAATCATATTAGCATATATTGATGTATATTTGGAAAAGAAATGGTAGGTACAAATAATCAAATTTTTTTGAAGAAATGTAGTAAATGGATACACAGAGCACGTGGATAAAATTGTCCTGAAATATACATATAGTTTGATAAAATTGTACAATTGGGGTAAACTTGTCTTGGCATCCCTGAGTATGAACTCTACGCGTTTCATGGCGTTTAAAGCCAATCATCAGGAGTGGAATGCATAAATAATGGCTACAGAAAAGAAGAAAAATAATAAGTAGGTCAGTGCAGTCTCCAATAATATATCATGCTCTCAACAAGAGAGCGGATTTAGAAAAGTATATAATATTACCTATGGCATCACCCGTATCAGTAGCCCAATAAACCCCAAATGGGAACGGGACGGTGGCCCTGAAGATAGTCTCTCACCCGGGGTTGGGACGGGGACACAGCCCCCCCACTGCAGGATTCAGGATTCCCCAGAGGAGAACCGGAAACGGGGTAACCGGAGACAAGATCCAAGGAGGGGCCAAGATGGCCCCGACACAATGTTGGAGTGTGAGGTATGTGCATGGGGACCATCACTCCAGGTGTCTAAAATATTAAAAAAGGATAATGAATAAATGATGTAGAAACAAAAAAGAAAAAAGAAGTAAAGTGTGTGGGGTTTGAATGTGAGTGAATTAAATATGTGTGTGTGACATGAAAAGCCTATATTTAGACTTTGATTTGTGAAGCATCTAACAAAATGTGACTAAGTGAAATTCTAGGTGAATACCTAGAATTGCCATGACATCATAATGAATCTATTATAATGCTGGATGTGTAGAATGTGTTGTGAAAATGTGTGGTAAACCTAAAGCAAACAAAATTAAATACAATGATTAACTAATCATCATAGTGAGTCTAATGTATTAATGAGTGTGTGAGGTGTGATGTGAAGATAGGTTGCAAAAAATGGGTTGCGAACCTTGAGAAGAAAATGGTGTTGTGGTGTGAAACTCTAAAACAGAGAAATGAAAAGAAAAACGCAAGACACCCTAATTACCTGTAGTGTTGATCATGGTCCACAGAACCTTCTCTCCTGGTGGAATGTGTGGAGTGAGCTAGTCGGCTCATCCGAACCCATTTATCCCCAGTTTGGTGTGTGTCACCGCCGACGTCATGCATGCCTAGTGAACCATTTGGTTGGCCGGAGCAGATCCCTGCCCCGGTCAATTGGACCTCAGCGGGAATACCACCCCCTCCTCCAGGCCACGTGGGATGGAAAAGCACTAGCTCAAACCGGCGCCGAAAAGGCGTCACGCGTATGGCGTGCTAGCATGACGTTGATGCGCCAAGGTCCAGCCCCGCCCCCCTCCCCTGGTTGGGGACGGGTAGCGGAGGGGGGACTGGGCGCATCGCAACCCCGGGGGAGGAGAACAATAGCAGGGCCAACCATCCAGAATTGGGCGGGGCAAGCCAGAGAAAAAGAGATCGGGTCAGTAAATTAACCGAAATATCAAGAACAAAGAGAAATGGAGACCGATCTGCATTGGCCTGTTGTCTAAAAGAGAGATAACATTAAGGAGCCAAATTGCTAAAAAAAAATTGTGGGAAGGGGTGCCAACATATCAATTGACTCAGATGTCTAAAAACTCAGAGCAGTATATATAATTAAAGGTATTGGGTATAGCAGGTCGCATAAACGGGGGCAAAGCGGGTGTCTTCCACCCTAATATATATCACAAAAACATGTGCGCTGCTAGACCCTAACATAACATAAACATGCCTCCATCCCTATTATATATGAAAAAACAAAAAAAAAGGGGGTGCTTTTTGGGACTTTAGATGAGGCATGGATATGTATTTAAAATGGTTTAGGATACCTAAAAATAGAATTCAATGTCACGGGCCCTATATGGGAAAATCTGTGTAGCTATAAGTAGTTACTGGTTGATCTGATATTTTCAGTTGAAATAGTAAATATTAAATAATGTAACATAATATATGATACATGTATCATGCATATCATCGCATAATGACAAATAGTAATCAAGTTGATAGTTATTAATATTTATTATGGAAAGAACATAATTGGTACAGACAATCACAGGTAAACAATGATTGGGTGGATACACAGATCGAGTGGACATGGTTATCCTGAGGGTAAATATAATTAAATGGAGAGATTAATAATAGGCATAAACTGGGCTTGTCATCCCTAGGTGGAAACTAAAATGTTTGAAATGAATTAATTGTTACAATCCCTGAAAGGGAAAGGGAAGAGCCGTGTATCCACAAAAAATTGTTGAATCAATCCAATACATCAGAATACAGTTTAAATTGATAAGTTATATACAGTGTGTCATAGTATATGACACAATGGATCATGCATATCATTGCATAAAAGGGTAAAGGTAATCATATTAGCATATACAGGGGGTCCCCGAGTTACGAACTCGTTAGGGACTGCCCGCCTGTACGGAAGTCGGAAATGTTCGTAAGTCGGCGCGCATGCGCAGACCGACAAATACGGAGATTTCCGGACATTTCCGATGTTCCGTCTATTGCCGTTCTGCGCATGCGCGGCAAATTACGGACATTTCCGGCATTTTCCGAAGCTCCGTATGGCCGCGCATGCGCAGAACGGCCGAAAGACGGCGAAAAAGGACGAAAAATGGCGGAGGGTCCCCGCAGCACCCCGTTCGTAAGTAGGGGTTGTTCGTAGGTCGGGTGTTCGTAAGTCGGGGACCCCCTGTATTGATGTATATTTGGAAAAGAAATGGTAGGTACAAATAATCACAATTTTTTGAAGAAATGTAGTAAATGGATACACAGAGCACGTGGATAAAATTGTCCTGAAATATACATATAGTTTGATAAAATTGTACAATTGGGGTAAACTTGTCTTGGCATCCCTGAGTATGAACTCTACGCGTTTCATGGCATTTAAAGCCAATCATCAGGAGTGGAATGCATCAATAATGGCTACAGAAAAGAAGAAAAATAATAAGTACGTCAGTGCAGTCTCCAATAATATATCATGCTCTCAACAAGAGAGCGGATTTAGAAAAGTATTTAATATTACCTATGGTATCACCCGTATCAGTAGCCCAATAAACCCCAAATGGGAACGGGACGGTGGCCCTGAAGATAGTCTCTCACCCGGGGATGGGGCGGGGACACAGCCCCCCACTGCAGGATTCCCCAGAGGAGAACCGGAAACGGGGTAACCGGAGACAAGATCCAAGGAGGGGCCAAGTTGGCCCCAACACAATGTTGGAGTGTGAGGTATGTACATGGGAACCATCACTCCAGGTGTCTAAAATATTAAAAAATGATAATGAATAAATTAAGTAGAAACAAAAAAGAAAAAAGAAGTAAAGTGTGTGGGGTTTGAATGTGAGTGAATGAAATATGTGTGTGTGACATGAAAAGCCTATATTTAGACTTTGATTTGTGAAGCATCTAACAAAATGGGACTAAGTGAAATTCTAGGTGAATACCTAGAATTGCCATGACATCATAATGAATCTATTATAATGCTGGATGTGTAGAATGTGTTGTGAAAATGTGTGGTAAACCTAAAGCAAACAAAATGAAATACAATGATTAACTAATCATGAGTCTAATGTATTAATGAGTGTGTGAGGTGTGATGTGAAGATAGGTTGCAAAAAATGGGTTGCGAACCTTGAGAAGAAAATGGTGTTGTGGTGTGAAACTCTAAAACAGAGAAATTAAAAGAAAAAACGCAAGACACCCTAATTACCTGGAGTGTTGATCATGGTCCACAGAACCTTCTCTCCTGGTGGAATGTGTGGAGTGAGCTAGTCGGCTCATCCGAACCCATTTATCCCCAGTTTGGTGTGTGTCACCGCCGACTTCATGCATGCCTAGTGAACCATTTGGTTGGACGGAGCAGATCCCCGCCCCGGTCAATTGGACCTCAGCGGGAATACCACCCCCTCCTCCAGGCCACGTGGGATGGAAAAGCACTAGCTCAAACCGGCGCCGAAAAGGTGTCACGCGTATGGCGTGCTAGCATGACGTTGAAGCGCCAAGGTCCGGCCCTGCCCCCCTCCCCTGGTTGGGGACGGGTAGCGGAAGGGGAACTGGGCGCGTCGCAACCCCGGGGGAGGAGAACATCAGCAGGGCCAACCATCCAGAATTGGACGGGGCAAGCCAGAGAAAAAGAGATCGGGCTGGTAAATTAACCAAAATATCAAGAACAAAGAGAAATGGAGACCGATCTGCATTGGCCTGTTGTCTAAAAGAGAGATAATATTAACCGCTTCCCGACCGCCTAACGCCGATATACGTCGGCAAAATGGCACGGGCAGGCAAAATCACGTACCTGTACGTGATCGTGCATGTGCCTGCCTGTGGGTCGCGCGCGCGCCACCAGCGGCGCGCTCGCGACCCGGTCGGGAGCTCCGTGACCCCGGCCGCGGGACCAGCGGACCCGATCACCGCTGGTGTCCCGCGATCGGGTTACGGAGCTGAAGAACGGGGAGAGGTTTGTGTAAACAAACCTCTCCCCGCGCTTCCTACACTGACTGTCAGTGATCGGCTGTTCCCTGTCATCGGAACGCCGATCAATGACGTCAGACGTACAGCCACGCCCCCTACTGTAAAAAAAACACAACACGTCACACTGACTCCTCCCCGCCCCCTAGTGGTTAACTCTTTCACTACAACTGTCATTTACAAAGGAATCAGTGCTATTTAACCGCTTAAATACAGGGCTTTTAAACACCCTTCCTTACCAGAGCACTTTTTGCGATTCGGCACTGCGTCGCTTTAACTAACAATTGCGCGGTCGTGCGACGTTACACCCAAACAAAATTGACGTCCTTTTTTTCCCACAAATAGAGCTTTCTTTTGGTGGTATTTGATCGCCCCTGCGGTTTTTATTTTTTGCGCTATGAACAAAAGAAGAGCGACAATTTTGAAAAAAAACACAATATTTTTTACTTTTTGCTATAATAAATATCCCATTTTTTTTAAAAAAAACTATTTTTTTCCTCAGTTTAGGCCGATACGTATTCTTCTACATATTTTTGGTAAAAAAAATCGCAATAAGCGTATATTGATCGGTTTGCGCAAAAGTTATAGCGTCTACAAAATAGGGGATAGATTTATTGAATTTTTATTTTTTTTTCTTACTAGTAATGGCGGGGATCTGCGATTTTTTTTTCGTGACTGCGACATTGCGGCGGACACTTCGGACACTTTTGACACATTTTTGGAACCATTCACATTTACACAGCGATCGTTGCTATAAAATTGCATTGATTACTGTGTAAATGTGACTGGCAGGGAAGGGTTTAACACTAGAGGGCGCTGGAGGGGTTAATGTGTTCCCTAATAGACGTGATTCTAACTGTAGGGGGAGGGGACTTAAGGGGAGGAGACCGATCATGTGTTCCTCCGTACTGGGATCACATGATCGGTCTCCTCTGCACTGACAGGACGTGGAGCTGTGTGTTTACACACACAGCTCCACGTTCCCGCCCGGTCCCGTTGTTTTAACGGGCAATCGCGGGTGCCCGGCGGACATCGCGGCCGCCGGGCACTCGCACCGGGTCCCGAGCGATGGCGCGCGCGCGCCCCCCAGGCGGGCGGGAATCCGAGGACGTCATATGACGCCCACCCAGGATGGTAGATCCACCTTGTGGGCGTCATATGACGGCGGGCGGTATTGAAGCGGTTAAATAGCACTGATTTCTGTATGAATGACAAATGTCCCAAAAATGTCCGATGTGTCCGCCATAATGTCGCAGTCACAATAAAAATCGCTGATCGCCGCCATTACTAGTAAAAAAAAAAAATATTAATAAAAATGCTATAAAACTATCCCCTATTTTGTAAACGCTATAACTTTTGCGCAAACCAATCAATAATCGCTAATTGCGATTTTTTTTTACCAAAAATATGTAGAAGAATACGTATCTGCCTAAACTGAGGAAAAAAAATGTTTTTTTATATATTTTTTGGGGATATTTATTATAGCAAAAAGCAAAAAATATTGCATTGTTTTCAAAATTGTCGCTCTATTTTTGTTTATAGCGCAAAAAATAAAAACCGCAGGGGCGATCAAATACCACCAAAAGAAAGCTCTATTTGTGGGAAAAAAAGGACGCCAATTTTGTTTTGGAGCCGCGTCGCACGACCTCGCAATTGTCAGTTAAAGCGACGCAGTGCCGAATCGCAAAAAGGGGCCTGGTCCTTTGGCTGCCAATTGGTCCGGGGCTGAAGTGGTTAAGGAGCCAAATTGCTAAAAAAAAATTGTGGGAAGGGGTGCCAACATATCAATTGACTCAGATGTCTAAGAACTCAGAGCAGTATATATAATCAAAGGTATTGGGTATAGCAGGTCACATAAACGGGGGCAAAGCGGGTATCTTCTACCCTAATATATATCACAAAAACATGTGCGCTGCTAGACCCTAACATAACATAAACATACCTCCATCCCTATTATATATGAAAAAACAAAAAAAAGGGGGGTGCTTTTTGGGACTTTAGATGAGGCATGGATATGTATTTAAAATGGTTTAGGATACCTAGAAATAAAATTCAATGTCACGGGCCCTATATGGGAAAATCTGTGTAGCTAAGTAGTTACTGGTTGATCTGATATTTTCAGTTGAAATAGTAAATATTAAAAAATGTAACATAATATATGATACATGTATCATGCATATCATCGCATATAGTGACAAATAGTAATCAAGTTGATAGTTATTAATTGATATGTTGGCACCCCTTCCCACAAATTTTTTTTAGCAATTTGGCTCCTTAATGTTATCTCTCTTTTAGACAACAGGCCAATGCAGATCGGTCTCCATTTCTCTTTGTTCTTGATATTTCGGTTAATTTACTGACCGATCTCTTTTTCTCTGGCTTGCCCCGCCCAATTCTGGATGGTTGGCCCTGCTATTGTTCTCCTCCCCCGGGGTTGCGATGCGCCCAGTTCCCCCTCCGCTACCCATCCCCAACCAGGGGAGGGGGCGGGGCTGGACCTTGGCGCATCAACATCATGCTAGCACGCCATACGCGTGACGCCTTTTCGGCGCCGGTTTGAGCTAGTGCTTTTCCATCCCACGTGGCCTGGAGGAGGGGGTGGTATTCCCGCTGAGGTCCAATTGACCGGGGCGGGGATCTGCTCCGGCCAACCAAATGGTTCACTAGGCATGCATGACGTCGGCGGTGACACACACCAAACTGGGGATAAATGGGTTCGGATAAGCCGACTAGCTCACTCCACACATTCCACCAGGAGAGAAGGTTCTGTGGACCATGATCAACACTCCAGGTAATTAGGGTGTCTTGCGTTTTTCTTTTCATTTCTCTGTTTTAGAGTTTCACACCACAACACCATTTTCTTCTCAAGGTTCGCAACCCATTTTTTGCAACCTATCTTCACATCACACCTCACACACTCATTAATACATTAGACTCACTATGATGATTAGTTAATCATTGTATTTCATTTTGTTTGCTTTAGGTTTACCACACATTTTCACAACACATTCTACACATCCAGCATTATAATAGATTCATTATGATGTCATGGCAATTCTAGGTATTCACCTAGAATTTCACTTAGTTCCATTTTGTTAGATGCTTCACAAATCAAAGTCTAAATATAGGCTTTTCATGTCACACACACTCACATTCAAACCCCACACACTTTACTTCTTTTTTCTTTTTTCTTTTTTGTTTCTACTTAATTTATTCATTATCCTTTTTTAATATTTTAGACACCTGGAGTGATGGTTCCCATGTACATACCTCACACTCCAACATTGTGTTGGGGCCATCTTGGCCCCTCCTTGGATCTTGTCTCCGGTTACCCCGTTTCCGGTTCTCCTCTGGGGAATCCTGCAGTGGGGGGGGGGCTGTGTCCCTGCCCCAACCCCGGGTGAGAGACTATCTTCAGGGCCACCGTCCCGTTCCCATTTGGGGTTTATTGGGCTACTGATACGGGTGATGCCATAGGTAATATTATATACTTTTCTAAATCCGCTCTCTTGTTGAGAGCATGATATATTATTGGAGACTGCACTGACCTACTTATTATTTTTCTTCTTTTCTGTAGCCATTATTGATGCATTCCACTCCTGATGATTGGCTTTAAACGCCATGAAACGCGTAGAGTTCATACTCAGGGATGCCAAGACAAGTTTACCCTAATTGTACAATTTTATCAAACTATATGTATATTTCAGGACAATTTTATCCACGTGCTCTGTGTATCCATTTACTAAATTTCTTCAAAAAATTGTGATTATTTGTACCTACCATTTCTTTTCCAAATATACATCAATATATGCTAATATGATTACCTTTACCCTTTTATGCAATGATATGCATGATCCATTGTGTCATATACTATGACACACTGTATATAACTTATCAATTTAAACTGTATTCTGATGTATTGGATTGATTCAACGATTTTTTGTGGATACACGGATCTTCCCTTTCCCTTTCAGGGATTGTAACAATCAATTCATTTCAAACATTTTAGTTTCCACCTAGGGATGACAAGCCCAGTTTATCCCTATTATTAATCTCTCCATTTAATTATATTTACCCTCAGGATAACCATGTCCACTCGATCTGTGTATCCACCCAATCATTGTTTACCTGTGATTGTCTATACCAATTATGTTCTTTCCATAATAAATATTAATAACTATCAACTTGATTACTATTTGTCATTATGCGATGATATGCATGATACATGTATCATATATTATGTTACATTATTTAATATTTACTATTTCAACTGAAAATATCAGATCAACCAGTAACTACTTATAGCTACACAGATTTTCCCATATAGGGCCCGTGACATTGAATTTTATTTCTAGGTATCCTAAACCATTTTAAATACATATCCATGCCTCATCTAAAGTCCCAAAAAGCACCCCCCTTTTTTTCGTTTTTTGGGTATTAAAGGTTTGTTTATTTTTAAATTATCAAACATGTTTTACTTACCTCCTCCGTGCAAGGGTTTTGCACAGAGCGGCCTGGTCCTCCTCTTCTGGGGTCCCCCAGCAGTGATCCTAGCTCCTCCTCTTCTCGAGTTCCCCCACGGAAAGCCACATTCCATTGGGGCACCCGTGCGGGTGCACTTCCGAGTCCTGCTGCTGTGTCCATTGACACAGACAGCAGGACTTGGCCCCGCCCCCTGGCTCCAATGTCACTGGATTTGATTGACAGCAGCGGGAGACAATGGCTCCCGCTGCTATCAATCTATCCAATGAGGACCCGAGACAACGGCTGGAGCTGCTGTGCTCATCCCAGTCACTGGAACAATCGGGATCAGGTAAGTAAAAGGGGGTCTGCTGCACTCCAGAAGGGTTTTCACCTTAATGCATAGATAGGCCCCCCTTTCCCCAGGGCACCCCCCATGTTGAGGGCACGTGGCCTGGTATGGCTCAGGAGGGGGGGGGGGGCGCTCGCTCATCCCCACCCCCTTTCCTGACCGGCCGGGCTGCATGCTCGGATAAGGGTCTGATATGGATTTGGGGGGGACCCCACGCCGTTTTTTCGGCGTAAGGATTCCCCTTTAAATCCATACCAGGTGACGGGGCTAGCTAGGTGTCAATGTCACTGATCGAGGCGGCGGCATTCACCTCCTTCGCTAGTCCCGTCTACCTGGAGTCCCGTTCTAAATGAATGGACTTTCCTCCGTTTGTGGGCAAGTCCATTCATTTCAAAAGTCCCGCGGACTTTGGCCAAAACTCCGATTGTCTGCCGGAAAAGTCCGGGCGTGTGTGGGTAAGTCCACACGTTCGAAAAGTCCGGCGGACCTCCGCTGCAAAGTCCGGCGGGTTGTCCGCTGGACTAGGTCCGGCGGACAATCCCACCGGAAAGTCTGATCATGTGTACGCCACATAAGGGATAGTAAAAGCATTTTACATACCTAATCCTATGCTCCCCTTTTATCCAGAGGTAGACCGTTCCTCGGGGAAGTTGCAAAACATGCAGGGAATCCAGGAAGTTGTGGAAAGAGATGGGCAGCAGACAGGCAGCATTCACAATGTGAAATTAGATTTTTCAAGTGAGCTTATATCAGATTGTGAACTATAAGTGTTGTTTGCATTGCTATTACCATGCTGATGTTAGAAAATGTATGTTGTGACCATAGTACTCATTATGGAGTGGTTAGGGCAGTGCTATTTTGGAACAGCTTATGGAGGAATGGATAAATGACAATGACTTTTCAACCGTGTGTGGGCTTCATCGGACCTTTGCTGTGGAAAAATCAGACGGACTTGAGTCCGGTCGAATAATCCATTCGCCTGACGGACGAAAACCGAAGCTAGGGCAGCTATTGGCTGCTGGCTATGAACTTCCTTATTCTAGTCCTGTCATATGTCATCATGGTCGAATCCGTCGGACTTTGGTGTGATTGTGTGTAGACAAGTGCGATTTGACTGAAGTCCGTCGAAAGTCCGTCAAAGTCTGTCGAATTCAGTCCGTCGAAAAATCCGGTCGTGTGTACACAGCATATGTATTATAAATTAATCTTTTTTCTCCTAATAAGCATTGTCTAACTCTTTGACAGAATTGGTAAATACCCTTCATGTGTTCTAAAAGTTGGTGTATGGCTGCTGTTAGCGGAGTATATAAGCTGCTTCTGTATTGGTAGGCAAAGATCTCCAAGAGGAACTGTCTACAAAGTAATTGTGGGGTGTAGGAGTCAGAAAAAAATAACAGGTTGCTATAAATACCCACATTATACTTTTACTTTTGTCTTATGAGTCTGCCCAGCAGACAGTGACGTGTCTGTGTTTTGCCACTAAAGCGTAAAAGTGCAATGCTCTGCATATTAACTTGTCTTATTTTGCTGTGAAAGCAAAAGATAAATCTGCTGTGTACAAGGGGAAGTCTGCTGTCTCAGCTACCCTTCTAATTACCGCCTTTGTTTATATTGAGAAGTGAACATTTTTTCAATCTGGAAATGTTTCCCATAGCAGAGACATGGCAGAGAGGGAGAATGTCATTTTTTGTCAGAGAATAGATGCAGGAACTCACTACATGCAGGGTTCAGGAGTGCGCTACACACAGTGTGCAGGTATCAGGAGTGCGCTATGCACAGTGTGCAGGTATCAGGAGTGCACTACGCACAGTGTGCAGGATTCAGGAGTGCGCTACACACAGCTACACACACACTCCTCCTCAGCTCTAACCTCTGCACACACACCCCCTCCATTACCCTCATTTTAGCCACCACTACTTACCCCTTCAAAGCCACACCATTTTTTACATGCCTTACCTAACCTTTGCAAAAAGCACCCCCTAATTAATGTGAGATCTAGGGTCAAAAAGACCTCCGATCTAACATTTACACTTAAATGCAAAAATAAAATAAAAATTGTCCTTTTAACTACTTACCCACTGGGCATTTAAACCCCCTTCCTAACCAGACCAATTTTCAGCTTTCAGTGCTCTCACATTTTGAATGACAGTTACTCAGTCATGCAACACTGTACCCAAATTCAATTTTTGTCCTTTTTTTTTCACACAAATAAAACTTACTTTTGGTGGTATTTAATCACCACTGGGATTTTTTTTTTAGTGATATAAATGAAAAAAGACTGAACATTCTGTAAAAAAATTGCATTTTTCTTCGTTTCTGTTATAAAATTTTGTAAATTAGTAATTTTTCTTCATAAATTTTGGCCAAAATGTATACTGCTACATATATTTGGTAAAAATAACCCAAATCGGTGTATATCATGGGACAGCCTATCATTTCTTGAGAAACTAACAAGCCAGGAAAGTACAAATACCCCCAAATTACCCCTTTTTGGAAAGTACACATTCCAAGATATTTAGTAAGAGGCATGGTGGGTTTTTTAAAGTTGTAGTTCTTTCCCACAATTCTTTGCAAAATTAAGATTTATCTCTCACATACAGCATATGCATACCACAAATTACACCCCAAAATACATTCTGCTACTCCTCCTGAGTATGGCGATACCACGTGTGAGACTTTTACACAGCGTGGCCACATAGAGAGGCCCAACATGCAGGGAGCGCCATCAGGCGTTCTAGGAGCATAAATTACACATATCATTTCTTGACTACCTCTTGCGCTTTTGAAGGCCCTGGAGCACCAGGACAATGGAAAATCCCAAGAAATTACACCATTTTGGAAAGCAAACACCCCAACGTATATTCTATGAGGCATAATGAGTCTTTTGAACATGTCATTTTTTTCTACAAGTTTTTGGAAAATGTGGAAAGAAAATGAAAACGCTTTTTTTTATTTTTACACAAAGTTGTCCATTTATACAATATATCTAACACATAGCATGTACATAGCAAAAATGACACCCCAAAATATATTCTGCTACTCCTCCTGAGTATGGCGATACCACATGTGTGAGACTCTTACACAGCCTGGCCACATACAGAGACCCAACATGCAGGGAGCACCGTCAGGTGTTCCAGGGGCATACATTTCAAATCAAATTTGACTACCTATTACACTTTTGCGAGGGACTGTAGTGGCATGGATGTGGCATGATTGAGAACTGATGTGGCATGGATGAGCATGAATAAGGCATAAATGAGCCATGGATGGGGATGGATGAGCAGTGGATGGGTATAGATAAGCCGTGGATGGATGAGCATGGATGGGGATGGATGAGCCGTGGATGGGGATGGATGAGCCGTAGATGGGAATAGATGGATGAGTATGGATGGGATGGCTGAGCATGGATGGGGATGGCTATGCATAGATGGGGATGGCTATGCATAGATGGGGATGGCTGAGCATGGATGGGGATGGCTGAGCATGGACGGGGGGGACTGAGCATGGGACCTCTGGTGGTGCTATTATTAGGGTCTTAAATTTGTAGGTGTCTCCAATGTTTCACCTGTAATCTCCATCAGCAGTGTATCCAAACCTGTCCCATCTTTATTAAGGCTCTCAAATATACTGCAAATCTGCTTCTCCTTTTTCTCATACAGCGCCATTTGCTTAAATGGCATCAACGATTCAGTGACCTTTTCTTTATCATTAGTTACTATCGCCAGTTGTTGTTTATAATGACCCATTAGCAATCTAATCATTATAGCAGAACAATTATATAAATTATCTTCCCAATTACTTTTAAACATTGCAGACATCTCTTATGCCCCGTACACACGGTCGGATATTCCGATGAATAAAAGTCCGATCGGACCATGTTGTCAGAAAATGTGGGCTCCATCTGACTTTTCCGTCGGAATTTGAGATCCCTGCTCTCAAATTTTCCGACAACAAAATCCGATCAGACTTTTTCCGATCGTGTGTAGAGAATTCTGACAGGCAAAGTGCCACGCATGCTCAGATCAAATTACGAGACCAAAGCTATTGGCTACTAGCCTCTACGTAGTTCCGTCATACGCAACGAACGTTCAGAATGATCAGATTTTCCGACAACTTTGTCCGCCCGTGTGTATGCAATACCAGTGTCAGACAAAATCTGTCGGAAAAAATCAGACGGATTTTGTGGTCGGAATTTCCGACCGTGTGTACGGGGGCTTATGCTGGGAAACATTTGTATTCTGAGTTCCTGTAGCCAGATATTCTCTTGTAAATATATGTTAAAAAAAATCTAAAATTCCACCAAATACAGGACTTACATGTATGCAGATCTTTGATCTTGTATACGAGTTTCAACATTTCCCTCTGTTGCATTAAGGCTGGGTTCACACCTATGCGAATTGGAGGCGGTTTTCCCCACATTCAATTCACATAGCAGGAGATTGTGACCGTCTCTCTATGGAGCCGGTCCACACATCTGCACAGTGGCTCCGGTGTGATTTGCACAGGGGTCCTGTGCGTCTTTTAGTCCATTTCAGGTCCGAATTCAGCCCAAAATTCGGGCTGAAATCGGACCTGAAACACTGGACTTTGCTGTGAGCCGCTGCATGTTAGAGTGTGAACCCAGCCTAAAGGTTTCATCCTTTTCTCTTTGAACCTAAAGCCTCGTACATACGATCAGATTTTCCGCCAACAAAACCGTGGACTAAAAAAGCTACTGCCTGGAGGCCCTTCACTTAATAGACTGCACTCAATCAAAAATACCAAGAAGGGCCTACAAACCCATACCTGTGTTTCTTTGGCCACCTTTTATTTCTAGTGTTAGACCTCTCCTGTGTTTCCACATCTGATTGATTTAATCAAACAAACATTCTCCTGCGCTCGCTGTGGTTGACCGGGGGGTACACAGTGCAAAATCCCTTCTTAGCGCCAATGGTCTTTCTGCCCTCTTAGGACAATGGGTATCCTCAGATTGAAAAACAATAAAAATAAAAGGGGGCACTGACCTGGCGCATTATCTCAATAAAAACATTTTCAAGATAAAAACAGCAATATATATACTCACAAACGTGAATTAAGTAGACGCATGTTATAGCAAGTAACATTGACTGCCTGAAGGTCTAATCAAGTCTATCAGTACTGTCAGAAGACCAGGAGGCGTCCAAAAATGCCTGATGCGTTTCATGAGCAAACCCTCTTCATCACCCATTTAATTCACGTTTTGTAAATATATTTATTGCTGTATTTATCTTGGAATACATTTTATTGAGGTAATGCACCAGGTCGGTGCACCCTTTTTATTGTTTTTCAGACTGATTTCATCAACTGTGGAATAACCTCTGGTGATGCCTTTATTAGGGTTCTTAAATTTGTAGGTGTCTACAATGTTCCACCTGTAAGCTCCTCCACAATGTTAGGGTAACATACACAGTAGGTTTTAGCATAGCTGGAAGAATTTTTACATGTGTATATGCATATAGTATGCACTATATGGACTATACTCATGTTTTTTTGCTCAAGAACTTATTGCGAGGAAGAAACGGTGCTCATACCTCTGTGTAAAAGGATCCTAAAAAGTTATAACGATCTACACTCAATCAAAAGTATCCAGAAGTGCCTGCAATCTCATACCTGTGTTTCTTTGGGTACCTTTTAGTTATTGTGTTAGACCTCATAAACGGTGGAATAACCGCTGGTGGTGCTTTATTAGGGTTCTTAAATTTGTAGGTATCTACAATGTTCCACCCGAAAGCTCTGGCAATTTATATAAACAGACATCCACGATCTAACACTAACCTATCTAGGCCTGTAAAAAAGAAATCAGTAGGGATGAGCCGAGACCCCGGTTTGGTTCTCACCAGAACAGGCAAAAAGTTTGAGCGAACATGCGAACCCTAAGTCTATGATATACGAACATGAAAAATCTAAAGTGCTAATTTTAAAGGCTTATATGCAAGTTATTGCCATAAAAGGTGTTTGGGGACCCGTGTCCTGCCCCAGGGGACATGTATCAAAAAAGTTTTTAAAACAACTGTTTTTTGAGGAGCAGTGATTTTAATAATGCCTAAAATGAAACAATAAAATTTTAATATTCCTTGAAATATCGTGTCTGGGGGGTCCCCTTAGTCTGCCTGTAAAGTGGCGCATTTGTGTGATGTGTAGAACAGTGCCGCCACAAAATTACACTTCTAAAGGAAAAAATTTAATTTAAACTTGCTCACAGCTATAATGTATTGCCGATGTTCTGTTGAATAATGCCTCCCTTCGAAAAATGCATCCTACGCACTGCGCATGCGCAGTACGTCATGTCATTCCAGCTGATATCCTGATCAGCTGGCGTGACGTATCGACTGGGCATGCGCAGTTCATCGGATGCATTTTTCGACGAGAGGCAAGCCATGGAGAGAGAATTTAAATGCAAGATTTTGCCTCGCTCTCTGTGCATCTCAACACTAAGGTAAGGGAGAACTCTGCAGGGAACACTGAGGTAAGGGAGAACTCCTCTAAGGATCCAACTCCCCATCACTGTCCCTCTATCACACTTTCACTTATTTTCTCACACTGTATGTCCCTCTCTATCAATCTCTGAGTGACAAAGTGGGACAGAGATAGAAACAGTGAGTCAAACTCTTTGGGTCAATTTGTATCACAGAGAGCATGTCAGTGAAGTTGTGAAATGACACTGTACATGATGCAGAGTGCGTCAGTTTTTCCCTTCCTCATAATCTCTGTGTAACTCCCACTCCATCACAATGTCTAAGCCACTCGCTCGCACACTCTGAGACACAGAGAGAGTGACACACACTCTTTGTAGGACTCTCTCACAATCTGTGTTACTCCATCATACACCACCAGTAAGATAAAAATAATTTATCCACTCTGTCACCCATTCTCATCCTGTGTGTCACTTGACCCATCTCACACTATGTGTGTGTGAGAGAGAGACACACACTAATGCCGCGTACACACGATCGGACTTTCCCGCGGGATTGTCCGCCGGACTAGAGTTCGTCGGACAGTCCGATCGATGGACTTTTTTCCCCAAAAGTCCGGCGGACTAGGTTTTAAGTTTTGTTTTAAAATTGTCCGCTGAACTTGGCAGTCCGGCGGACAATACGGCCGTCTGTATGATGGTCCGGCGGACCAAAAAGGACGCATGCTCAGTAGCAAGTATTTTTCTAGTATTTTTCTTTTTCTAGTCCCGTCGTACGTGCTGTACGTCATCGCGTGAACCACCAGACTTTTTGCGTGATCGCGTGTGGTCAAGTCCGTTCGCTTTCAAGTCCGGCGAAGCCCAGCTGGAAAGTCTGGCGGTTTGTCCGCCAGACTAGGTCCGGCGGACAAAGTCCGATCGTGTGTACGCGGCATAACTCACACTGTGTGACTGTCTTTCACAGAGACTGAGTCAGTGTTACTCTCTCTGTCATAGAAAGTGTAAATCCTCTCCATTGTATGAAAGGTACTACAGGGAAGAAAGGGAGAGGGGGATCCTTTTGTGTGGGAAATATGTATAGGTTTCCAGCGGCATCTCAGTTGTCATGGCCAGTTGTCACAATTCCTGGTTTGAGCACCCTAACCACGGCTGGGAACCCGTACATGGACACCTCCACAATGAGCATCTTTGAAAACAATATAGAACCCAGATGTTTTATTTGGCAAGAGTAAAAGGTACACCCCAGGGTACATTTAGAATCATGTCAATTAAGTTTTTTTTCCAGATCCTGGGGGTCATTTACTAAAACGAATGCGCTGTCCCGATTCACACCTTAATTGGTGCGCCGGAAAATAATTGATTACACTTGGTGCTAGGGTAACTGCGGTTTTCTCATTGATAATAATGATAATACAATTGGTTCATTTCATCTCGTTGGATGTGTCTTGTTAGGCAATTAGTAGGTGTTCTCAGTGAATTAACCCTTTTGATGCTAAATTTAATTCCTATCATGTCTAATATATCTTTGAAATGTGTTTTTTTTTCTATTTTTACCCAAATCTTTCAATACATAGAACAGAGAAGTGTTTCTAAACCCAATAAATTTATATTTTCCGATCTTGATTTTTAAAGGTGACCATACACTGCAGTCAGTTGGATCTTAAATAAATTAGATTTAGTGCAAGAGCCCGTTTGATTTCCTATAACTTGAATTAATTGTTCAAGTGTCTTCCTATTACCTATTTTGTCGAAATATCGAGTTGTACAATCAGATTGCATAGTACATGACCAACTTAAGTGCCAAATTTGGAATGTAGATGTGCCATGACCCACTTGTATTTTCCTATTGATACTTATTGGGCATTATACACGGCACATGAGAAACCACCTTTTTTCAAGACATGCTAGAGTGAATCAGGAATCTTCAAACTATGGCTCTCCAGCTGTTGTGGAACTACACATCCCATGAGGCATTGTAAAACTGACATTCACAGACATGACTAGGCATGATGAGAATTGTAGTTCCCGAACAAATGGAGGGCTGTAGTTTGAAGACCCCTGTGCTTGACCATTATTTTGCCTCCAGAATTGGGAGTGTGGCATCTACCCAACTTCTCTCTGGACACAAGAACCTACATCTATAGATATATGTTTGGGCAGCACAGTGGTGTAGTGGTTAGCACTTTCACCTAGCAGCAAAAAGGGTCACTGGTTAAAATCCTGCCCACGACACCATCTGCCTGGAGTTTGCATGTTCTCCCTATGCCTGCGTGGGTTTCCTCCCACACTCTACAAACATGCTGGTAGGCAGTGTTGGTCATCTTACTTTAAAAAAGTAATTAGTTAAGTTCATTGGAACTTACTACATTGGAAAAGTAATTAGTTACTCAGCAAAGTAACTGCCTTTTTTTTAAATATTCTATAGACTGGACTAGCGAAGGAAGTGAATGTCGCTGCCTCCATCAGCGAGATTGACACCTCGCGAGCCCCGTCGCCTGGTATGGATTTGAAGGGGAACCCCTACGCTGAAAAAACGGCATGGGGGTCCCCCCAAAGTCCATAGCAGACCCTTATCCGAGCATGCAGCCCGGCCGGTCAGGAAAGGGGGTTGGGACGAGCGAGCGCCCCCCCTCCTGAACCATACCAGGCCACGTGCCCTCAACATGGGGGGGTGCTTTGGGGAAGGAGGGCCCTGCGGCCCCCCCGCCCCAAAGAAGGTCCGGTCGTGTGTACGCGGCATTATACTTCTCTTAGACAATTGTCACCAGAACAGGTGTCTTCATTTCATATATAGGGGTGCATTTACTAAAGGCAATTAGACTTTGCACGTGCAGTTGCTCCAGAGCTTAGTAAATGAGGTAAAGCCTCACTTTGCAAAGCATATCTAATCACATTCAAGGAAGTTCAAACGATTAAGGTGTTTGGGGGAGGCATCAAGAGTAGAAAGTTGAGTCGTGGTTCTACTAGCAGCCAGACGGGGATGTACAAACGCCACATTTGTCATGCTTTGCTTCATGGCTAAGGCACAAATGAAACCCCCTGTCGTGCTAAGCAGGAAGTAACATCACCAGGCGCAACTCATTAAAATAAATGGGGCCATGTCGCAACCACATGCAATGGTGCAGTGATATGGGCTTTACAGGTAAAACAGGTGGTGAGGAGATGACATAATGCGTCCGCAAACACCTGTGAAACGCCCTCTGAAAATCCATCTGCTCAGACGCAAATGTGAATGAGCCCTAACAATCTACATACTTGTTTTTCCTTTCTATACGAGATCTGAGTACTTTATAAAAGCTTGTCAACACCATGCAGCAAGGTCTGAAGGATAGATTAAGGTTATAAATAAAAATGTGTCTCCTCCTGTGCAGACAACAGACATATACAGTTCTTTATAAGCTGCTTCACTACAGGATTTCCTCTATAGAGGACACGTACGCTACACTGGCATACATGTCCTCCTTATAGAGGAGACTCTGTGGCATAGAATACCTTTGATCCCTGTAGAATGGTTAAGCTGCTGCTGCTCATACCTGTGTAGGATTTGTTTACATATCAATAACATATTATCCCTCTTGGTATATAGAAATGATGCAATGGAAGTAGTAGAAAGAGACCTTATATGGAGGAAAATACATTCATTTAAAATAAATGCAGCTGCATCAGTGGAGCAGAAGGGTGGTCTTCACAGAGGAAGCCTTACGTTTCTGTTCTTAGTCATCTTTTATGGTATTTATTTTCACATTTCCTCAGAGGAAGTGGTTTTATGGTCAGCTGCTCTTAGTTTTATCTTTTTATTTACACATCTTTCAAGTGGTAATGAATGTATCAGGGAGTGTAGGCTGCACATAGTAGTGCGTGGAAATAGAATACGTGTAAGCTGCATTTTTTTAACATACTTCTCTCCCAGTATGTGTCACATCCTCTGACCAAATAGCCTTATCTTGAGCTTTGGTAGTTTTTATTTATACATACATCTATTTATCTATCTATGTTTCTATCTGCACGTACATGTTGGTGAAGGTTTCCATTTATCCAGGTTATGCTGTAACTATAGCAGAAAGAGGAGTCAGCAATGGCAGTTTCCACATTTCTCTCAGATAAGCTTACCTTTAAAGCCAATTCCAGCTCTGTGTTCAATAATTCATACATCATTAAAGCAATGTATGTTCCTGAAATAAATTGGAATTAGCCTTTTCCAACTGATGTACAACAGAGCTCAGAGTGGAAAAGGGAGAAGCAGCACAAAGAGCCAACCAGTTGTACTACAGTGCTCAGGTGCTAACAAGGGACATGTTGATAGGATGAGGTAGCAGAAGGACAGAGATGAGCTTGCATGTCTGCTGCTTTTTCTTTAAGTGCTACTTAAAGTACAAGTAAATAATTAATACATACATTTAATTGAGTACAGCGTGTTATTTAATTTACGCATCTTGGAATTTTGTAAAAGTTGTTGCCTTCTCTATTCACATTTTCCATTTTAGAATTCACGATATGTCAATGTCCTTTTCTTTGTACGCAATATTTCCAATAAAATCAAGTTTAAAAAAAAAAGTATAACTAAAGGAAAAAGGTGTTTTTTTTTTTGTTTTTTTTAATTTTGGATAGAGTGGAGATGGATTAGAACACCTGTCAGGTTTTTATTGCTGTCTGTGCCCCCATTAGGGAGATTCATCCTCTATATTTGTCCTGTTAACCATTATCATTGAAAGTGAAAGTAAAAGAAAATCCCAAATTTTGGGTTGTCCCCAGAAAAGTAATAGAGGGGATATCCTCCAATGGGGGCACTAGTTCTGGTGACCTTGGTAGTACAGGACACAGATGGCAAACAAACATTACAGGAGTTATAACCTTCCCTTACTCTATCCCCACACCTGTTAAAAAACACTACATTACAGAAAGAAAAAAATAATAAAGGGTAATACATGAAAAATACTTACCCTACTCCTGGGTTCTGGACTGCTTTCTGTCTTTGTCATCACTTGGACTCACAGGGGGATCTTGGGAAACCTCAGGATCCGAACTCTAGTGAAAGGACTATAAAGGAGTGTTTTCGTGCTTTGGAATCTTCATCTCTCCCAGGATCACAAAAGAAAACCCACTGATGTCACCTTGCCTAGGTGACCCTAACAAAAGTAAAGTAAGTACAGGAGTAAGGTATTTTTCCCGCTTTCTCCCAATGAGTTTTTTTTTTATTTCTACAATGCAGAATTTTGAAAGCAGAGGATGGAGGACATTCACATAAGTGGAACTTTCACTGCAGTACAAGATCTGTTGCAACTCACTCTGCTCTGACAGTCGGTAAAACTCCCTGTTTTTATGCATTTTATCTGTGCCTCTGTCTATTTGCCCGGAATTTGGCTTTATAAACAAATATTTATTTTTTCAGTTTTTAACAAGTAGACAAAAACAATGCAGAAATAGGCTCAAGAACACACACCCATCGGGTGAGGGACTTGTCACAAAGGGAGACCCAATGGATATTTCTTCTGAAATGTCTCTCGCCCAGGGGCCTCAATATTGAGGTAGACCTCAATTGCTTTATAAATAATTTTTAAACCCTATAGTGGTTCTTAACAGCAATAAGAATTGATCCTTTTACTCTGTAAATTGTATGTATTAACATTGCATTGGAGACATACATGTACCGTACTTAGAATGTATGGAGATAAGAAGTGGTATATTCATTATGGTATACTCTACTTCATCCCCTCTTCTCTTTTTTTAAAGTACCATATATAGGAAATTATTATTGAATATAAAGACTGTATTTTGTTAGAGTATAGCATACCTTTGAGGGGACATAGAGTGACAGGATGTATGGATATCATATATTAGTGTCTGTATGCTTATAGCTAATAATCCAGTCTACTCTATGGCTTTGATATATGCTTAATTACCAGATAGAATGAGATGTTTTAGAACCAGACATTTATCCATTTATATTTCAGTCTTTAGTCTTTAATTAATTTAACTGTGTAATGTTTGGAGTTATGTGATATATGTTATTTAGTATTAACCTGCCTTATAGCTCAATATCCATATTACACCGTATGGGAGGAGAACTAACCATTAGTTATAGAATTATGTGGATATGTTGCTCTTATGTATTGCGATCAGCCCAGTACGAGATGTATTATGGTCATGGGGACACCTGGTGAGCGCAGGTTTAATTCATCATGCTTCCGCCCGTAGCTGGCGTGAATGGGATAAGAGGACGGGTTGCCGTGCCGTACAGCCAATCCCATAATTAGGTCGATGTGACGAAACATGACGGGGCGTGGCTGTACGGAAAACATCTGAGCTAGCGTGTGACGTGCTGAGCCGATTCAGGAAGCGGAGATCCAAGCCCAAGCAGCGAGTGGTGGTGAGAATATATCTGCACACCTTAGGTCCGCCGTGACCATATTGCACTGTTTTGGCACATACTGGAATTTTGCTGTGATATTTGTTGCTCGTTTTTAAAAAGATTCATGTAAGTGTAATGGTTGGAGTTTACACAGTGGCTATTAAATTTGCTTTTACGTTATCACACTATAAGTACCTTCTTTATTTACATGTGGAGTGATCCTGTATTTACACGGATGGAATTTGGAGCATCTGATAAACCTTTCCGTGAGGTTTTATTCACGTCTATTTGCCGAGCATGAGAGTGCGAGGCATATCTAGTTGGTGAGTGTTTTATCTGAAGGGAGAGGAATCACTGACACTCGGGTGTGGTGGATAATTGGAGAAATTCTACACATAATAAACGATTGCATCAAGTTTATGGACTTCTATATATATATATATATATATATATAATATTCTTTTCACTACAGGCACAGGGTGATTTATGTGATATATTATTAGTACGGTGTAGGTCTGTGAAAATAGGCATTCACCATATCATTTTGGAAGTGTTATTTAAGCAACGCATATATTAATTTTTTTGCACTATTTTAGTAGAGTTTAAATTAATATACTATTTCACATTCTTTTATTTAAAGTGGCAACGTCACTGAAATATTAATTTAATCTGTAAGCACAGTATTAGGAACTCAAGGGGGCGGATTTTGCTTGGTTACCATTGTTTTTTTAACACACAAACATAGATAAAGACATAGAGACACAATAGTGGGCTGACCCACTAAAACCGGAGAGTACAAAATCCCACACAGCAGTGCATGGCAGCTAATCAGCCTCTAACTTTAGCTTGTTCAATTAAGCTTTGACAAAAAAAAATAAAAAATGTAATGTGATTGGCCTCCATGCAGAGCCACACAAATCCCTGCACTCCCCAGCTCCAGCAAGTAAACCCCATAGTGTCTTGGTTTAAAGAATTGTATTGAATTGAAGAAGGGAGAGATGACCCAAGAAAGGGACTGCAGGAAGTCTGGATATGTGAGAAAAGATGGAGAAATCAAGACTTTCTGCTAATGGGAAAAATGTAGTAGCTAGGCAAATAGGCTCGGTGGGCAACAAAAGCAAATACCACAAAAAGGAGAGATAAAAATAGGAGAATAATGGAAAAAGAGGTAGGAGTAGAGAGAGCAGGAGAGAGAGAGAGTAGAGAAACTCAGATTGGTGGGGTATCTAGCCTTGGGAAGAAAAGTCACAGGAGAACCCTAGGAGTTAATAAGCATGGTCAAAAAGGCAGACGAACTGCTTCATGTGTACCACGAAACTAGGCCAGTGGGACAATGCTCAGCAAGGGTTAACCACAAAGACACGGAACCACAGAGAGTCCTTAAAAAATATCCAGGCCAGCCAACCTGACTTTTTCATAAGTGTCATTATGCATAGCCACCAAATGCTCCATGCGCGTAATATCATTGAGAGTCTCAAGCCATTCAGGTAACGTGGGTGCCACAGCAGCTTTCCGGTGTTTAGGTGTCAACTGCCTAAGCGCAAAAGTAAAAAAACGAAGAAGAGAAGTTTTGTCATGAGACAACGATTGGGGTAAAAGTGTAAGGAGGGCTAGTTTGGGGGAATTGAACACAGACGACTAAGGATAAAGGTTATAAAGGCAAAGGACCGGTCCCATAAGCGTCGAATCGTCAGGCAAGCCCACCATATATGGAGAAGAGTACCCGGGAAGGAACTGCAGCATGAATGAATGAATGATTTGTATAGCGCTGCAAATGCGAACTGAATCGCCTCAAGGCGCTCGTCTGCTCTTGTTGTCCTGCGCAATATTAGAAGAGGTGGGTCTTGAGTTTTTTCCTGAAGGTCTGATGGTTTTCTTCCAAGCGGATGTTGTTTGGTAGAGCATTCCATAGCCGAGGTCCCTGTACTGCGAATCTTCGTTCTCCCTTCGATTTGTAGCGGGCTTTGGGGATGAGAAGGTGGTTTTGGTTTGTCGAGCATCAGCAATTATCCACGTGAGATGGAAAAATATGACGCAGTTTGCGGGGAGTGAAATACAACCTTGAGAGTAACTTGAAATTACATTCTTGGGTGGCACAGGCCATAGATAAATTATAAATAATGATAAAAATTTGCCCCCAGTCATCTTCTGTTAGAGTCCAACCAAGTTTCAGAGCCAATGTGAACATAAAATGGAGAAGATTGGAAGACAAACGAGGTAATAGCAGAGAATATAACCCAGAGATGGTATGATGCCGCTTTTGGTAGATAAGAATGGTAATAACTTTGGAACTGAAGATAGGTAAACAAAAGACTTCTGGTGGAGCCATGCATAGAAAGGAATCTCGCAAGGGGGAGCAAAGCACCTGCCTCTGATACATGATTAAGTTGTGGCCAAAAAGTCCTGTCCCAGCTGAAGAAGGTCACCGAGTTAAGGCCTAGAGGGAAAGAAGGTTTGTCCAGCAATGATGTAAATGGGCCGGATAAGGATGAAAGGGAATAAGTGCAAAGATATTTATGTCAGTAGTCCAAAAAAAGGAAAAGCAGGGCCAGTGAAAGTGCAGTTTGAACTCCACTTTCGGATGTAACGGAGAAGATGCTATTTCCAGCTGGACCCATTGTTTGTTGGAGGAAAGGTGAAAACAGTCTACAATATGTGAGAATACTGCAGCCCGATGATATAACTGGAAGTCATGTAAGCCCATACCCCCATGGGCCTTTGGGATACAAACAATCTTCATGCTGAGCTGTGGAGATGATGTACTCCGGATAAATTTCATAAAGCGAGGCTATGGGGTAGGGTTTGAAAAAGGTAAAGAGATTTTGGAAGCACATCCATTTTATTGGCATTGATACGGCTAAACCAGGATAGAGGCATAGAAGAAAGATCTGCTTTAATGCGCAGCGGAATAGGAGCATAATTCAATTCATACAATGAAGAAAGGTCTGTGGGGATCTTAACTCCTAGATACTTCACAGCCGCCGGTTGCCATTGAAACGGGAAAGAAGCCTTGAGGGTTTCAACTTCAAAAAGGGGCAAAGAAATATTTAGCATTTTGGATTTTGTCAGGTTCACCTTAAAGTTACTATGATGGCCAAACATCTCAAATTCTTTGGAGAAGTAATAAAGCAAAACATCATCAGCGTGTACTGTTTTGTATTCCACTCCATGGAGAGATACACTGCAAACAGAGGAGTTGGTATGGAGGGCTTGTGCCAGGTGTTCCATGGTGATCACATACAAGAGTGTGGACAGCCTTGATGTGTCCCATCATAAATCCTGAAAGGAGCCGAAAGAAAACCATTAGTGCAGACTTGTGCAGAGGGTACAGTGTACAAGGTCATGATTTTGTGTCACCAAGATTAGGCTGATGGAGAGCGTGATATAAGAATCGCCAGCTAAGGCGATCAAATGCCTCTTTGGCATCAACCGATAGCAAGCAAGAGGGAATGTGCAGTTTCCTGAGTGGAATTTGGCTTTAAAGCTTAATTACACTTTTGGATTTTATTGCATAGCGTTGCATTGGTCTAGTTTGGATCAATGTAAGTATGCATATACCATACCTGTGGGACCACTGTGGAAGCAGAGAATGTCGCTATCTTCCGTTTCCTGCACTGCTACATAGTAACCACAGAGAGTGCTTACTTGGCAGGGGTGCAATTCACACAATGCTCTGCATTTTTTGCAATGAATGCAAAGCGTTCACTAATTGGATGAGGTAGGGATCGTGACACCACTGCCCCACCTCTCCACCTCATCCAATCAGAGAACACCTTGCCTGCATTGAGAAAAATGCAAGATGTTCTATGAATGGTGCTTATGCTCCCCCCACTCCCGTGGTTACTATGCAGCAGGGTACTATGTAGTGACCGTCCCCCTGTGGTTACTATGCAGCAGTCCCTGCGATTTGGCACGAAACCCAGAAGATAGCAGTGATCTATGGTAGTAGCAGCGACTATTACACCGATTCTCAGCTTTCACTGCATGCACCAATATGACTATGCAGAAAAAGCCAAACGTGGAATTCAGCTTTAAAATCATTGTGTTGTTAAATGCATATTGTAAAAAAATGACATGCAAATACGACAATAATCTTTAAAACTATCCAAATACAGATGTCTTTATTTTAGGGATAGTTTTGCTTTAAGAAAAAGGCATACATAGAAAAAAAATGATCTTTGTATAGATTAGCCTGGAGAGGGTGGTTACCAAAATCACAAGGCTTAGTAATCACATCCCTTTTTGTACTTCACTATTTCTTTATCTGTAACAAGATATGAAGTTTATAATATTTACATTGAAAAAAACAGCTGCAGAGACAGATAAAACTCATAATAAATGCAAAGTTTTATACAGATTTATATGTAGAATGTTGGTTTATGTAAAAGACCTCGGTCACACAGAAAATATGCAGTAAATAATATGCAAACAGTAAATATGTATCTGCAAAGAAGAATATTGACACTACAGCCTCACACTGCAAACCATCACTTCCACTATGACTATTTCAACCAGAAAGTAGCAGTCAGCTTCCACCTTTTACTCAGACATACATACAGGATGGAAAATAATCAAAACTCCTGTCCGGTTTATTTTTTGTTCAAAAAGCTTTAAGAGAATAAACAATCGCAAATCCAAAATCATTTTGGGACATAGGCAGGTTTAAAACAACACAGGCACACAGAGAAATATATATGCAAGCAGGTAGCAATGCAAGCATAGACTCTCCAATACTGATGGGGACTGGCAGTAACCAGTTATCAGTTGGTTCTACCGGTGACAATATTCAAATCAGTAAATAACTGTTCTCTGGTGGTAGAGTAAGTAGCGTTGAAAAAATAGGGGCACAGGGGATACAACAAAAGGAAAGGGTAGACAGGGTAAAAGAAAAGGGGGAGAGGGTTGGTGTTGGGGGGATAATTAAGGAACAGGGCAAAGAAAAACCCACGGCAGACCTAGAGGAGACCACTGATCAGAACATGCTCAGTTAAAGTAAAATTTAACTGAGAACTATCCATTTGGTAGGGTTGAGGGTTTTCAGATCAGTAAAGAAGTGGAAGGCATGTAGGCATCGTTCCACGGGATCCAGATTCTGCAAATCTGGTGTCTTTTTGGAGCATTGATAGTTTCTCATAACTCATAAACCAGGACTTTAACTTCTGCAAAAGGGATTTACGGAATTTCCACGCCTGGGCCAAAACCTGCCTAGCAGCCAAGATGATGTGTGTCCTGTTGTTTTTGTTTGTCATCAGTATCCCATTGGGGAAATTTCACAAATTCTCTCCCACAGACACAACAGAGGAAATATCTTGAATGTAAGGGAAAACCCTGCTTAGCTCTCACTGCAAATGTGTCCTATCCAGGACACCAAGAAAAATAGAGAGGGTGAATCAACTAAGCAGGGACATAGACAGTAATGAACTCTTGAAACTTTGTAAGAATGGTAACCACACACCAAGTGCTCCAGCATCTCCAATAAACTTTTATTGATCCAGGCAGACCATATGAACATCCTCTCAGATCCTCACTCCTGATGTCTTTCACCAAACAAATGGTCTTAGATCAACTGGCTAGAAAAAAGCCCATTGGTTGGGCAAAACTTGTCAGAGAGTGAGTAACCAGGTAGCGTTCCCATGGTCTGTCTGAATCAATAATTTATACTGAAGATGCTGAGGCATTTGTGTGCAGCCTCTTATAAAGTTATGGAGAGTGGGAGGGAAGACCTGTTTAGCAACAGATAAGTATAGAAAAGTGCAGCGCTCTAAATACTCAGTACATAGGTACCGAACATTTAATATAAGTGATATACAAAATTAGAATAAGTGCATATCAAAAATGTATCAAAGTTACGTATGTCATATACACTGAAGTATATAATGACTACTAACAAAAATATTTACCAAATGTATGGTGCAAATCAACACGTATTGACCGTGATGTGACAAATATACAGGGCCGGATTAACATAGGGGCTATTGGAGCTGCAGCTCCAGGCCCCTTTCTCAAGATAGGCCCATTTGTCCCAAAAAAAAAAAAAAAAAAATTCTAAAAAAAAAAAAAAAAAAATCGACTTCGAGGGTTGTAGCTCAACGATCAGGAGTCACAGAGACCCCACAGTGCTGGAGTAGGTAGCTAAAGACCTACTCCAGCACTGGTTAAAATATGGGGCTGCTATCATCTATGGTTCTGGAGATATGGGGTTGCTTGCGCAGTCGATCAGAAGCTACATACAGAGTGGCCAGTATAAATACAAGCTGGAACACTCTGCCGAAGACTGAGAGGATGAACTCACAGGGCTTATAATAATTGTTTGTATATTACTTATGATAATTAACCCCTTGCCACCCAGGCCAATTCTGACACTTCTCTCCTACATGTAAAAATCATAATTTTTTTGATAGAAAATTACTCAGAAGCCTCAAGCATTATATATGTTGTTTTAGCAGACACCCTATGGAATAAAATGGTGGTCTTTGCAACTTTTTATGTTACATAGTTGTGCAGCAATTTTTCAAACGTTTTTTTTGGAAAGAAACTGTTTCATTCATAAAAAAAAACACTAAAGTTAGCACGATATTTTTTGTGTACCAAGCGATGCTTTAATTTTTTTACAGGTTACATGTTTAGAGTTACAGAGGAGGTCTAAGGCTAGAATTATTGTTCTCACTCTAACGATCGTGGCATATGTAACCTGTGTGTATCTGGCTCTGATACTAACCAGTGCCTACCCAGCCACTGACTAGTATCTCTCCCCAGCCTGTCCCCACACACCCTCTCACCTGCTGACCTGTGAATGGGGGAATCACTCCTGCAGTGTTATTGTGTTCTGCCAGTGAATACGATGATCAGTGTTGCTAACTATAGCTGGCAGCACTGATTGTTTTGGGGAAAACCTGACAGGCTGGTTGTACTCAAGTCGGTTAATAGGTTGACTTGTGTAAAACCAGGTAGCCCATACATAGATCGACTATGGCTGGTCTCTGCTTAATTGGTGCAATTTCAATCCATGTATGGCCCGCTTAACCACTACACAGTCCCTAAACAGCCTTCCACAAACCTTTACATTTTTCCTTCCCAGATTCCTTCATCCTCCTCTCCTATACATAGTGCCCACTGTCATACTCTCCACACTTCTCTCCTGTACATAGCGCCCGCTGTCATTTCCTACACACTCCTCTCCTGTACATAGTGCCCGCTGTCATACACTTCTCTCCTGTACATAGTGCCCACTGTCGTATCCTCCACACTCCTCTCCTGTACATACTGCTCACTGTCATACCCTCCACACTCCTCTGCTGTGCATACTGCCCACTGTCATACTCTTCACACTCCTCTCCTGTACATAGTGCCTTCTGCCATACCCTCCACACTCCTCTCATGTACATAGTGCCCACTGTTAGACCCTCCACATTCCTCTCCCTCACCTGCACATACTTCCCACTTTTATACCATCCATTCTCCTCCCCTATGCCTCTTACCCACAAAAACAGTTCTTTAAAATTGCCCCATTATTAGTACTTATTTAATTTTGTTATTACTATTGTGATGTATAGAGGAACATGGGTGATGTCAGCTACTCTAAATATAGCACTTGTAGAAAAGTGTCCCTGAAAATATTTTTGAAATGTTGGCAACTATGCGGGTCAGTAGAGGGCCCCATGAGAGGCTCCTGGATTCCAATGATATTAAAGCGGTAGTAAACTTTTCTAACATTACTATTTTTTAGAGGCCCTTAGGTAGGTTATGCCATAATGTACAAGTATGCACAGCATATTAGCACATTAGGGTACACTTAAATTGTCAGACTGAGCCCTCCAGTGCTGTGCTGTGATCAATCCGACCCGGGCGCTTCCATCGTCTTCCTTCCGGGTTCTGTGCCTTCGGTCACTTGCCTTGGCCGGGCTGTATTGATGTCATTCCCACACATGCTCATGTGCATCCTCTTTCTCTCATCCCCCCTTTCTCATCCTCTTTCCCTTACCCCTCACACCTCTTTCATCCCCTTTCTCTCTCTCTCTCTCTCTCTCTCTCTCTCTCATCCTCCCTCTCTTTTTAATTTAATTTGTTAAAACAAAAAATTGTTTGCATTTTTATTTATTAATTTATTGTTTATAAAAGGCCCCACCAAAATCCTCAGCACCAGGCCCATGATGTTCTTAATCTGGCCCTGCACACAGCAGACCCCAGCAGCAAGCCTCCTCTATACAGGTACCGCTGACCCCCTCTACCCCTATTGCGGATTACACTATCCCAGAAATGTTCCGGTCGGAACCACAAGGACCCTCACGATCCTCCCAGGCACCGATCACCCTGAGGACAGACGCTGAGCTAAGAGCGCTCATACAATCCCTCCCCACCAGGGCAGACATAGAAGCCATAGTGAGCAGAGTGGAGGCGAACCACAGGCAGGAAATTGCAGGGGTACGGCAGGAGGTGCAAGGGCTTGCAGACCGCATGGACTCAGGGGAATCATCTGTGTCTGCACTTGAGAGATGGATGTCAGCGATAGAGGCATCACATACTACACAGGCAAATATGATCCTAACCCAGCAGCTCCAATTAGAAGAGGCAGAAGACCGCAGCAGGTGCAATAATCTGCGCCTGAGAGGACTTCCAGAAGCCACAGGGACGGAGGACCTGGCGGCGACCACCGTGGGGATCTTCAGAGATCTGATGGGGGAACAATACCCACAAAGCTTATCATTCGATCGGATCCATAGAGCTCTAGGACCCCGATCGACAGACCCAGACAGACCGAGGGACGTTATCTGCCGAATCCACCAATACAGTCATAAAGAGCTACTGTTGCGAGCCGCGTGGGAGAGGGGAGATGTGGAGTTTGACGGAGCAGCCCTCCGGATTATGCCAGACCTATCCAGAGCGACACTCCAGAGGAGAGCCCTTCTAAAGCCAGTGTTGGTAGCCGCCAGACAGACTGGAATTACATATAGATGGGGCTATCCAATTTCAGTGACTTTCAAGAAAGCCCAGCAATCTTTTACTCTCCGGTCCCCCTCGGATCTACCAGCCCTGTTTACATTCATGGAAGTAGACCCGATCGAAGTACCGGACTGGCTACAGATGCTACAACGACCCAACCCCCGGTCTGGATCATTCAACCCGAGGAGAACCCAATCACCGAGACCGCAGAGGAATCGTCGCAGATACCCTTACATCCCAGCAGAGGCCCCAAGAGAAGACTGAACATTCTCGCCAGTGGGGTAAGATAGAGGTGGTTAAATCCCCCTCCGACATTATCTCCCTCTTGTTTTGCTTTAGTTTTTTGTTCTCCCCCCCCTTTTTTTTTTTTGTGCATTGCCTGCAACATTTGCTCCCCCACAATCTATGACTCCCCCATGCTACTTTTGGGAACCATGAGCCAGAGTACTCCCACAAGGAAACACCCCCCTCCCGGGCTGACCCACATAAAAGACGGAGCGGCACCAGCCAGGGCCGGATTAACATAGGGGCTATTGGAGCTGCAGCTCCAGGCCCCTTTCTCAAGATAGGCCCATTTGTCCCAAAAAAAAAAAAAAAAAATTCTAAAAAAAAAAAAAAAATCGACTTCGAGGGTTGTAGCTCAACGATCAGGAGTCACAGAGACCCCACAGTGCTGGAGTAGGTAGCTAAAGACCTACTCCAGCACTGGTTAAAATATGGGGCTGCTATCATCTATGGTTCTGGAGATATGGGGTTGCTTGCGCAGTCGATCAGAAGCTACATACAGAGTGGCCAGTATAAATACAAGCTGGAACACTCTGCCGAAGACTGAGAGGATGAACTCACAGGGCTTATAATAATTGTTTGTATATTACTTATGATAATTAACCCCTTGCCACCCAGGCCAATTCTGACACTTCTCTCCTACATGTAAAAATCATAATTTTTTTGATAGAAAATTACTCAGAAGCCTCAAGCATTATATATGTTGTTTTAGCAGACACCCTATGGAATAAAATGGTGGTCTTTGCAACTTTTTATGTTACATATTTGTGCAGCAATTTTTCAAACGTTTTTTTTGGAAAGAAACTGTTTCATTCATAAAAAAAAAAACACTAAAGTTAGCACGATATTTTTTGTGTACCAAGCGATGCTTTAATTTTTTTACAGGTTACATGTTTAGAGTTACAGAGGAGGTCTAAGGCTAGAATTATTGTTCTCACTCTAACGATCGTGGCATATGTAACCTGTGTGTATCTGGATCTGATACTAACCAGTGCCTACCCAGCCACTGACTAGTATCTCTCCCCAGCCTGTCCCCACACACCCTCTCACCTGCTGACCTGTGAATGGGGGAATCACTCCTGCAGTGTTATTGTGTTCTGCCAGTGAATACGATGATCAGTGTTGCTAACTATAGCTGGCAGCACTGATTGTTTTGGGGAAAACCTGACAGGCTGGTTGTACTCAAGTCGGTTAATAGGTTGACTTGTGTAAAACCAGGTAGCCCATACATAGATCGACTATGGCTGGTCTCTGCTTAATTGGTGCAATTTCAATCCATGTATGGCCCGCTTAACCACTACACAGTCCCTAAACAGCCTTCCACAAACCTTTACATTTTTCCTTCCCAGATTCCTTCATCCTCCTCTCCTATACATAGTGCCCACTGTCATACTCTCCACACTTCTCTCCTGTACATAGCGCCCGCTGTCATTTCCTACACACTCCTCTCCTGTACATAGTGCCCGCTGTCATACACTTCTCTCCTGTACATAGTGCCCACTGTCGTATCCTCCACACTCCTCTCCTGTACATACTGCTCACTGTCATAGCCTCCACACTCCTCTGCTGTGCATACTGCCCACTGTCATACTCTTCACACTCCTCTCCTGTACATAGTGCCTTCTGCCATACCCTCCGCACTCCTCTCATGTACATAGTGCCCACTGTTAGACCCTCCACATTCCTCTCCCTCACCTGCACATACTTCCCACTTTTATACCATCCATTCTCCTCCCCTATGCCTCTTACCCACAAAAACAGTTCTTTAAAATTGCCCCATTATTAGTACTTATTTAATTTTGTAATTACTATTGTGATGTGTAGAGGAACATGGGTGATGTCAGCTACTCTAAATATAGCACTTGTAGAAAAGTGTCCCTGAAAATATTTTTGAAATGTTGGCAACTATGCGGGTCAGTAGAGGGCCCCATGAGAGGCTCCTGGATTCCAATGATATTAAAGCGGTAGTAAACTTTTCTAACATTACTATTTTTTAGAGGCCCTTAGGTAGGTTATGCCATAATGTACAAGTATGCACAGCATATTAGCACATTAGGGTACACTTAAATTGTCAGACTGAGCCCTCCAGTGCTGTGCTGTGATCAATCCGACCCGGGCGCTTCCATCGTCTTCCTTCCGGGTTCTGTGCCTTCGGTCACTTGCCTTGGCCGGGCTGTGTTGATGTCATTCCCACACATGCTCATGTGCATCCTCTTTCTCTCATCCCCCCTTTCTCATCCTCTTTCCCTTACCCCTCACACCTCTTTCATCCCCTTTCTCTCTCTCTCTCTCATCCTCCCTCTCTTTTTAATTTAATTTGTTAAAACAAAAAATTGTTTGCATTTTTATTTATTAATTTATTGTTTATAAAAGGCCCCACCAAAATCCTCAGCACCAGGCCCATGATGTTCTTAATCTGGCCCTGCAAATATACCTGAATATTGGTATTATTACAAACGAAACTCTTATTACAAAAGAATCAAATAATAAAAGGAGAACGTGATATTATATATGCATCTCTAAAGGCACATAAATAATAGTGCTAATCGCTGGAATGTTCCAAAATGAATATATAGCTGTGAACAATTCACCAAACATGTGACATATATAAGTGATTATAAAAAACATATAAGTGACTTGTGCAGCTTGTCTGAAGGGGTCCTCCACCAATTGGAAGAAGGCTTACCAACTGTCGTACGCCGTATGAGTCTCAAACGCTTGATGGTGTTAATTGCACCTGATGGAAACAGCAACTCTCAGCTCAAATGCACAACAGCCACAGACAGGATCTTTTACTGGATATTCCAGAGGAACTCAAGGAGAAGATAGTAAACGATGTAGAATATGGTTCATCCCGAATGGTATTACCGACTGTCTCCATGTGTTCATCTCTAGAGGTGAACACATGAAGACAGTCGGTAATACCATTCGGCGTTTTGAGATTCTGTGCTATTGATGTTTTTTTGTTTTTTTTTAATAAATCAATATAAATAGACCACTTAATTGTTTAAAAATAGCATCTGCCTTTATTTGAAATAAATATATATTTTTTTATATTATAAAAGACATCTAATGAACAAAATAAATTGTATTTCTGAGAGGCAAGCACAGATGTATAATTTTATTAGAAGGCTCAACACCAGGCTACAACGATTATTATGTGACGTAATGACCAATATTTTCCACATGAAAGCAAATAATTGCTACAAAAACTCACATGGCTGAAAATAAATATAATTCTAACAAATAACGGGTGTTACAGCTTAGTGAACTGAGCCCCCCTGCAAGTAAACAGAATGCCCCAATGCTCTCTGTATACTAGGCAATTTTAAACATTGGCATTAAAGTCCATCATAGGAGATGCAGCTGTACTACCAGAACATCTGCAAAGACTGTCAGGATATAAAGAGAGGCCCCCATTCACCTCCAAATATACAGAGGATTGACCTGCATATACACTGCAATACACAAGATCATATTCAATGCAGTTTAGTTTTTTCAGAGTGTATGGTGCACTAACCCCTAGGTTCTTGAAAAGGGCCATTCATCATAGAAGTGAATGAGGGCTGGCCTGCTCTGCATTGGGCAACACACTTCAAAATATAAAGTGTGAAGTTTTCTTGCTCTGGAAAAGAAATGTATTCCTTATTCTATATTACTACAGTGCTACCACTTTAACATGGAAATTGTCCTGCCGTTGTCATTATGTACTAAATAGGTATAGAATGGGGAAAGGAAGATTGAATAGAGTTTTACTGACAGCGTCCATCACAGTTTGCAGGTTATGATATTTAATCAAATCTACTATTGTATGTTATATCTTGATGGCGTATTTTGCTACTACGTACAGCTTACAGCTCCCATAACATTTGGGGGTCTGAGAAATGACCACTGTTTGTATCTCTGGTATAACAATTGGGATAGTTTCACAAAAAAGTTGGGCTCCTGCATATATAAGATAATGTTACTTTTTCTTGCTTTTACTTCAAACATGATTTGATGGGCGTGAAATGCGTACTTGATATTTTTAACAGAACAAAATAACTATATAAAAAGTCAAGATAATATGTACACGATGCAATCAATACAATTATATTACAAATCAATGCAAAATAAATAAAAACAGGTGATTATTTTACAAGATTTGGGTCTATACTGTTAGAAACAGGAAAAAATCGAACATAATTTGAGATGTGGGTATTATCGTAAATTAGACCGAGCATACATTTATTAACACAGTAGTCTGTTTTTTCATAGTAAGTTATGTTTGCATAGTTTGTGCTACATCAATTCTTCACCAAACAATTTTTATACATTAAGGTTCTGCCTAACGGTAGGCAACAGAAGGTGTCCAATATTACATTTATTAGCCAAAAAATGTTCTTCTCTTCTTAGTCTGACCTTGCCATTGGAGGAAAGACTTCTTTGAATTTTAACCCAAGCCCCACCCCTCTGCCTGCATACCCCCTGTCCAATACGAATACCCTTAATGGCAAATGAAGAGTCCTAATTGAATAGATGGGTGCTAGTTGATCAGGGCTTAGTATAGGATATAGGAGCTGGTAACAAAGCAAAATGAAATCAGTGCACAGAGGAGGGATTCATTTTTTTTGGGGGGGGGGGGGGGGTTCTAGTGAATATAGGCAGCAGCAGGCTCTATGTGTGAGATGCTTTTGGACCCCTGCTGTTTAAGAGAAAATTAAAAAAAAATGATGATCCTGTGATCCCCCCCCCCCAACCATCATACATCTAAATGCCCACCTTTCCACCCAACAAGTAAAAAAATACACCTCTGTACAACACCCTTACCATGTTAGGGTTACAACAGAAGACACAGCAGTTAAATTGGGGTAATGGAATATAAAACATACAGAACTGAGTACAGAAAGGGTCAGTGTGAACTACACTATGGACAGCGCTGCATACAGAATGATGCAGTGTTAAAAAAAAAAATGTTCAGAATAGGGAATATACAGCACATCATATGGAATGAAGCAGGGCAAAATAGAAAAAATACAGCAAGACATTCAAAATAAGGGGACGTGGAGTAAGGAATATACAGCATGGCATACAGAATAAGGAGGTGTGCAACAGAGAATGAATAACATGGCATATTGATGGTGATGTGAACTGAAGAATGTACAGAATGGCATATGTATAATAATAAATAGGTTGATTTACTAAAAGTAGAGAGTGCAAAATCTGGTACAGCTGTGCATGGGAAGACCTTTACAGATAATTAGGGCACTGATTATCAGTGTAGACCCAACAGTGCCCAACAGTGATGCCAGTTAGTGCTCATCAGTCACCAGTGATGCCAGACAGTGCCAAGCAGTGCCACCTATCCGTGCCGCCTATCAGTGCCCATATGTGCCGCCTATCAGTGCCCATCAGTGCCACCTATCAGTGCTGCATAGAAGTGCCTCCTCATCATTGCCCTTCAGTGCCATCTCATCAGTGCTGCTTCATCAGTGCCAATATTTTAAGTGCCCATCAGTGCAGCCTCATCAGCACATATCAGCGAAGGAGAAAAATATGTATTTACAAAAAAATGATTTTAATTTAGCAAAAAATAAAAAACCCAGTGGTGATTAAATACCACCAAAAGAAGGCTCTATCTGTCTCAAAAAAAAAAAAAAAAAAAAATGATAAAAATGTGTGAAATAGGGACTGTAGAGCATTGCATATAAGGTGTGCAGGAAAAAGAAATATACTGCATTAACATTGTTAGTACTACAATACAGGATTTATACAGTGAAAACTGTTTTCACAGCACGTTTAATAAAAAAAAATATTTACAATACAATACAATTCAATACAAGGGGGATTAAAGAGCCATGACTCAGGAAAGCTTACAATCTAAAACGGAGGGCCAAGTAATACAAAAAGGTAACTACTGTGTGAGATGAGCTGACGGAGAAAGTAAAAGTACAGTTCTTTAGGTGGTGTTGGGATAGGATTTCCTTTAGAAATGTTTCAGGGATTGCATGGCATGTGAAATGATTGGTGTGCGGTAAGGAATGTACAGCAAAGTGACGCAGTGCACAGTGATTACAGAATTCCCCCGGAAATGGCTTACTAATGCTGGTGCTTAGGCTAAACTCATCGAAACCTTCATCAGTGCGGGACCTATTGTGACTGATCACCTGATTATCACTGTTACTTGTAAAAAAAGAAGCTGAAAGGAAGTCTTTTACTAGTCACATCCTCTGTTCCACTCTACACCAGTCAGAGCCACAGAGGAAGTGAGTAACTGAAGACCTCCTCTGTTGGCTTCTGTTTACAACTGACAGTAGTGATAGGGTGAGGTGTCACCCAGGTTGTATTGGGCCAGGCGGCCTAATTTAACTGCTTATAGGCAGGCTGGGCAGGTAAGGATAGAAGGTCTTCCTTGAACCTACTGCCTCTCATCCCTGGAGCCCTGACTGGGCCAACTCCAGCTTGAACCCAATAGCAACCATAGGGGCTGCTATGGCAGTAACTGGGCCAGTCGTTGTAAAGTAGGTACCATAAGATGCAATAGCCTACAGTATCTGCAGCATTACTGCTAAAGCTCTCTGAATATGCAGATATTGACTGTGAAAGTTAATATTTGTATGGTTTAAAGTGGAGTTCCACTTGTTTTTCAGCTTATCAAAAGTCAGCATCTACAAAAAGTGTAGCTGCTTACTTTTAATAAACACACATTCACCTGTCCCACGATCCAGCAATGCAGCCGCCCGAAGCCTCGGTTCTCTCCTCTCCACTAGTGTGGGCACCCGGCTGTGACAGCTTGTGGCTTCACAGCCGGGTGCGCACTGCACATGCGTGAGTCACGCTGCGCTGTCCGGAATGGTCGAGCAATCTTCTGGGACCTGTAACGTGCCCCAGAAGATTGCAGGGCGGTAGGGGGAGTGAAGGAGTCCCCTAGGTGGTGCAAGCAGAAGTGGGAGCTGGGTATCTCTCAAAACTAGGCACCCACTCCCCCCCCCCCCATAAAAATGACATGCCAAATGGGGCATGTCAGGGGGTTAGGACTCCTTAAAGCAGAAGTTCCACTTTTGGGTAGAACTCTGCTTTAAGGCACGCTCCCTCACCCCACAAAAGCCTTGGACCTGTCATGAAAACCCTGAGCACTGCATTGTAGGCAAGGGACATATCCGCTCTCTCCATGTCCTTTAAGTTGGTGTGTTTTGGTGGCTACAGTAGCGTTTTGAAGAGTTTATATTCAAGCATTTTCCTCAAAGACGGGGTTGTCTTAACTTCATAACAATAAATAGTGCATACAAATTGTGCAAAAGCAAGTGCTGAAATGTTAATGACAGTCACAGGGAGAATCACATTTTCAACACATAGCATGAGAAATACTGCCCAGAACTTTTTTTGGTTCTAAAAATGCTGAAAACATGTTCTTCTCATGGTAGTAATGCACCACATGACCATTACCACTAAATATTTTGGTCAAGTAGTGCCTCAAAAGGCTAAAAATGACGTGCTATATAGCTATGTGCTTTTGATGTGGTTTTTGCTATCCAGCAGAAGTTAAATACTCACCATGAAGTGAGCATAGGAAAACAATACAAGCAATGTAAAAAAAACCTCATAAATTATTTAAATAAATAAGAGTCAATATAAAAGTTACATTCAGTTAAATATATCAGTAATAGAACTGGTTTACAAAGGGAAGTTCGGTTATGGTGTTTCCACCCTCAGCAAGAAAAAGGGGACACACCTTTATGTTGGGACTTACTGTATGCCAACAGATGTGGTGGTTCCAATCAAATCACCTATTTTATTTGGCAACTATGAGACAGCTCATAGTTGTCTGGATTTTCTTGTTTCCTACTGCCTTCAGCGCCAACTTAATCAAATGAATGGTTACTTCCAATAAAAACATGACTTTGCACAGGTTTTCCCCAATTTATTGCTGTAAAAGTGGAAATGGATTTAGTTCTTAAGAGGAGGAAAAAAAAAAGTGCATTATTGAAATAATTTTGCTCTTTTGGTATTGGTGATTTAATTAAATTTAAGTAAACTACAGATGGTCATAGACAGGCCAACAATCACCAATAATGCTCCTTATTACAATCTTGACTTGTGATTACTGGGCCGTGTCTGATTTCTTATGAGACAATAAAGGGGAGGTGTAGGTGCTCAATATTGCTCAGTGAGATTTTTGTAACTTTCCCTGTTCCCTGTGAGAGGGCCTGATTCTTCCCCCCACTCATACTTGTCCATGCATTGTTTGTCAGCAGCAACACTGAGAGCCATGTTGGACAAAGCATATATTGGGACTATATATACAGTATGTGATGAGGTTCAGGTGAGCTGTCTATTTCAAGTTCCTCTTCAGTATTTTTATAGGAACTACTGAAGGTTCTGACAGCACAATGAGGAGGTGTAAAGGTACAACCTGACAATTGATGGTACATATATCCAGGCAGGGCCAGATTAAGAACATCATGGGCCTGGTGCTGAGGATTTTGGTGGGGCCTTTTATAAACAATAAATTAATAAATAAAAATGCAAACAATTTTTTGTTTTAACAAATTAAATTAAAAAGAGAGGGAGGATGAGAGAGAGAGAGAGAGAAAGGGGATGAAAGAGGTGTGAGGGGTAAGGGAAAGAGGATGAGAAAGGGGGGATGAGAGAAAGAGGATGCACATGAGCATGTGTGGGAATGACATCAACACAGCCCGGCCAAGGCAAGTGACCGAAGGCACAGAACCCGGAAGGAAGACGATGGAAGCGCCCGGGTCGGATTGATCACAGCACAGCACTGGAGGGCTCAGTCTGACAATTTAAGTGTACCCTAATGTGCTAATATGCTGTGCATACTTGTACATTATGGCATAACCTACCTAAGGGCCTCTAAAAAATAGTAATGTTAGAAAAGTTTACTACCGCTTTAATATCATTGGAATCCAGGAGCCTCTCATGGGGCCCTCTACTGACCCGCATAGTTGCCAACATTTCAAAAATATTTTCAGGGACACTTTTCTACAAGTGCTATATTTAGAGTAGCTGACATCACCCATGTTCCTCTACACATCACAATAGTAATTACAAAATTAAATAAGTACTAATAATGGGGCAATTTTAAAGAACTGTTTTTGTGGGTAAGAGGCATAGGGGAGGAGAATGGATGGTATAAAAGTGGGAAGTATGTGCAGGTGAGGGAGAGGAATGTGGAGGGTCTAACAGTGGGCACTATGTACATGAGAGGAGTGCGGAGGGTATGGCAGAAGGCACTATGTACAGGAGAGGAGTGTGAAGAGTATGACAGTGGGCAGTATGCACAGCAGAGGAGTGTGGAGGCTATGACAGTGAGCAGTATGTACAGGAGAGGAGTGTGGAGGATACGACAGTGGGCACTATGTACAGGAGAGAAGTGTATGACAGCGGGCACTATGTACAGGAGAGGAGTGTGTAGGAAATGACAGCGGGCGCTATGTACAGGAGAGAAGTGTGGAGAGTATGACAGTGGGCACTATGTATAGGAGAGGAGGATGAAGGAATCTGGGAAGGAAAAATGTAAAGGTTTGTGGAAGGCTGTTTAGGGACTGTGTAGTGGTTAAGCGGGCCATACATGGATTGAAATTGCACCAATTAAGCAGAGACCAGCCATAGTCGATCTATGTATGGGCTACCTGGTTTTACACAAGTCAACCTATTAACCGACTTGAGTACAACCAGCCTGTCAGGTTTTCCCCAAAACAATCAGTGCTGCCAGCTATAGTTAGCAACACTGATCATCGTATTCACTGGCAGAACACAATAACACTGCAGGAGTGATTCCCCCATTCACAGGTCAGCAGGTGAGAGGGTGTGTGGGGACAGGCTGGGGAGAGATACTAGTCAGTGGCTGGGTAGGCACTGGTTAGTATCAGATCCAGATACACACAGGTTACATATGCCACGATCGTTAGAGTGAGAACAATAATTCTAGCCTTAGACCTCCTCTGTAACTCTAAACATGTAACCTGTAAAAAAAATTAAAGCATCGCTTGGTACACAAAAAATATCGTGCTAACTTTAGTGTTTTTTTTTATGAATGAAACAGTTTCTTTCCAAAAAAAACGTTTGAAAAATTGCTGCACAAATATGTAACATAAAAAGTTGCAAAGACCACCATTTTATTCCATAGGGTGTCTGCTAAAACAACATATATAATGCTTGAGGCTTCTGAGTAATTTTCTATCAAAAAAATTATGATTTTTACATGTAGGAGAGAAGTGTCAGAATTGGCCTGGGTGGCAAGGGGTTAATTATCATAAGTAATATACAAACAATTATTATAAGCCCTGTGAGTTCATCCTCTCAGTCTTCGGCAGAGTGTTCCAGCTTGTATTTATACTGGCCACTCTGTATGTAGCTTCTGATCGACTGCGCAAGCAACCCCATATCTCCAGAACCATAGATGATAGCAGCCCCATATTTTAACCAGTGCTGGAGTAGGTCTTTAGCTACCTACTCCAGCACTGTGGGGTCTCTGTGACTCCTGATCGTTGAGCTACAACCCTCGAAGTCGATTTTTTTTTTTTTTTTAGAATTTTTTTTTTTTTTTTTTGGGACAAATGGGCCTATCTTGAGAAAGGGGCCTGGAGCTGCAGCTCCAATAGCCCCTATGTTAATCCGGCCCTGTATCCAGGGACTGCTTTAATGTTAGTTTAATATTATGTCAGACTAAAAGTTTACTTTAAGGATTCCTCAACTCTGAGATAACCTTTTCTGTTAAAGAGCATTTCAGTTTAAAAAGACAAATCCTCATATCGATTGCCCTTTGTCTTCTACGTAGGCAACACACAGTGGACTATGGACTACTTGATGTCACTATTACACCACAAAAGGGGTTTTGTAAAGGAAGCAAGTTACACATTACACATCCCTTTTCAACTGTCCTGGAAATGTGAAAAATCTATTCAAAAAGCAGTTGTTAATCACACAAAGGACACATTTGTGAATGCTCACAGCATGTTACAGATGACAGTTGCAAAAAGCCCTTACAGCTGTTCATTTTCCAGTGGAATTAAATGATTCCTAAATACTACTATTAGACACTTTATCACTCATATTTGTTAGCTTGTTTTGTATTTTAGCTGTTTCTGTTTCTCAGTGACAAATGTTTACTGAATACGATTAAATTATGAATTTAATTTGCAGTCTTCATTCACATTAAATGGATACATTTTCTGTGGGTGTATTTTAGACCAAAGTAGACCTAAACCCGGCCCTTCGGCCACAAGATCCTATATGAAAAGTCTGTTCATCTGGTTAGATCTTTGAGATATGAGTAGACCCTGAGGTAACATGTAGTCAGATATCATTCATATGTTGGATTCCCATCATGTTTAGACCTTTCCCTGTGTATTTTATCTCACAGTTCATTCCATCATTGTATTTTAACCCTTGAAGTTCAATATCATATATCAGTGGTGGCCTAGGCTGGTAAATCTCAGCTTATTGCAGGGGGTGTCAAATGGCTATACAATGTGATACACACTGGAATTACCAGTGCCACTAGCCAGCTATTTCTCATCTTCGAGGAGCTGTTGTCCACAATATATTTATACTCTTTTACCAAACGTTGGTTTGCGCCTTCTTCTTCCATACATCTGTATTCTCCAGGGGCTTTGATATTGTTAAAGAGCAAGTCGCATTTGCCATTGTGTGGGGTGCAACTTTCCTTGAGGTTGTCACCGTATGTCCACCAGTAAGTAGCATGCTTTGACTCTGCTGGGCATGTTAAATAATAGACAGATGGAGGTAGCACTTTATTTTCATTTGAGAGTGGGGACAGACTTCCTCTTTGAGGCAAAGTTTCGGACTCTAGTTAAAAAAAGATACATTGTGGTTAAATTTAAAGAGACTCTACAATGAGATAACTAAAACAAAGCATTAGTCACTGCTAGAGGGAGATGTGAATACTATGCCCCCTTCTTGCCTGTGCCCACTGCATTTAAAATCCCTGAAAGTACTGAATCAAGATTGGCCAAGATTGACAGAACTCCTAACTCTGGCAAAGAGCTGGTAAAATTGAACAGTCAATAAGCGCTAAACCTTAAAAAAGAGCTGTATTAAAAACCATGCATCTTAGATTTAGTTACAAGTGGTAATAGCTATGGTGTTCCCATCCAACAAAACTGAGTGAAAAAGTAAAACATAGGTGTTCTCGTCAAGATAGCTTTTCACCAAGTATAATCTGGTGAAAAGTTAGCATTCATGAAGCTTGGCATTGTGCCTGTCCTGTTACAAATGTGACAATGTTTTTTTTTTTTTTTCAATAAATTGCCAGATGGCCTATTTTGAAATATAGCAGTCTATTGTAAGAGGGCTGTAGTGCCCATAGCAGAAGGGCTGCAAGTGCTTGTGCTAGGTTAATACCAGGTCACTGAACCAAAGTCGTGCGATTTTGAGTGCGACTTAGATACAACTTTGATGAGACTTTCATGCAACTTTACACTCTGACATTCAACATGCAAGAAAGTTGCATGAAAGTAGTGCAGGAACATTTTCAAAGTTGCTGCAACTTTAATTTGCATAGATTTGAAGGGGTGCCATTGAAATAAATGGGATGCGACTTTATGTGTCCAAAGTCGCTTGACAAGTCGCACTAGTGTGAATGGCACCTTTACTGCAACATAAGTAAAGAAAAATGTACAGCATTGACAAATTACACAAGGAAAATTTAAAATACTGTATGCCTGCTTTAATTGTCCTCTTGGATTTGCTCCTGCAAAGCTCCTAAGTGTCAGATAAACTGTAAAGGTACAAGTTGTTTGAAATGCACAGCATACAGTAGGTGCCCGCGATATTGTGTCAATCTCGCCGCTTTTATCAGCGAGATTGACACCCTGCGAGCCCCGTCGCGGGAGCCAGCGCCGAGCCGCATCGGGAAAGGAAAGCTTAAGAGATACATGGGCCCAGGGGTCACCTTAAAGGGTATTTGCTAGTTTTGTAAAATATTAGGTACAGTAGGTGCCGCCGATATTGTGTTTCCGGCGTGATCCCGTCGCGCTGGTTCTCTGCGACAGGGTTCTCGAAACAGCGCGACGGGGATTGCGCTGGTTCTCGTGCTGGCACACTGGATCCCCGCCAATACCAGGCACTGTGTTTGGTATGAATCTTGAGGGGGAACTGCACGCCAAATTTTAAATAAAAAAACTGCATGGGTTCCCCCTCCAAGAGCATACCAGGCCATTGGGTCTGGTAGGGATTTTAAGGGGAACCCCCTATGCTGAAAAAACGGCGTGGGGGTCCCCCCAAAATCCATACCAGGCCCTTATCCGAGCACGCAGCCCGGCCGGTCGGGAAAGGTCAGGAAAGGGGGTGAGCCCCCCCACCCCAAAGCACCTTGTCCCCATGTTGTTAAGGACAAGGGCCTCTTCCCGACAACCCTGGCCGTTGGTTGTCAGGGGGCTTATCAGAATCCGGGAGTCCCCAGATCCTGGCCCCCCACCCTGTGTGAATGAGTATGGGGTACGTCGTACCCCTACCCATTCACCTGGGGAAAAGAGTCAATAAAAAAAAAAACACTACACAGGTTTTTAAAGTAATTTATTAGACAGCTCCGGTGGTCTTCTTCCGACTTAGGGGGGTCTCTTCCGACTCTTCGCGCTCTCCGGTTCTTCTCCTGCTTTCCGGTTCTTCTTCCGGGCTCTTCTGCTATCTTCTTGCAGCTCTTTTACCAGCGGAGGAGCCTGGTCTCCTCCGTCCTTCGTCCCTTTTCCCCCTCCTTCGATGTTGACACGACACTCTCTATCGCTGTAATGTGGTGGACACGCTGAGTATTGACTTTTATAGGCATAAGGGGCGGGGTCACCGGGTGATGTCACATGTTTTTGGCCCCGCCCCTTATGGCGTCACAGTCCCAGCATGCCCGGGGACTGTGACACAATAAGGGGGCGGGGTCACCATGTGACATCACCCGGTGACCCTGCCCAATGCCTATATAAGTCGCCACGCATCTCGCACATGGCATTTCAGCTGGAGAGAGCGTCATGTCAACATCGGAAGAAGAAAGAAGGGAGAAGAGGGAAGAAGGACGGAGGAGACCAGGCTCCTCCGCTAGTAAAAGAGCTGCAAGAAGATGGCAGGGGGAGCCCGGAAGAAGAACAGGAGAGAAGAGGCCCGGAGAGCAGGAGAAGAGGCTGGAGAGAGCGGGAGAAGAACCGGAGAGCGCAAAGGAGTCGGAAGAGACCCCCCGAAGTCGGAAGAAGACCACCGGAGCTGTGTAATAAATTACTTTAAAAACCTGTGTAGTGTGTTTTTTTTATTGACTCTTTTCCCCAGGTGAATGGGTAAGGGTACGATGCAGTACCCCATACTCATTCACATAGGGTGGGGGGCCGGGATCTGGGGGCCCCCTTATTAAAGGGGGCTCACGGATTCCGATAACCCCCCCGCCCGCAGACCCCGACAACCAACGGCCAGGGTTGTCAGGAAGAGGCCCTAGTCCTCATCAACATAGGGACAAGGTGCTTTGGGGTGGGGGGCCGAAGGGCGCCTCCCTTCCCCAAAGCACCCACCCCCCCATGTTGAAGGCATGCGGCCTGGTATGACTCAGGAGGGGGGGGCGCTCGCTCATCCCCACCCCCTTTCCTGACCGGCCGGGCTGCATGCTCGGATAAGGGTCTGGTATGGATTTTGGGGGGAACCCATGCCGGTTTTTTATTTAAAATTTGGCATGCAGTTCCACCTCAAGATTCATACCAAACACAGTGCCTAGTATTGGCGGGGATCCAGTGTGCCAGCACGAGAACCAGCGCAATCCCCGTCGCGCTGTTTCGAGAACCCTGTCGCAGAGAACCAGCGCGACGGGATCACGCCGGAAACACAATATCGGCGGCACCTACTGTACCTAATATTTTACAAAACTAGCAAATACCCTTTAAGGTGACCCCTGGGCCCATGTATCTCTTAAGCTCAGTCCACACTGAGGCGACCTGTCAGGAAACGTAGCCGCTTGACAAGTCGCGCTCCATGCAGTGCAATGAAACTGCTCTAATCGGAGCAACTCAAGTCGCTCCGACTTAGAAAAAGGTTCCTGTACCTTTTGAGAACGACTTAAAAACGATTTGCATTCACTTCTATTACAGAAGTTGTTTGCAAGCCGTGCTGAAGTCGCGCTGTATGGGGTGGCTTCAGAGTCAGGCGACTTTGAAGCCACCCCAGTGTGAACTGGCACCTAAAGTGGTGCTGACCCTGGTTCACATGTTCCATTGGGTCCACAAACATTTAGATATACTTTTTATTATTAAAAGGTACTCACTTTGCTCACACAAGGCTTCCCGAATTAAATTCTGTAATGGGTTAGTCCTTTAAAAAAGGAAACAGGAAGTTCCTCAAGTTTAATAAACAATAAAAGAGTAAAAACAATTCTTGAAACAATAAAATAAAACCCAAAATCCATAAAACTGGTGTAACCACCTACCATTCTTAGGATGTACCCCATATTTCCTAGGGAACAAGTGGTTATTCAAGGCAGCCATGATCCTGGTATCATTTTTTAGATCCAGCGATCCTCTTTCCTGTAAAAGTGATCAAGCTGCTCTACAGCCACCTGATCACATTTACAGGGCTCAAAAGGACCCTCCATTTCCACCATTCATGGGATCTCTCATGCTATTCAGGAGCCTGGGACCACTACATTCATTCGGGCCGGCTGCAGAAAGTGGGGAAGAAGGAACATTTGTTCCTTGCCCTCCTCAATGATGCATGAAGCTGGAAGTAACGTGCGTAATGGCACTTTCAGTTTTGGTTGTTTACTTACTAGCTGCTACCAGCTACAAGCATCTGATCAAACCAATCTCAGTTTGATCAGAGGTTTCTGAGGGCAGAGCAGAGATCAGGGGGGTAATAGACCCATGATCTCTCAGTAAAGAGTACCTGTCACTGCCCATGCTATAACAAGAAATGTTGTTGATCCCTTGTGATGCTAATAAAGTTGATCCAAAACATTTTTAAAGAAACAGCATAAAAAAATGAAATAAAATAAATAATAGCATTTTATAAATGTAAAGTGCCCTTGCCCCCTGTGCTCACAAGCAAATGCGAACACACATAAGTCCCACGTGTATATATAAACGATGATTGCACCATGCATGTGAAGTATCACTGTGCACATCAAAGTAAAAGCAATACTTCGAGCACCAGACCTTTAACTCTAAATTGGTAACCTGTAAAGGCTTTTAAAGGCCTATGGAGATTTTTTAGGTACTGTAGTTTGCCGCCATTTCAATAGCGTGCAAAATTTTAAATCCTGACATGTTTGGGATCTATTTACTTGGCGCAACATCATCTTTTTTATTCTACCAAGAAATTGGGTATTATATTGTGTTTGTGTGCTCTAAAATGCATTTAATTGTATTTTTTCTGAAAATTTGCATTTGATAAGTGGCTGCACAAATATCATGCAACATAAAAAACTGCAACAGCCACTATTTTATTGTCCGGGGCCTCTGCTTTCAGAAAACATAGAATGTTTGGGGGTCCTAAGTAATTTTCTAGCAAAAAAATTATTTTTAACCCATATGAGAGAAATATCAGAGTTGGCCAGGACTGGAAGTGGTTAACAATACAATAAAAATAACAGCAATTCATGGTAGTAAAATCCACCTCTGCTCCCCTAAATGGGAAACTGGACTGCAGGAACATTTTACTGTGCTTTTGCTATCACCAAGTGGCAAGGGCACACACTACTTATCACATTTTGCCAGAATGAACAGACTGCTCCAACAACAGCTAGTAAATCCTGCAACAGTGACCTCACCCATAGGATTTAAAGTGGAACTAGAGTCTCCATATTTACCTGTCCAACAATCCTGTGCATCTTCTAGTAAGTGCCAGTCTTTGGGCCTCTTCACTGGCTGGCGGGGGATGATGTCACCGGAGGTCTTCATCCCGGCATTCAGAGACTAGCCTGGCACTGTAAGCTGAACTGTGTATACGAAGCTCAGTTTACAGTGCTGGAGGAGATGGCGAGCAGGCGGGTAAGGGTATTTTATTGTAGAAGGGACAGTGCATGCCTCTTCTGCAATAAAAGCCTGCCTGTTCCCAGTTTTTTACAGCGTGACATTAGCTCCACTTTAAGGGACCATCTGTTGTCAGCCTCTTAGCTGAAGCTGCCATGGATGACACCGGAGAGCTGAATCACATGACCAAACAGGAGTGACCTAAAAAAAGGTAAGTATATACCGGTACATATTTCTTACACAGGTTAGTTAGCATAGGTGTTGGAAGGGGACAGTTCTAGGGCTAGCTAGGGGGAAGCTGGAATTCCACTTTAAGGGCCCTTTCACACTAGGAACTGCATGTGAATCACAAAGAACCCTGTGTGGTTACTGTGCAATTCATATGCAGTTCTTTGCAGTGTGATTTAAGCCCTATTCATTTTGAATTGGCTAAAATTGTACCACACCAATAGTAGTACATGCGCAACTTTTTGAAATGCCCGTCAACAGCATTACAGGGTACAGGTGCCCCAGGACGATGTCATCTTGTGACGAAACCCATAGGGAGGAGCAGCATGCCGACGTCACTGCTTTTGTGAAGGTCCCGGAAGGACAGGTTGCTACATATGAGCCAGTCGACTTATCAATCCATGTTTTTAACTATCTTTGTAAGTGTAATTTACATTAAACCTTTATTGAAGATTTTACACTATGAAAGCCTTCTGTTTTGTGGGAACCTCTTCTGATTGTGTCCTCTCCTGAGTGGTGGGTGCTCTTCAACCTGGTTCCACTGGAAGACAAAAGGCCTGGGCTGGGTATAAGAGCCACAAGTGGGATAGAACTTAATAGGAGGTCACTTTGAGCTGGTAAGCAGTCAATTTATAAGGTGGAGGTTTTTCTTTGGAATTTATACACTATTCAGGCGATTAGTGGTGACCGTGGGACTGTCATTTTCATCACTGTGTCGACTGTCTTCTTACGGCATTGCTGTTTTTTTATATATTTCTTCACTATTTAGCACAACTTTATTTTTGGAATATTGACTCTAAGTGTGTTTCACGGAATAAGTCTCTGTATATATGTTGATTTTTGGATAGCGCAGTATACACTATTTATACACTATTTATATATTTATATTTATACAGGGTACTTTTGTACCATGCGATTTGGTGCAGGCCGGTGCGGGTAATAGCACTGCGTTTGGGGTGTCTCTAACTTTGCACTGACCCCCCCCCCGCAGCAAATCGCAAGGGCAGAGCGATTGGAATGCGGTACAGGAAGCTGCATGGGAGCGTGGCTTTACCGCACTGCATTCTAGTGTGTATGGGTCCTTAATCTAATCTTTGGCACAGCTGCTAGCATTAATATTGCATTAGGATACACCAGAAAAGGTTAAACAAATCCATAACCTTTATTAACCGTACAACTCAGAAGCAGAAACAAAACAGCTGCTTCTTACAGATGTGACAAAAATAACTAACTGTTAGTTCCTCTTATTTAGAAGTATGGCAGCAATGTAGCTTCCAACAGTTAATAGCAACCATAACCATAGCAACTAAAAGGGTATTGCTCTAGAAAGAGGTTTAATTTAACTGTGCTGTATTAATATGTCTAGGAAGACTAAATCACTCAAGAAAAATGTAGCTCAGACTATTCTAAATCGATTAAAGAAATAACAAAGTGTTATATGAGCAGGTGACAATATACAGGATATGACACATACCTATTATTCAGAATAGACTGACATTCGCCTCCATACCAGCCACAATAAGGGTCCTTTGATAAGACACAATCTAAGCAGCTTTTGTTATAAACTCGGCAGTCATCAAGGCGGATTTTTGAAAATTCGTAAGCACTTCCCACATACAAAACACGCTGCTGAAAAAAAAGAACATACACAAAACTGTAAGCAAATGAAACCAATGGTATTTACTGTGCACAGAGCTAAGCAACTTTATCAGTCACATCCCGCAAGTTTCCTCTATTACTAATTGTGCCATTTACTGTGTACTATATATAAGTAATACAATATGAACAATAGTAATCAAGAAACGGGAGACTTGTGAGGTTACTGGGTTTCATGATCTGATGTGTAAAACTTCCAGAAAGAAAGAATGATTCAGATGGTTTAGAAAGTGAATAACTGAGATGCATTTAAAGACAGATTAAAATAACACAACACTCTGTCATTTTGTGCAGTGGTCGGAATAAAAAAAATGAATGGTAACAAAGAAGTATTAAAGCCCAAATCCAGCTTGGGCCAAACACAATGAAAACGATCAATCAGCAGCTCTGTAAAATAAAAAAGAAGAAGCTCCAGCTGCTTCTGTTATCTGATTTCAGTTGTCCTCCAATTCAGAGATACACAGCTCCACTTCTGGGATGAATGATGTCCACCAGCATTCAGCATCAGGCTCTGGACTCAAGCCCAGAGTTGGGCTTAATCAAACATGGTTTACATGTAAAATGTGTACTACAGTTGCATTTGATGTCTACACACATAAATGAACTTTAATGGCATCCCAGTCTTATGCCCCGTACACACGGTCGGATATTCCGATGGAAAAAGTCTGATCGGATTATGTTGTCGGAAAATCCGATTGTGTGTGGACTCTAGCGGGCTGTTTCCGTCGGAAATCTCAAACGGAAAAAATTTGAGAGCAGGATCTAAAATTTTCCAACAACAAAATCCGATCAGACTTTTTTCGATCGTGTGTAGAGAATTCTGACGCACAAAGTGCCGCGTATGCTCAGAAGAAATTTGGAGACAAAAGCTATTGGCTACTGGCCTCTATGTAGTCCCGTCTTACGTGTTCTACGTCACCTCAAAATCCGTCGGAAAAAGTCTGACGTATTTTGTGGTCGGAATGTCCGACCGTGTGTACGGGGCATTAGTCCATAGGGTTCAATATTGAGTTGGTCCACCCTTTGCAGCTATAACTATCATTGACTCAGTCAGTTAACCCAGGCAGTATTGTGCCTACTCCCAGTTTAGCAAACCACTGGAGCTCTGGGCTGGCATACACAGTGCACTGTGGCTAGGTGTTCTATGGGGTTTCAAGAAAATGGCACCTGTGGCTAGTGAAAACCGAAAACTAAACTGTAAAATTAAAGAACAGGACAATGGGTTCAAGTCTTGACAGATGACAATGGAAGTCTGTCACTGCCACAGAGATTAAAGGTTCTGCAGCAATACCCTATTATAAACAAACTAATTCTTAATATATAACTTTATTTACTAAAAACCCGCCCACCATTCCTATTTTTGGCAGCCATTACTATGAAACCCTTCCTTGCCTGGCAGACATTTTTTTAGAAGTCCAACATCCAAATGTATTCTTATTTCTTTAAGGAAAACATATAACTTAGAATGCAACACCACTATTTATCTGTACCCACCAAAACTATTAAAACTTTTAATTCGTTATTTTGAACATTCCATCTAAGCAATAAAACTGAATCTAAAACTCCCTTTTATTTCCTGTATTAACTTACAATAAGTATAGGGTAGGATGTGAATCAAATTAAACTGTAATGCCCCATACACACGGTCGGATTTTCCGATGGATTCTGTCCTATCGGACAATGTTGTCGGAAATTCCGACCGTGTGTAGGCACCATCGGACAGTTTCCATCGGATTGTCCGACGGACAAAGTTCTATCTCCTGCTGGATAGATTTTTCGACAACAAAGTCCGATCACACCAATTCCGATCGTGTGTATCGAATTCCGACGGACAAAGTGCCACGCATGCTCAGATCACATTACAAGACCAAAGCTATTGGCTACTAGCCTCTACGTAGTCCCGTCGTAGGCAACAAACGTCACCACGTTCAGAATGATCGGATTTTTCGACAACAAAGTCCGACCGTGTGTATGCAACACCAGTGTCGGACTAAATCCGTCGGACAAAATCTGATGGATTTTGTGGTCGGATTTTCCGACCGTGTGTATGGGGCATTAGACATCACTGAATAGCACAATCATTAAACAAACCATACCAATAATATAGTCCTATTCAAAAGTTTGCATACCCATAGCTGATAAAATTGTTTATTGCTCCCTTTAGCATCAGTACAGTCTTTATTTTCTCAAGTAATAAAGCTGACCAATCTTCTCTGAAAAAAGACTCTAGGTCCTGTAAATTCTTTGATTGCCTTGCATAAACTGCATGTTTGACACCTCTCTAAAGTGGCTTATTGATACTGTGGTTAGGAGATTGTGAGGGCCACTCCAGAACCCTAATTTCTTTCTGCTTCAGCCACTAAAGGGTCGACTTGGACTTTTATGGGAGGGGGGGGTGGGTTAATTCTTATAGTGAAAAATCAAAGTTTGCCATATAAATTCCCTGTGCTACTATAGCTCATACATACAAAACAGTATAGTCCCACCTTCATGTTTCAAGGTTGGGATAGTGTTCTCTTCATTGGTTTTGTTGACTTCTTCGAAACATAGCATTTATGGTTGTGAGCATAAAGTCCAATTTTGGTCCCATCATTCTACATGATTTTGTTTCAGAAGATTTTGAAGTATTTTATGTGGGCTGTATTGTGGTGATGGTACACCAAAAAGGCTAACATTTTACAAATTCTGTTAGGGGTATGGACATTTATGAACACACCTGTGCTCTAAGATAAAGCACATTTGGGTTTTTGAGGAAAAGATGTTTTGTAAAATAAAAATGTTTTGGGCAGTTTAACATTTGGGACAAGTATATCACACTGAGCTTCTGCAGAAATCCAATGTACTAAAGCTTATGAGGCAGTCTGATATGCTGTACAAGGCTGAGCTCACAGGATTAAATATCAGCTCCAGAGGTTGTAAACATTGATCACTAATGCCACACATGTCACCAATCCAGTAAGTGTGTAACCAATATTTCATTAGGAATTCCTAAACATTCTGAGAACACCAACAAATCTCTGACTGCTCACTTTGGTGCTATGGGCAATGAGAACATTACAGGCATATATACGGTACTTCTCCAATGTCCCTAGGAGTAGGAAGCAGGTTGTCACCCAAGATAAAATTCCTTGACTCATAATAGGACTGGTTTGTGTTAACCTCTAATTCTTGCGCTATATTTCTGGCATCTTGTGGCAGGTTTATTCATGAGATTCAGTATCTGATATTTAATGTCTTTGTTTGCTCTCCATCGTTTAGTATACTCACCTCTCTATTACTTCGATCCAGGTCCAAGTACAAGATCTTACTCGTTTTATTGAAGGGCCATATTTCCAAAACATTCATAGCACCATCAACTTGCTCCACAACCTTGTGCAAAGTTCCATTATCTAGGAAAAAAAAATAGAAAGTGTTTACATGTGCGGAAGCCCTTGACGTCTCTCTGAAAGACGATCTGTGGTGGATGGCTTTTTAGAGACATTTGAGAGGAGGTTGTGAAGCGATATGTCATCTCCTCACCTCCTGATTTAACCCTGTAATTGCAGCAACACTGCGGTACAATTGCATGCATTGCATAGGTTTGAGGGGCAGTTTTTTGCATGGCCTTATAGACCTGCATGGGGCATGTTCGGTGGCAGCAACACCTGCCATTTGCAACATTGTTTCATTTTCTGCAGTGAAGCACATCACAGTCCTGACTGGCTGTATGTCTGTGCACGGGAGAGCGGTCAGGGGGAGGTAAACGTGTCTCAGCTGCCTGGTTTTACTACCCTTTGGCAGCCTGTGAACCCTAAAGTCCTTATGAGTCAGGGACACCCAGGCTGTACAGGTTTGTCTTGCACTTTTATTCAGCAAGACAGCAACAAACACAGTTTCAATGCAGAAAGGGCTTTGTACAGCAAGCCTATAGCTTAAAACACATCAAACAGACTGGCAACTTTTTGCACATACTATGGAGCTGTAAAAACGTACAGAGATTCTGGAAATCAGTAGCATCATTCATATCAGATTTTATGGGAAATATAACCAAGCTTACTCCTGCTACAGCCTTATTAGGTCTTAAACTGAATATATACCCAATAACATATAGAAAAATTGTGAGCCATACATTAATAGCAGAAAGACTCACAATAACTAGCCTATGGAAATCCATGGACGCACCCAATTTATCGACTGTAAAGTACAGTACGAACTAATACTAGCTTATTAAAAACGACTCCACTATTACATTAAAAAAAATGAAATACCTGGTTAACCCACCCTAGAGCATCCAGTTACTTAAAGGAGTGTAATTTATAACTCTATCCCTAAGTTTGAAATAACCTCAATTCACATACAAGTATATTTTTGATGTAGAGAATCATTCTGGACCTACTTACTTTCTTCTACTTTTTACCTTCTCATTTTAAGTTTTAAGTTTATATTGACACAACTATCTAGTTAACTTGGTGTCCAGTTCATGTCTACAGTTTGAACCCATTAGGGGTAGGTTGGTCCAGGATATCAAGTGTTATATAAGTACACTGCAACATTCCTGAATTACAGAAAGTATTCTTGTCAGTAATGTCTACAAGAAATTACAATTTGTATTGTAACATTATAAATTTAAATAAAAAGTATTGTTAAAAAAACACATCAAACAATGCATCTGATTGTCTGAGCTAGTACCCAAAGTTATGTCAGTTTCTGACTAATAGGGTGTCACCTAATGGGTTCCCTAACAAATAGACAGCACATGGTACCTTTTGTCAGCAATCTGTCAGAAATCAGCTTTTGCAACCAGCAGTAGGCTGTCACAGCAATGAGTGAGTGGGAGTGCCTCTTTTGTGCTTCACTCAGTCCACATATAAAAAAGCCTGTGCACAGCTAATACTAATTAGTGAGGTCAGGCTAAGGGCTCTTTCACACGGGGCGGATCAGTGCAGATCCACCCCGTGGATATACGCTTGCTCAGTGTGGATCGCCGGAGTGATCTCCGCTGAGCAGGAAGATGACAGGTCCGTCTCTGCACACTGTGCAGGGACGGACCTGTCACAGCGCCACTCTCCCCTATGGTAGATCGGGTGACGACGGACCGTAGAGTCCGTCGTCATCCGATCCGCTCTGCAGACGGATGGAAAAATAGGGTTTTCCTCTGTCTGCAAAAACGGACCATAGCGGGCACGGACGAGATCGGGTGTCAGCGGATGTTCATCCGCTGACACCCGCTATCCCATAGGGATACATGTATGTCCGTTCTGCATCCGAAAACGGAAGGATGAAGAACGGACATACGGACCGTCCGTGTGAAAGAGCCCTAACTCATTTTTCAGATGGGTACCTGTGGGCCTGAAAACTGGGAAGCTGAGCTTCTGTATCACTGCCCCTGGCTACTCACCCAAATTTCCAGATGACATATTTATTTTGAATGGTACTATTCAAACTTGCCTGTTGTATTAATTGGGCCTCACCACAACTGCATGCAATGCACGTGATTATGGTACAGTAGTTTAGCATTAGAGGGTTAAATCAAGCAGTGAGGAGGGGTTATAACCCCTCCTCACTGCCTATCAAATGCCCTCTGGAGAGTGATTTGAATGTGGAGGGCAACTCAGGCCACCACATATGTGCCCCTATGCTCCAGAACCCAGACCAGAACTTATTAAGATCTAATCCATCAAAAACGTTGTTTTCTCCATAATAGACACAATTTCTGGAGCCCCTTACCATAAGCAGGTGCCTCACAAGCATTATACCATGACCACACCATCCAGCACCAATCTCATAAGGACCAATGCATCATTTTTACCACATATACAAAATGATTGTCACAGAACTTTTTGATATTATTTGCTAATTTTTCTCCAGATTAAGAGGCTTTGTTAAATGGCAAGCACTCAAACCAAAGCAATGTTAATGGGTCAAATATTTAATTTAGATTACCTGTTGCTACTATAATGACCCTGGAGCTTTCGTTTTTAACTACTGTTATCTCATCAACCACAAGTTTTCTGTAGTAATCGAAAGTCTGGAAAACAGTTCGATTTCTTGAAGGCCAAATCCAGTCAACGAGTTCAGGATGGTTCTTTGCTTCTTCTGCTGTTTCCTGTGGTGTGAGTTCTGACTGGCACTGAAACAGAAAAGTAGAATAGGATATTATTATGGATCCAATGGTACTCTATATGCCCGCCTGCTGAAATATTGTACCTCCACTGCGCCAATTCTTCCAAAAATAATAATGATGATAATACTAATAATGTGTGTGCACAAAGTATGTAAAATCATAAATACGTGAAGTGAACTAGCTGCCACTCTAAAAATAGTCAAATAGGTAGTATACAGATTAAACCTCAAATGTGAAATGTTTTGAAGACAATAATCCAGTGGCGTTCATGGATATTATTATGAACAGTCACACGTGTATGCATTGATAATAAAACTGGATTTATTATAGATATAGAATTAGCTATGGAGTTAGTAGTCAAAGTGTTAGGAAATGCTACAATAATGTTCCAAGCAAATACAATATATTACATTTCTATGGTGAAGAAATAAGCTAGGGATTATGGGTAAGACATTACCTGCCCTGGACGAATCTTTAGATCTTTTTTTGTAGACTCAAACAAGTCTGAAGTGTTGAAAACCAACTCAATGTCCTCAGTCTTATAGGAGCAGACAGCACTGTGATTCCTAAGTAGAAGTAATCATTATTAACAGAGATAACATTGAAAAGGGGAAAACGGAAACATTCCAGCAACCCAAGTTATTTCCTGAGATAATCAAATCTTGCTTCCACAACCCACTGTACTCAGACGTCAATGAGCGGCTTTAGTTTTGTATCAATCCCTCTCTCTCGCTTTGTTTCTTCTCTCTTCTGGCAGCCAGGCAATCATTCCCATAATCAGACCTGAATCAGATCTGAAATTGTGGCTGATGTGTAGAGAAAAAGAAACTGCGTCTCATCACTCCAATTTATCTCCAATTCTAATTTTCTGATCATCAACATTTCTAGCTCTGCAAGTGTTTCTCCTTTCTGCATAGTCCTTAAAAGGAGTAGCATGTCCAAGATTTAGGCTAGGTTCACACTAGAATGCAGTGCGGTAAACCCGCAATCCGTGCGCATTTCCTGCACATTAACAACAGCCCAAATGCAGGTCGCAAATACAGTGCATTTGTCTACACCGGATCACATGGTATAAGTGTGCCATGTGATCCATTTCCAGTGCGCCTCCAAAAGTAGTGCATGGGCTGAAATTAGACCACGCTGAATCGCATGTAAATTGAACAGAAAAACGAAAAACGATGTGTGTTCCTGTGAACCGAGCCTCAACACTGACACCCACTGCAGATTGTAACTGCAGCACATTTTGAATGCGGAGTCTAACCTAAAAAGCTCTGTCTAGCCTGGCTGCCATTCTCCCTTCCTCTGCACTAGTTAACTCTTTGCACTTTAGCCTTCAGGAGTTCTTACTTGTCTCTCCCCTTCACAGAAATGTCCTTTCTAATATTGTTTGCCTCTTTCCAATACAACACTTTCATCCTCTTAAAAAAAAAAAACACTTCTTCTGACGACGTAACTGTTTAAAGCCCAACTCTGGGATACTTTAAAATGATCCCTTGCAATGGGACAGCACCTACATTGCAAAGCTTACCTGCTCATTTTGTCCTGGCACGGCAAAGCACTTTTACTTACTCGATCCTCTGCTCCCATGGCAGGCAGGGCTCCCACACGCTCTGGCGGTGGAGTGTCCCTCAGCGCCATCATCTCCAATGGCAGGTCTATGTGCATTGGTTTTGATTACATCAGGACCTCAGACCACTGGAGCACGGGGGAGAAGACACTACGGGGACTGGTTTAGCAGTGTAAAGGGAACATAGTATCAGGAAAAGTATCTACTTTTTATTGCCCTCTAGACCTTAATGAACAAATAACCCTAGCAGTGCTGATGCGTGCAGCCTCACTGCGAGGGATCATTTTAAAGTTTCCCAGAGTCGGGCTTTAAGCGTTGATTGTTTAGGCATTGACATCTTCTCTCCTATCTGACAAGTTAGGTACTATTACCCTAAATATACCCCCTTTGCTCTCTACTCCTCATTCCATATGATTACAAGTGCATAAGCTAGAGGTCATCAAACAACTTGATAAAAGGACTTCCTCTCCTACCCAACACTCCCCAGGAAATGACATGAAGAGATGCTGTGGTGTAAGATTATACTGTACCGTGCTTATAAACTGGACAATGCTGTTGTGTTGTACCTGTAAGGTTTTACTGCATTATATTGCATTTAATGTAAATGCATCTTTAAAAATAATTACAATTACAAGTGCAGCGCAGTGGCTAAGTGGTTAGCACCTCTGTCTAGCAGCACTAGAGTTGTTGGTTTCAATCGTGGCTTGGAGTTCGCATGTTCTCCTTGTGCGTGGGTTTTCTCCTGCACTCCCAAGACATGCTAGTATGTAACTGGCTCCTGTCTAAATTGGTCCTAGTATGTGTATGTATACATGTAAAATATGGACCTTAGATTGTAAGCTCCTTGAGGGTAGGGACTGATTTTGAATGTACAATGTATATGTAAAGTGCTGTGTTAATTGATGCCTCTATATAATTATCTGTAATAAATAATTACAAGTGCATGAGGATAGGTCTTTGTCTTCTACAGCTCCGTATTAATGTACAGTATATATTTTGCTACCAGCAAACATTTGTATATACCAGTGATGGTGAACCTTGGCACCCCAGATGTTTTGGAACTACATTTCCCATGATTCTCATTCACTCTGCAGTTTAGTGGAGCATCATGGGAAATGTAGTTTCAAAACATCTTGGGTGCCAAGGTTCGCCATCACTGGTATATACTCATCACGTTTTACACTTTATCTGTCTGATGTTTCAAATAGGCTCTCTAAAAGAATCTGTGATATCCATAGATGCTATGAGCTTCTCCTCTCCTAATGGACAAATGACAATTTTTGATTTTGGATCTCACCATGGATTAGTGAAGAGCCCATAAACCAGATCCTGCGATGGTAATAAGTAGATATCCTGCAAGAAGTTATAATACTGCCCCTCTGGATTTCCACATATTAAACGTGATTTTAGAGCAGTGCTAAACATATTACGGTCATCTGATTTCTCGGATCCCTTCTCCTCCTGGGAAACAATAAAAAAAAAGCCAATAACTGTAATTAGTGTACGTGAATAAGGGGACAAAGAGGTCACATGTATGTATGTAATATGTAGAGTCCAGAGACTGTTGCAGATAGGGAGAGATAACCACCGCTCCAAGACAATCCTTCAGAACGAATGCTCCTACTCCTGTTTAGGAGCCCCTGGTGCTGGCTAATGACACAGTAGATTAAAAAATCAGTAAGAACTCCGGACAGCCGCACACCAGGAAAAGATAAAATTCAAACAAATTTATTAAAAAGCAGGAATCACATCAATCCATAACACGGCAAAGCAAAATTGGGGGGACACAAAGCTGACGCATTTCGCACTATGCATAGTGCTTACTCATAGCTCTGAGTAAGCACTACGCATAGTGTGAAACGCGTCAAAGTTGTGCCCCCCCAATTTTGCTTTGCCTTGTTATGGATTGATGTGATTCCTGCTTTTTAATAAATTCGTTTGAATTTTATCTTTTCATGGTGTGCGGCTGTCCGGAGTTCTTACAGATTTTTTAACCTATGTATGTAATATGGATATGGATAAAATGTAAATCTCAGCTAAATAAAGCAGAAATACAATATGTGTGACGTCTAAAAACCAAGGAAGAAAGTGGAAGTGGGTCCGTTATATGTTTCTGCTTATATGGGATCCCATTGTACTATGGTTGATGAGTTAAAATGGAAAATAGTTTTAGCTGATTACCTCCATTTTCTGTTCTGTAGCAGAAAGCAGGGTCATCAGTTTACACAAAAGGTCAGAATAAAGCAATGTGGTCAGATACAGAGCTCAGTCTTTTATGAGCTACAATAATAGCTTGTCGATTTGTGCGAATGTACAAAGTCATCCTTTCTATTCGGGGAAACAGCAAGATGTCTCAAGCAATGTAAGACATCAAAAAATAGAATTGATTTAGGTATTGTTAAAATAAGATTGGATGAAGTAGCTTGGAAATAAAGCAACTACTGATGCCAAGTCCAATTTAATAAATGTCTGGGGAATGTCTAATTTGAAATGTTCTAATCTTTTTAAAGATATTGTACAAGGGCAAAGTGACTCTAGTGCTTGTGACTAATATCGATTGCATATGATGTAGGTAAATACTAAGTATGAAGTGATGTTTTGATAATGGCCCTAGTATTCCTCACCCAGTGCTGGATGTCAATAGATATTAGTGCTATACAGAAGGGGTCTCCAAACTTTTTGATCAAAGGGCCAGTTTACTGTCCTTCAAGCTTTAGGGGGGCCGGTCTTTGGCCAATGGGAGCAGAAAATATACTTCGGCATCAGCAGAGGCGGCTCTAGGCTTTGTGAGGCCTTAGGCATGCCTTAGAAATGAGGCCCCACTCACGTCCATAAGGCCCCTTTCACACTGGGGCGGTGCGGGAGGCGGCAGTAAAGCAGTGCTATATTTAGCGCTGCTTTACCGTTGTTTTAGCCGCAGTATTCGGCCGCTAGCGGGGCGGTTTTAACCCCCGCTTGTGGCCGAAAAAGTGTTAAAACCCCCGCAAAGCACCGCTGCAGCGGTGCTTTGCCGGCGGTATTGCCGCGGTATTACCGAGGTGTCCCATTGATTTCAATAGGTAGGAGCGGTATAGGAGCGGTGAATACACCGTTCCTTCACCGATCCAAAGATGCTGCTAGCAGGACTTTTTTTACCGTCCTGCTAGCGCCCTCCGGCTTTCACACTGGAGTTAAAGGACCCGCTTTTTTCAGGTGCTATTTTTAGCGCTGTAGCGCCTAAAAAACGCTTAGGTGTGAAAGGGGTCTTAGGGAAAAAATAATTCAAGCAATAAAATTGAATTGCATATAAGAGTACTGGTCAGTGCTCTCAGTACTGGTGTAGGGGCACTCCATCTCAGTGCAGTGTGCTCTATCTCACCGCTGATGTCAGCAACCTCTCTCTCTCTGTGCTGGCGTCAGTGTACACTCTGCTAGTGCTGGTGTCAGTTCTCTGTGTCTCTCAGTGCTGTACTCACATAGAGCTTCTTGAACTCGGCCTCATAGAAGAGAAGGGGCTGTGCGAAATTTCACCACCTCGGAGGTCTCATCATCCCTGTTGGGCAGCAGTAGGTCCCCTCGGAGTCCTAATAGTGGAAGAGCTTCTGGTGGGAGATAGCCGTAGAGAAGCCGATCATGAGCAGTGCCAGCGCAGAATGAAGAGCGCCTTGCCCACCATGGCTGAGGATCGGCACTGGGCTGAGCTGGGACCTCCCGACCACCGCAGTGGAGCCCTGGGTGGCTGGGGATGAGGGTGGGGTGGAGTCAGGTCAGGGGGACCTGGATTGTCAATCACAGGCTGGCACACTGGGACACTGGCAGAGGGCTGAGCAGACCTGACTGTAAACCCCAGTGACATGCACACCCCCCAAGTCGCATGTACCCCCAGTCACATTTGCACCCCCGTCGCATGCACACCCCCCTAGTCACATGCATACACCCCCCAGTCACATTTGCACCTCCCATTGCATGCTCCCCCTCCCCCGTCGCATGCACACACCCCCAGTTGCATGTACCCCCCCAGTCACATGCACACACACCCCCGTCACATGCACACACACCCCCGTCACATGCACACACACCCCCGACACATGCACACACACACCCCCGTCACATGCACACACACCCCCGTCACATGCACACACACCCCCGACACATGCACACACACCCCCAGTCACATGTACCCCACCCCAGTCGCATGTACCCCCCCCAGTCGCATGTACCCCCCTAGTCACATGCCAAACCCCCGTTACATGCACACACACACCCCCAGTCACATGCACACCCCAAGTCACATGCACACAACCCCCTCCCCCCAGTCACATGCACACACCCCCCGTTACATGCACACACATCCCCAGTCACATTAGCACCTCCCACTGAATGCTCACCCTCCCCCAGTCACATGCACACACCCCCTAGTCACATGCACACACACCCCCACTCACATGCACACACCCCCAGTCGCATGTACCCCCCCAGTCGCATGTAAACCCCCAGTCACATACACACCCCCCTAGTCACATGCCAAACCCCCGTTACATGCACACACACCCCCCCCAGTCACATGCACACTCACCCCCAGTCACATGTTCACCCCCCCCGTGACATGTACACACCCCCCCATAGTGACATGCACACACCCCCCCAGTGACATGCACACACCCCCAATCGCATGTTCACCCCCCATAGTGACATGCACACACCCCCCCAGTGACATGCACACACCCACAATCACATGTTCACCCCCCATAGTGACATGCACACACCCCCCAGTGACATGCACACACCCCCAATCGCATGTTCACCCCCCATAGTGACATGCACACCCCCCCCCCAGTGACATGCACACACCCCCAATCACATGTTCACCCCTGACATTCACACCCCCCTAGTGACATTCACCCCCCCCAGTCACATGTACCTCACACACAGAGGCTCTGTCCCCTCACAGCTCAGTCAGCGCATCGTCATCTCGGCTGCACACAGACAGGCTACAGTCAGCGAGTGAACTGGAATTGGCTCCGCCACCACCACCGGAGCCCTGCCCTCTACCGCCGAAGCCCCACCCCCTCACTATCCCGCTGAATTGCTAGTTGTGCCTGGCCCTTGCACAAGATATCGGCTCAAGGGACAGACAGCATTTGGTGGCAGGGCGGTGAGGGGCGGGGCAGTTGTCCAATGGAGTTTTATTGACAGGAGTGGAGACTTGGGCAGTGATCTGATGGGGCGTGGTGTGAGCAGAGGAGGAGGACTGTTTGTAAACTGAACAAGCGGGCACCAAGCTTCGCTGCGCTGACTGTACTAGGATAGGATTGATGCAGGAGGATAGCAGAGGCGGCTCTTTAGGCAAACTAGGGGGCGGCGAGGCCTCTAAGAGGGCGAGGCCTTAGGCCATCGCCTAATTTGCCTAATTAGAGAGCCGCCTCTGGGCATCAGTGGAAGAAAACAATGCCCCGTCATTGGTGTCAGTCAAAGGGGTAGTTCACCAAGGGCCAGATAAAGGCAAGCAAAGGGCCTCATACAGCCCTCGGGCCACAGTTTGGAGACCCCTGCTATCCAGAATTATAATACTTAGTACTCCCTCCCCCCATCCCCCATAGTGTCATTCCCCAACCATCAGTCTTGTAAGAGATTCGCTCACCTTACACATCCGAGCAATCATAGGCACTCTCTTGTCAGTGCTTCTACGTTCACTGTTATCATCCATGAAGAAGAGAAAAATCCTATTTTCCATTTCCTGTTTTCCCTCCACTACTAATGATTTCACAAATAGAGGATCTAATACAGAGGGAATATGGCATTATATTATCAAACTAGATATACAAAGTTCATAATAACTTACTATCGACCTTGCTATTTTTCTGTTCTTACTGCATAATTGTTGGATTTGTCTCATCGGCCTCATTCAGGGTTATTATCTGTACTCACGATGACCATCAAAAATGTTTTCCCTTCTTAAAGCAGTATTAAATCCCAAAAATGCGGCTTACCCAGGGCTTTTTTCCCTCAAATAATAGGTGCTGGAACTCAACCACGACCCCCAAAATCCCCTCCCCACACACACCCTCCAAATCACATCAAATAGTGGGTGTGGTCATAGTTCACAAACAGTAGAAGGGTCTTAAAGGAGCATTAAATATCAGGATTGCATTACATACAGAGTGCAGAGCTGTCACTTGTAAACACAGAAACCAGACTTCTGTGTTTACAAGTGATTGTGGTGAGCAGGCACCAAAGGGTCTGAGACAGAGGTGGTGGAACTGAGTTCCACCAAGTTCCCCCTGAAAAAAAGCCCTGAGCTTACCAATTATTGGATGTGATGGCTGCATTCGTTTCCCTTTTTAGGCTTTCTTCTATTTTCATCTGGTAACCCAGCCAGCAAGTCTGTTGTTTTTCAAAGCACAAGCTCTCCAGCAAAATGTATCAGTTTATGATAAATTTATGATAAAAAAAAACACTTTACAGTGGCAGGGGTGAATACAATGACCAGCTTTTATTTATTCAAGCAAAATCTTTATCCCAAAAGGAAAAAAAACAGTTTGCTGTAACTATATATAATGTGTTAGCTGGAGTTTAGGTTCAATGTGTTAGTGTAGCTAAACCTGCTAATACATTTAACACTATGCTTCCCTCCCAGACTAAAAAAGCTGCTTTGCCTCTTATGCTTATTTCTCCAGAGTTGTGTCTTACTAATACAGGAGGAGTGTTACTGGCCAGATCCCCAGTGAAAACAGAAGAAAAAGACAAAGAAAAGAAAACGAATGCAGCCACCACATGTAATGATTCGTAAGCTGCAATATAGTAAATTTTTCATTTTGGGCTTAACACCTTTTTTTTTTTTTAAATATTGTCATTATCTTTAAATATATTCATGCTGCTAATTGTTTCTTTATATATGCGTTAGTCTGGCAAAAATATTAATAGGATCACATATACAGCAGAATTTTAGGAATTTGTTACAGGGCCAACGCTGTATTCTGTGTTGTAAGCCGACAAGATAACAGTTTTTGTGGAGCTGGCTTTAAGAAGCAAAATATATATATATTTTTTTTTTTTTTCAAAATATTGCACCCCATCTATTAAAATCTGTAATCATGTGTCATATACTTGTAGGCTCTCATTAACAAATTGCTGAGCTAGTTGACACAAACGATCGGAAATTCGGCCAGCAAAAGACCGATGAGAGCTTTTGGTCGGAAAATGCGACTGTGTGTATGCTCCATCGGATTTTTGCTGGCGGAATTTCCGCCAGCAAAAGATTGAGAGCAGGTTCTGTATTTTTCCGACAGAAAAAGTTCCGGTCGGAAATACTGATCGTCTGTAGCAATTCCATCGCGCAAAATTACTACGCATGCTCGGAAACAATTCGACACGCGCTCGGAATCATTGAACTTAATTTTCTCGGCTCGTCGTAGTGTTGTACGTCACCGCGTTCTTGACGATCGAAAGTTCAGAGAACTTTTGTGTGACCGTGTGTATGCAAGCCAAGCTTGAGCGGAATTCCGTCGGAAAAAACATCCAAGATTTTCCAGCGAAAATTCTGCTTGTGTGTATGCAGCATTAGTTTGAATGCTGATCCAGTGGCTTCAGTCTTCTTTAAAGTGGTTGTAAACTTTCACATACCCAGTGAAGTGACTGGCCTCAAGTAATACACAGAGATTAAACAAATCCTCCTACATAAGTTGTACCTGTTTATCTATGGCTACATCCATTCAAAGTAAAGGATTTACACGGGATCTCTCAGGTCTGAAAAGTAGGGATCGGAGAGCTGAAGTTAGAGGAGAGCTCTGAGAGCTGATTGGAGGGAAGGGACACACCCTTCTCCAACATAGCACATAGGAACAGAGCTTAGGCTGTCAATCAGCTGGAGCTCCCTCCCCTGTCAGCATTTAGGTATATTACCTTGCATTATATGTGTTTTTATATTTCTGTTCATTTAATGAATAATGGTTAATAATAATTGGTGTTATGATTAAGCACTGTTATCTGCGTGAAAGGCGTTTACATTTTTATCTTCTGGTGCTCGCTGTGCTGTATATGCTTTTATTTGTTGATCACTACAATAAAGATTTTCCGGATTGTGTATTCATTCATCCATTTTTCCCTTAATGAATAACATCAAATATATTTCTCTCTAGAAAACGTAGTTGCTCAGTCATTTCCTCATCAACGTGGTATCCTAATGCACACTTACTCTTTAAGAGATGCCCGCCTGTGTAGCGCAAATGTTCTTTGCCATTAAGCATACGGAATGTGGCTTGCATTGTGTTTGCTGGATTGTTGGATTGTTTGGGAATTGTAGAGTATATTTCACTTCCTATGGGAGATAACAATACAGTAAAATGGGAAACAAGAGCGAGATAAAGGCACAGAAGGGGCACAGTAAAGCACAGCAGGGGGAAAAGACAGAACTATGAAGCAGAACTGAATCAGAAGTTAAAGTAAAACTTTGGCTGGACATTTAAAAAAAATATGTGCTGCATCAGCTATTAGTGCATCTTCACTTAGAGTTTTCTCTTAGTTCCCCTGAAAAATTCCACATTACCAGTTGAGCCTGCCAGGGAAGTCCACCTAATGCAATTTCCTGTGATGGTATAGCAACTATGCTGCACTGCTCCTGAGTTCGGAGCACCTTTGGCATTCTCATGTAGGCTGTGCCTGTTTGCACTCCAGTGGGATGAAAGAATGCTGCAGGATTGTGCCTATCGGCATTGTCACTTCTCATTCATAAGCCTGTAGCTTGTAAACAGTACCTGGCCACACCTCGCCCTGCCCACTGCTTTCTGGGGTGACAGCACTGCCTCTGTTGCTGAAATCTTCTCAGCGTGAGCTGCAGTGCCTGGGAGGGGAAGCATGTGAGATACAAGTGAAGGAGGATTCGGCTAGCCAAGGAACATAAAACGTTTTTTGTATACTTTATGATACTTGTGCATGACATAGTAACTGGATTTGGTGGAAAAGGGAAGTAGAAATTAAATTAAAGATCTCTTGATACTGCTGCGGCAACAAGACTGGGTGCCTGCCAAGGTCTGTAACCTAGAAAATCCATGCAACAAAGAGAAAAAGCGGCACATCCAGAGATGAAGAAATGATTAATCACTTGCCGACCAGCCGCCGCAGTTTTACTGCAGCAGAATGGCACGGCTGGGCGAAACAACGTTATATTACGTCACTTCGCTCTGTGGCCACTAGGGGCACGCGCGCGCCCCCGAGCCGATGCGAGTGCCCACCGGGCGCGTTGACCGCCGGGCTCCCGCGATCACCTGTGACAAACCGAGAACTGGGATCTGTGTGTGTAAACCCACAGCTCCCGGTTCTCTGATGGGAGAAGAGACTGATCGTGTGTTCATACAAAGTATGAACAGCGATCTGTCATCTCGCCTAGACAGTCCCATCCCCCCTTCAGTTAGAACACAGAGAGGGAACACAGTTAACCCCTTGATCGCCCCTAGTGTTAAACCCCTTCCTTGCCAGTGACATTTTTACAGTAATCAGTGCATTTTTATAGCACTGATCGCTGTATTAATGCCAATGGTCCCAAAAATGTGTCAAAAGTGTAGATGTGTCCGCCATAATGTCGCAGTCCCGATAAAAATCTCAGATCGCCACCATTACTAGTAAAAAAAAATAATAATAACAAAAATGCTATAAATCTATCCTCTATTTTGTAGATGCTAAAACTTTTGCGCAAACCAATCAATATAAGCTTATTGCAATTTGTATATGGTAAAGTTATTCCTGCGCTACCATGAAAGGGAGGGGGAGGGTAAAAAAGGAAGGAAAAAGATGGGGGGGTTGGAGGGAGGAGGAAGGGGTCAGGGGTGATGAAGTTGAGGAGTTGAGGGGACTGCTGCAGGCACCGAATGTATTTCAAACCGTATCTACTAGAAAGTATTGTGTTGGGGGGGGGGGATGTGGTGCTGCGCTGTTCCCAGGGGAGTGGGCGGAACTGCTGCCAAATAGCAGTATAGAAGTAAGCAAGAATCCACTGCTCAAGGTAGCAGTATAAGGGTAAAAGAGCAGCTGGGTGGGAGGCAGCCACCTGCGGAGTCTGTTGTTGGAAGTGTTATTCTGGTGTTAGGACTATACTGTAGGAGGTAATAGTCCAAATATACAAGTGATGCGTATAGAGTGCATGCAATGCTAAAAATACAGCAGAATTAATTAATATAATGTAAGAAAAGCTAGGTGCGAGAGTGTTACAAAAACGAATAACACCTAAGACCAACTAAAATCACAGTTTAAAAAAAAAATATATATATATAAAAAATATATATAAAAAACTTGATAGTTCTTATAAACTACAAGAATAATATATATATAAATAAATATGTGGAAACAATAATCCAAAGTGCATAGAAATAATATATTAGGATAGTGCTTGTGCAGAAGTGCACAACATACTAGGTGTAAAATACACAATATAGTGAGGGTAAACAATTGATGCAATCACACTATAAGGTGTGTGATGAGTGATAGGCGAAAAAAATCCAAATGTGCAAATTCTGCGAATAAGGTGAGGAATAGAAAATTCCTTAACAGCAATTCCTTAACAGCATATAAACAACATATAAACGTATAAAAATAAGTACAGGTGCAAACGTATAGCACAATAATGGTGAGAATTGCCAAGTAAAACAATAAATTTGCTTTATGCAAGTCCGTGGTATAAGAGGGGATGCAATATAAAGTCTATTGTGTGGCTTTATTCTTTCCGGTGAATGAGCATTCAGGTGTGCAAAACTGAGAAGAATTGGATCTGCATATAGCAGTGAGAGTTTCTCTAGCAGTGGGGGTATCTCCTCTTCGTGTGAATACACTCAAGTGGGTGGTGGACCCTTACCTTGCGGTAAAGGGTTTAACCGCATAAAAGAAACTTTTGTGCAAACCAATCAATATAAGCTTATTGCAATTTGTATTACCAAAATATGTAGAAGAATACATATCGGCCTAAACTGAGAAAAAAATTAGCTTTTTTTAATAAAAAAATGGGGATATTTAGCATCTGACCACATTTTCTATATTTCAGGTAAAGCAAAACAGAGTGGTCCGTGAACGCCTTATTCGAATAGTGAAGAAGCAGCAACATAATGATGGAGTCAACCCCATGATCTGTTCAACTATAAGCCAGCTCTGTGTAATGTATAACCAGCTGCCTCTCCCTCTCCCAGTCTGAATTCTACTGTGCAGAAAACTACAAAACGCTAAAATAATGACTGACTTGAGATATTATATATCATGTATTTAAGGGTGTTTTTCCTGAACACATACCTGGGTTTTAATGGGAGTGTGATATACAATCTATGGCTACACTTTGTTTTAAGAAAAATAACTCCTAATTGAATAAGCATGTCAGTGATTATGGCAACCTCACCCTCCTTTTTTCTTTGACAGGTATCCTTTCCCACTTCCAGGAGACCAGGCCGCGGTCCGTGACATCACCGCGGGGCTCCCTCCTCCTTCCCCTGTCGCCGGGCCAGTAGGAGAGAGGAGCGGGGCCTCGCACATGCGCAGTAGGGTTCCCGGCATGAAACCGCAAGGCTACACTGCCGGGTACCCTTACCCGCAATGGCGGCGGCAGCACCCGACAGCTGAAGGAAAGATCAGCTGCGGTGCCTACATCGCTGGACTCCAGGACGGGTAAGTGTCCTATTATTAAAAGTCAGCAGCTGCAGTATGTGTAGCTGCTGGCTTTTAATTATTTATTTTTTGGGTGGAACACCGCCTTCATTTTAAACCTGTAATCAGCTCTGCTGTTAGAGACTGTTAGGAACATCCTTGCTTAGACTGGAGTTCTTCTTTAAACCTCTAGTGAATGGATATTGATTTTGTACAGCACGGGAATGCTTAGTAAAAGAAATAGGAAATGAACCAAGAGCTGGTTGCTGATTCTACTAAATTCCTAATTTACTTACACAAAAATGTGCCAATTCTGCAAAAACAACAATTCTTAACTGCTGTTTTTGCACTAATGTATTGTACTAACATGGCAAACTCACACAAAAGTACTTGGTAGAGGTTAAAAAAGGCTACTTATAGCCATTATACTGCATTTTGCTGTAAACTATACAATTGGCTGCATCTAGACAACTTAAAGACCGCCAATATTGTATCCTGATAACCATATTCAGTAACACATGCAATATACCATATTAACATTATATATAAATATATACTGTATATACAGTATACATCTTTTTTATTAATATTATTATTATTTCACATGCTTTTAGTTTTACTTTTCTCCACATTTACCTCCAAACCAAGCTGTCCACTAAGTGACAGTGACAGAGGTTGATACGGACAATAATACTGTCAGAATGTTGACAATTGTCATGTTTTATTCAAATGGTTTTTAGACTCCCTTTAAAAAAAATCTGCCACTGTGACTGCACCGCAGGCTGCAAAGTTACCAGAATACAATACAACAGATATCTTGTGTTGTATGTTCTAGGTAGGTAGGGCTAAAGGAACAAATGGGAAATTGCAAGATTTAGCAAGACAAGTTAATTATAACAACGCTATAGCTTTAATTATAGGCAAAAATAAGGTATACAAGTTGCTAAAAAGGAAAAGCATAGAAAGGAAACTATAGCTTTGTTATAGTTTCTGTTATAGTTTCTATATGTGTGTGTCTGTATGTATCCCCAACTTAAAGTCCTATTTTTTTATATAGTTTGTTCCTATATATGTATGTACTTATAGATACATACTAGGTATTACACAGAGGTGGCTCTCTAATTAGGCAAATTAGGCGGTCGCCTAAGGCCTCACACTCCTAGGGGCCTCACGGCTGCCTAATTTGCCTGATCTGTGTGTTACAGTTGAAGGGAATATCATGCAATTTATACAGTTAATTTCTATTGCTTTAATTATTTTTCCCATTTTGGGCATGAGTGGGGCCTCATGTCTAAGATTTGCCTAAGGCCTCACAAAGCCTAGAGCCGCCTCTGGTATTACATACACAGGCAGTGTTTCCTGCTTATATTAGTAATGCACACTGTCCATGCTCTCCTTCTCTCTCTCAGTGCAGATCTACTGCTGTTATGCAGAGATGTAAATTACATGCCCTAATATACAGAGGTGACCATTTAAAAATCCATATATGAAATAAAAAAATTTAATTATAAAACGGCACCAAGTAAGAATACAAGATTCATGTAAAAAATGACATCCAAGTATATTTTATGATATTAACTGCAAAATCTATGCCTCCCCAAAATACTATAGTTTCCTTTTATCAAAGCAAAACTCAAGATAGAACAATGAACACTATATTTATTCACCTGTTTTTAAAATATTATAATTGAACTCTGGGTAGCGAGGGGATAATTGTTCAGCCCAACTTGAACTAATTTTTTCCAAATTTTCACCATCCTGAAACAAAGATCAGCATATAAATGTCTACAGAGAAAAGACTAATTAGAAATATTTTTTTTTTATAAACAGTGGTGTGATCCTGGTAAAGTCAGACTGCTGTTTTATACATGGGGTCATAAGTATAACTGCAGATGAGGGTAAAGATGAGTTATAAAATATTTAGATTCTTTCATAAACCCATTTTTGACTGGATTCCTTCAAAATAGCCAAGTAACCCATTTAGTCCCAGATCATCACTTAATCAAAACGATTTCAGACACATTTTGAACATTAAAGAAACACTGTAAGTTTATTGAAATTACTCCCTGCTATCAGGAAATCAGGAATTACCAATTTTTTTTAAAAAACTTACATTGGGCCAGCATGGTTATTATTACTATTCAGGATTTATATAGCGCCAACAGTTTTCACAGAGCTTTACAATATAAAGGGAGACAATACAGCAACAGTACAATTCAATACAAGAGGGTTAGGAGGGCCCTACTCCTGCGAGCTTACACTCTAATAGGGAGAGGCTGGTGAAACAAAAAGTAGTAACTGTGAGGGATGAACTGAAGAGGGAAGTAGAAGATTCGGTTGTTAGCTGAAGGCAGGATAGGCTTCCCAGAAGAGATGAGTTTTCAGGAATCGCCTAAAAGTGGATAGAGTAGGAAATAACTGGACAGATTGGGGTAGTGAGTTCCAGAGGATGAAAGAGACTCTGGAGAAGTCCTGGAGACAAGCATGGGAGGAGGAGACAGGGGAGCTAGAGAGAAGGAGGTCATGGGAGGAGCGCAGAGGACGGTTTGGGTGCTATTTGGAGATCAGGTGGTGATGTAGCTCGGGGCAGCGTTGTAAATGGCTTTGTATGTTATTGTTTTGAATTTTATTCGTTGGGCAATGGGAAGCCAGTGGAGGGATTGGCCGAAAGGGGTGGTGGACACTGATAGGTTGGTAAGGTGGATGAGTCTTGCAGCAGCATTCATGATAGACTGAAGAGGGGATAGCTTGCGGAGAGGTAGGCCAATGAGGAGGAAGTTACAATAGTCATGGCGAGAGATAAACAGGGACTCAATAAGTTGCTTAGTGGTTTCAGTGGTTAGAAAGGGGCATATTTTGGATATATTATGGAGGTGAAGCCTGCAAGATTTGGACATCGATTGGATTTGGGGCTGAAAGGAAGGGTCAGAGTCCATGATTACACCTAGAACCCTGGCATGAGGGGAGGGAATGATGGTTGTATTATTGATTTTGATGGAGAAGTCAGGGGGAGGGGGCATGGGGTAGAGGAAAAATGATTAGCTTGGTTTTAGAAAGATTGAGTTTGAGTAAGTGGTTACAGGTAATTATCCATGTGTCACATCCAGGGGCCACTGGGTGTGCTGAACTCCACTGTAGAATCTGTGCTACATACAGTCAGCGCTGTTTATTTCCTGCTGCTGCTGGAGCAATTAGCCATCTGTACACCGAACACAGGGAGTCACTAGCTCCTCCACCCCTGTCATTCAGCAAACGTCTTGTATTATTTTTTCAATGAAAAAAATCCATTCTGTGATTGGAAAAGGCAGAGAGGAGGAGCAGATGACATCATGACTACGACCTTGTGAACTTTTGTACATGCTGAGCTGATGTTTAGACCTATGAGTGAACTAAAGGTCACCACACATGCTACCATCTGATTGTACAATATCCTTTAGATCTACCAACAAATATGTAGCACAAGGACCTGCCTGATTAGATACGAATCGATTGATTCGATTAGGGAGGTGCTCATATTACATAGTTTTGGTAAATCTTAAGTTGACTGTACACAAAATGTTATGGTCAGATGTAACATGTATAGTGACCCTAAGGCCTGCAAAGCCGTCTGTAAAGCACCTCTCCTGTCACTCCAGTGAGAAAGCCCGAGTCCTTTCACACCGCAGTGGTGCACTTGCGGGATGTTAAAAAAAGTCCTGCAAGCAGCATCTTTGGGACGGTGGAGGAGCGGTGTATACACTGCTCCTCCACCGCCCCTGCCCATTGGAATGCATGGGCAGCGCTGCTGCAGTGCTAGCAAAGTTTGTTGGCAGTGGCGCTACATGGGCACTATTAACCCCTTCTTCAGTTGCTAGCGGGAGTTAAAAACACCAAAAAGCGCAGCTAAAACGACAGTAAAGCACCGCAAAAACTAGCGGCGCTTTACCGCCGACGCCCTCACCGCCTCGGTGTGAAAGTAGCTTAAGGAAGTCAAAGCAGATGTTCCCACAATCTGTCTCATCTGTCAAAGTAGCAAGAGAGAGGTTTCTACACAACTAAGCGTCTGACACTCCTGGAAGTGTCAGATGTCCAGCTCTGATAGCAAGATTTACAGAAAGCTAATTGATTAACAAATGGAATGATTTCAATTATTGACCATGTCCCTCCTCTGGGTCAGTCCATCCAAAATGTATATTTCAGTTTTTAGCAGATGCTGTAAAATCAACTGCCTTCTATTTCTCTCAAAGCTTCATTGGTGAGATATCTGCCCTTAAAGCAGATTGTAAACCCTCCATATACCCAAAGACATACCAATATCTGCAAATTTCTTCCTGTATTCAGAGATGTATTTCTTTTACGATGTATGATTTTGTCTATGTTTATGTTTATGTTCTATTTTTCTAAAAAAATATATATTTTTGTATAAATTGGTGTTTATGTGCTTAAAAAGTCCCAATATTTTGTTCTAAATATTTATCCTATTCTAAAGGGATTCTGTGGTGCTAAAACTATAAACAAAAACTTCCTCCATATACCCAGTGAAGTGAACAGCCCCAGATGATACACAGGGATGAAACAAGTCTCCCTACATAAGTTTTACATGTATGTAGCACCCTGGTGCTCAGGCAGGGTTGATCCTAAATTTACCTGCCAGGTATAGCTGCCTTGGCTAATTGTTGAGGATCAATTGATCTCACTCTAAGTCTGTAATTGCTGCACTTCTCTCTTTTGCCGCTAGGTGGCCGGATACCGGGTGGCATTAGATATGAGAAGGGCAATGCAAGATCAGATTATAGGTATATGGGGTATCCCAGCCAATGGGCAGGGGTTCTCTTAAATCCCCTGGCCTGCTGGGAGAACCTATATATTTGGGTTGAGTCAGGTGATCGGGGTTCTGTGCCACCTGGACGGCTGTCTGGGTGGACGTGTGTTGTACTGCCCGGACTGCTAGGCTGGAGTTTGGTTCTATCCTGGGCACATCTGGCTGCTAGGCTGTCTGAGGGCCTATCCAGAAGCAAGAGAGCAGAGCAGGGTTGGGATTCCGACTTGCAGTCCAACCAAAAGTGACAGTTCTGTCGGCCGGAGAACCTGTCGTGGTGGGAGGTGTAGGGGAAGCTGTCGCCAGTAAGAGACCATCAACCAAGCAAGTACCAGAGCAGTATTCTCACCAACCAGTGAAAAATCGGGAAACTTCCGTGGGTGTCAAGCCAGGGACCCAGCCAGATGAGATGACGCTTGCAGAGCAGCCTTGTGTGTCAAGCCAGGGACCGAGCAGACCAGTGGGGTGAAGCTTGAGAAGTATTGGGAGTGCCAAGCTAGGGACCCAGCAGAGAGTTGGGGGTGACGCTTGAAGGAAGATACTACCGTGGAGATTGGAGGAGCTCAAGGGATTCCGTGGCAGTGAATCATCTAGTCTAGTGAGAGACTGGGAGCTCAGTGGGCTGAAGAACTACAAGAAGTGATTGTAGTGAAAGTGAAAGAACTGTTACGATTTGTGTTAGGAATTGTTAAAGACTGTTGCCATAGGAGACATGCAGATGTAGCGTCTTGCTAGATGCCTTTCCCTGCATGGCTGTCCTCCTGTTGAAGTCTGCCAATTGATCTTGCAACTACTTAAGGGTGTCCTGGCCCTAACCCCTCTCCCAAAGTTCTGTTAAGGGAAATAAAATCTCTTTTGCATTTAAGAAGTGTCTGGCACCCAATCAATCTACTTTGCATTATACCCACTATGCCATACAACCCACCATATACAGAAGGATGTCAGCTATCTCTGGCTCTGGAGGTTCTCATTAGATCGAACGAGGGCATGGGACCTTGCTACATGTATATCTTCTGTCTTCACCTTGATATACTGTTTAGAACATGCAAGTTCTGTTATAATTTTCACTTCCTGATTCCCCTGTAGGAGGAGATCATTGCTAGACACTGTGAGAGACTGTGAGAAAGCTGATTGGAGGATAGGCACACACCACCCACCCCACACATGCAGATGCTGTGTATAGTTTAGTTGGCTGCTAATCTATTTATAGCAACCTCCTCCAACATACACTTCTATCTCCGGGCCTCTGAGAGCTTGTCAAAAGTCTTCAGGCTGATAACAGTCTAACGGAGCAGGGCAAAGCTATGAGACACAGGGCTTTAAAGAGAGATAACAAAACACTACAGATATATGTGCCCAGCTCAAATGTCATGAATCGGGTTTACATCCACTTTAAAGCTGGCCATACACTGATAGATTATGAATGAAAAAATATCTTGCAAATTCCTCCATCCATGGCTCACAGCATGGATGGACAAATCTTCACTGCCAGGCTATTTTATTCTCTGTATCCAAACAGCGGATGGATGTATTTGGATGTAACAATCCAACATTTTTTCACTCACAAAGAATTTAGGGTAGTATATCAGGAACCATTCGCAGGAACTTGCACAGTATATGGCCACCTATAGTTCTAAGGTCTTCACACCTGCTGTGACCATTATGAAGTGCTCCCACTCTCCCTATTGCATTTGTATTGATTTTATACTATGCAAAATTCAACAGGAGATGCTGGTGCAAGCAAAGGTTGGTGGGAACACTCACATAAATAAATAAATTATAGCAGGGCAACTTCACTGTAAATTAGCCAAGACATAACAAATACTATGGTCTGCCTCACCATGTTTCACCGATATCTAAACTATAATTTGGAGTGGACTAACCCTTCAACAACTACAAGGATAGTTATACACTCTCATTGCATTTCTTCAAGTATCATGCCCAGAAGAAGAGCGCAAAAAACGTTTTCTTAGACCTACCAATTTCCAGCAGGCGGGGCTATAGGCGTTAGTACCACAGGCTAGAACATATCCATTATATCGTGTCACATATGTCACAAAATTCATACAGAAAGCCTGCAAAAAAAGAAAGCAGTATAATGTAAGCCATTAGAAATAGAGGTAACAAAAATTCCAGGATATTGGAACATGTAACATTGTAACACACCCTCATATCTAAAAAACACAACAATTGTGAGCAATTTTAGCAATACCCATGGGATTGTTATATATGAGAGTCATACTGGCTCCATACTGAAATAAAAGTGTTTTAAATAATAATGAGTAAAACTGGCAACAACTGGAGATCTATTGTGGATGGATGCCTTGCTGTCTGGATTTGGCTATAGTGGGAAGCTAACAAGTACCAAGGCCTGGTACATGTTTAGTATAGGACACTTGTCTTTTAAAACTTAGAGAAAGAGGAAGTGTCACCATTATCAGGAAACCAACTTTGCTTAGAGGCATTGTCACCAAAAATGCAGGTAAAATTACACAAAACGTAAGCATTTAAAATGCGTACTTGTAAAAGTTTCCTTTACAGAAGTTCCCTTGCAATGTACTTTTGCTAAAAAATGTGACTACTCCAGGAGAGTCAATTCCCTAGCACAGACCCCTCCCTCCTTGTACGGCATAGCCATCTCCTCTTCTAGAAGTGTCTAATTACTGTCTGTCAAAAAGAAAGAAAGCCCCTGGGGGTGGGATTTTAAAGGCACTACCAAAAACAATGAAAGTAAAAAAATATGATTTTAATTTATTATAGAAAAATACATGAAATATTGAACATGGTCATGAATAGTGAGGAATCAAGATATGCAAAATGAAGATACAGACTCCTATACCCAACGAGTTTCGGAGATGAGTGTTGTCTCCATCAGGGGTGAATCAGCCTGAGTTTAAATACGTGTATTGGGGTCGGCTGCACCGCCCACTGAATAGGTGTCAGCTGCCAAAATGACACCTGACATTTTGGCTGTTATATGCCTTCACTGGTACTTGGATTTTTAGGTTACTCTACGACTATGTTTCATTGTTCTTTGTAGCTATATATGTCAGGGTCCTGGCCGCCCCGTGCGGCCCAGATTGCCTCCACGCAGGTCAACGGCCATTCCTGTGCCCCCCAGGCATCAGCGCGTGCGTTGGCGCGCGCCGCGGGTGCGTGCACGTGCGCAACCGGCCCGCGGGCGCGCTCCCGTGCGCTAATAGCGGGGGCCCGTGCACGTCTAGCGCTGTTTGGCGCCAGTGTCCTTATTTAAGGATCAGAGCTGCGGCCCAGCAGTGCTGTTCGTCTGCAGCTCTGACCTGAGTTTCCCAGTTAACCTGCCTGTATCTGCCTGTGATCCCTTGGAACCCGACCCGGCCCGTCTGACCCTGCTGACCTCTCTGCTCCTTGACCCCGGCTTGCCTGACTCTGTTTATGGACTTACTACCTGTTGCTGAACCTCTGTCTGCCATTTGACCATCCTTCTGCCTGCCGTTTATGCCTATCTGCCTTCTCTGCGACCCGGCCTGTCTGACTACCTCTGCCGTCCGAGTGTGCCTCTCTCCCGCACAGGATCTGCCACTGCTGCTGCTGCTCCAGAGATTACCTCTCTCTCCGGTCATCCGATCCCAGCCTGCTGTACCATCTCCTGCAGTTCCTGCTACCTGAAGACCAGCACCAGCATCCTGCACCATCCTGCACCAGCTGACCCACCGGACGGACACTCCTACTCCGCTGTGCTCACGGGTCCCCTGTCTTCATTCCAGTGGACCCTGAACCAGAGCCGTAAGAGAGGTCTCCTTCTGTCAAGCCAGGCTCGCCACCAGGTACCTAACAATATAGGACATATCCCCCTTTTTTCACGCTATCTAAATTTCCATCCTTTTTTTCTCCATTACAAAATGTGCCCTCAGCTATCAATTATGTATTTACTATTCAATGTGGTGTAATCACGTGTGCCCGGCACGGAAATGATGCTCCCCTCAGAGCGCTCTTAAGGAGTGACATGTCGTGTCATCTATACTTGCCACTCCCATCTGTTTCCAGGGTGACCGCTTTGTGTCTTCCTGGAGACACATCTGTGCCAGTGGGACGCGCATGCGTCGCATCACTCCGCAGTACGTACGTATGACGTCAAGTCGCGAATGCGCTGTGGGGAGGCGCGGCACGAGCATGACTCAGGGGGCCTTCATGGAGCCCTGGGTGATTTCCGGCTGCACACAGCTGACACTTATTCGGTGGACGGTGCGGCCGACTCCAATACACATATTTAAACTCAGGCTTCACAGACAGACAAGCATGACGACCAGGGAGACGTATCTGGAGAGGCTGATGAGAGATTGAATACATTCATAGTGAGTAACATGGAGATCTTGCTGATGTCCGTTCTAGTGTCATTGAAGTTCAAATACCCCACTCTTAGGGGTGGCTAGTGACTTTCAGTATTCTCTTTTTTTTTCTTTTTTCGAATTTGGGGCTTTATATAGTCCAAATTACAACAGTGATTTATCTCATTGGATCACTCAATACTTATTTGTATTTGAATTTTATAGATTATATATTTCCTATTAACTCCTGATGAAGGAAGGAGACAACACTCATCTCTGAAACGCGTTGGGTATAGGAGTCTGTATCTTCATTTTGAATATCTTGATTCCTCAGTATTCATGACCATCTTCAATATTTCATGTATTTTTCTATAATAAATTAAAATCATATTTTTTTACTTTCATTGTCTTTGGTAGTGCCTTTAAAATCCCACCCCAAGGGATTTCTTTTTTTTGTTCTTCATGGGATGTAGCACACTTTTGAAATCTTATACATCAGAATTCTTTTCTCAATTACTGGCTGTCAAGCATCTCTGACCTACCTCCCTACATAACCTTTTTTGAAGCTGCCAGGTGGGGGGAAATGAAAAACTATACAGCTGACACCACATCCAAGATGGCAAGGGAGTGTTAGGGTTAAAGTTGAGGTTGCAGGAAGGGTTACTGTGAGAGATTGGTTTACAAGATAGCATTAGTGTTAGGCATGTGGTAACCAATGTGGTTTCTGTGAGGGTTGGAGTTACAGGAAGGGTTGCTGTGAGGGTTAGTTTTTTAAGATAGGATTAGTGTTAGGGATGGGGTAACAGGGGTGGTTTTTGGGAAGGTTGGGGTTACAAGGAGGGTTGGTTTGAGAATTGGAGTTACAGGAAGGTATAGGGCTAGAGTTGGGGTTGCAGGAAGGTTTGCTGTGAGAATTAAGTTTACAAGATAAGATTAGTGTTAGGGATAGGGTAGCAGGGATGGTTTTTGTGAGGGCTGGGGTTAAAAGTTAGGGCTGGGAAAGTTAGGGTTAGAGTTGAGGTTGCAGGAAGGGTTACTGTGAGAATTAGGTGTACAAAGTAGGAAAAATATAAGGGATGGTTTCAGTGAAGGTTGGGGTTACAGGGAGGGTTGGTGTGAGAATTAGGGTTACAGGAAGGGTCAGAGCTGAGGTTTCAGTAAGAGTTGCTAGGAGAGTTGGGCTCATAAGATAGGATTAATGTTAGGGATGTGGTAACCAAGGTGGTTTCTGTGAGGATTGGAGTTACAGGAAGGGTTGCTGTCAGGGCCGTCTTTAATATTAATTGGACCCTGGGCAAAACTTTTCCCCCCCCCCCCCCCCATGCAGTTTTGCTCTCCACCTGCTCTCCACCTGCTATTGCAGATCAGGCAGCTATTGCGATTGGTTGCCAGAGGTTACAGTGTATCATTACCGCTCACTGACTGGTTGCTAGAGGTTACAGCACACATACATACGGCCGCGGGTATTTACATATGAATGCCACTGCTATTTACATATGAATGCCGGCAATTTGCATGTAAACACAGGGTCTGCAGGTGAATCATCTGTACACAACAATAGGGCAGAGCTGGGCAGCATTAGTAGCAGCACTTCACGCTGAGATATTGGGACACAGCACAGGACTAAAACCTCAAGGGACGAGGGAATTTAAACTGGGATAGTTGGCAAGTATGAGGCAGCTGCTTTGGGCCCCACAACAATGACAGGGCCCAGGGCAGCTGCCCCTTTTGCCCTTCCTTAAAAACGGCCCTGGTTGCTGTGAGAGTTGGATTTACAAGATAAGATTAGTGTAAGGGGTGAGGTACCAGGGATGGTTTATGTGAGGGTTGAGGTTACATAGAGGTTTGATGTGAAAGTTGGAGTTACAGGAAGGGATAATGTTAGAGTTGAGGTTGCAGGAAGATAAGTTTAGTGTTAGAGATGGGTTACAGGGAGGGTTAGGGTTAGAGTTGAAGTTTCAGGAAGAGTTGCTGTGTTGGTTGGGTTTACAAGATAGGATTGTTGTTAGGGATGGTTTCTGTGAGGGTTGGGGTTACAGTTAGGGTTACAGTTATGTGTTAGGGTTACAAATAGGGTTAGGGTTGGAACTGTAATTGCAGGCTAGGTTACTGTGAGGACTGAGGCTGCAGGATTAGTGTAAGAGGTTTGGGTTACAAGAAAAATAGTGCTAGCCATTCCCTTGTGGCAGGGGTCAAGTCCTGGGGAAAAAAGTGTGGGAACTCCCACCCAAGATCCCCTCGCCCACCAAAAAAAAATAAAAAATGATACGCTCATATGCACAAACTCTTCCAAAGTGGTATTCTTCATCCAATTTTCGTATTGTGTGTAGGAAGCTTAACTCTTAGTACATAAAAAAAAACAATCCTCAAAACATAAATATAAACATAAATACGGTAATTCTCTGAATAATCAGCATTCATTCAATTGTGCTTCCATGCAAATGTAAACATCATGTTCTGATCTTTATTGGGGTATGTTATTTTGTATATAGAGTGTTTATGTGGTGAGTTTACACTTTTCATGGAACAGAGTTTGGATAACACCAGGGCAGGACTGGGAATAAAATTCAGCCCTGGAAAAAATTTCATACCAGCCCCACAGCATTATTATACCAGCGCAACAGCATAACGTCATTATTTTCTGGTTCATGAAAGGGAAAACCATACATTCTAAAGCACATTTGAGTGTATTATATATATATATATATATATATATATACACGGTGGGGGGTGGAGAGCACTGGGGTGGGGGCTGGAGACTGATGGGAAGAGCTGGAGAGCACCGGGGGCAGAAAGAACAGGGGTGGGGAGCATGGGGGGGGGGGGGGGGGGGTGAAGAGCACTGTGGGGGGTGGAGAGCACTGGGGTGGGGGCTGGAGACTGATGGGGAGAGCTGAGAGCACCAGGGGCAGAAAGAACGGGGGTGGGGAGCACGGGGGGGGGCTGGACAGCACTGTGGGGGGTGGGAAGCACTGGGGTGGGAGCTGGAGACTGATGGGGAGAGCTGGAGAGCACCGGGGGCAGAAAGAACGGGTGGGGAGCATGAGGGGGGGCTGGACAGCACTGTGGGGGGGGGCTGGAGAGCACCGGGGGCAGAAAGAACAGGGGTGGGGAGCACGGGGGGCTGGGGAGCATGGGGGGATGAAGAGCACTGTGGGGGGTGGAAAGCACTGGGGTGGGAGCTGGAGACTGATGGGGAGAGCTGGAGAGCACCGGGGGCAGAAAGAACAGGGGTGGGGCGCACAGGGGCCTGGGGAGCATGGGGGGCTGAAGAACACTGTGGGGGGTGGAGAGCACTGTGGGGGGTGGAGACTGATGGGGAGAGCTGGAGAGCACTGGGGCAGAAAGAACAGGGGTGGGGAGCATGGGGGGCTGGACAGCACTGTGGGGGTGGGGAGCACGGGGGCTGGAGAGCACTGTGGGGAGTGGGGAGCACGGGGGCGAGCTGGAGAGCACCGGGGGCAGAAAGAACAGGGGTGGGGAGCACGGGGAGCTGGACAGCACTGTGGGGGTGGGGAGCACGGGGGGGCTGGAGAGCACTGTGGGGGGGGTGGACAGCACTGTGGGGGGTGGGGAGCACGGGGGCGGAGAGCACTGGGGTGGGAGCTAGAGAAGGATGGGAGAGCTGGAGAGCAGGGGGGCAGAAAGAACATGGGTTGAGAGAACTGGGGGGGGGGGGGCTGGAGAGTCTGGTGGGGGAGAAGAGCACTGGGGGGAGCACAAGGAGAACTGGGGGGGGCTGGAGAGTCTGGTGGGGGAGGAGAGCACTGGGGGGAGCACAAGGAGAACTGGAGGGGGCTGGAGAGTCTGGTGGGGGAGAAGAGCACAAGGAGAACTGGAGGGGGGCTGGAGAGTCTGGTGGGGGAGGAGAGCACTGGGGGGAGCACAAGGAGAACTGGGGGGGGCTGGAGAGTCTAGTGGGGGAGAAGAGCACAAGGAGAACTGGAGGGGGGGAGGAGAGCTGGAGAGGGTGGGGGGGGCTGGAGGTGGGGGAGGGGGAGAGCACTGGGGGGGGGCAGTAAAATAATTTGGATAGGGGGATCAGCAGGGGGGCGGCATATAGAGGAAATTAGCTTTCTATATTCCTCCATGCAGCCGCTGAATGCTTGATTCTCCTCCTCTCCCTCCTCCAAGCATTCAGCGGCTGCATGGAGGAATATAGAAAGCTAATCTCCTCTATATGCCGCCCCCCTGCTGATCCCCCGGCCCCTACCCAGGCACACAGTTAGGGCTGTACTCACAGGCACCTCTCCTCCTCCTGTGATCACGGGGCTGGCCGGGTCTGTGTTCTGCGGCCACGCACCGCGCTGTAACACGGTCCCGCCCCCCTAGACCGGCTCGTGTGATAGGTGGAACACTGATTCTATCTACTATCACACGAGCCGGTCTAGGGGGGCGGGACCGTGTTACAGCGCGGTGCACGGCCGCAGAACACAGACCCGGCCAGCTCCGTAATCACAGGAGCAGGAGAGAGGGGAGCACTGTAGCCGCAAAGCGGCCCCAGGGCAGGCAGCCTACCGGGAAATATCCCGGTATCCCGGTAGGCCAGTCCGGCCCTGGATAACACAGGGTTAAACGGAAAGGTCATAAATGCTTGGGGCGATAGTGATGTGTTCCTGCTTAGGAGATGTATGTTAGCTTGGGGGGCTGCAAACTCTGCAGGGCTCCAACACACACTCGCTGCTATTCCAACCCTTCACATATTTCCACATAAACTTCCCTCCTGGCATTAAACTTTGCCAGGTATTGTGCTCAGCTTACCACCCCAAACTGATGTTCCTCCCTCAGCTCATGCTCTCCCTGCATGTCCTGTGAGCAGAATAGCTGTGCTCCTCCTCTGGGTTCATCATATGGCACTGAAGGGAGGGGGGGATTCAGCGGGACACAAAGAGCAAGTATGCAGGAGACTGGGGTGGGGGGGGTGGGGGGGGAATAAGGGGGCTGAAATCAGGAGGGGGCGGCAGGGAGGAGCGCATCACAAGAGGTCTGACTAAATATATTCTCTTAGCAGCAGGGACCTCATCTACCTGTCAGCTAGCTGTGATTGACAGGTAGAACGAAGTGGAAGCTGTCATGGGGCCCCCTACTGGCAATGCCTGAATGGTCAGGTGTGCGGCACTTACTATTGCGAGCTGTGTGGGCAGCTGCTGGTGTAGCACCTGCCACACAGCTTGCATACTTCAAAGTCTTGCAGGACATGGCTGCTAATGGGAACTGAGTTCCTGTTGTGGAAAAAGTATAGGAACTTCGTTCCCATGCGTTCCCGCAGGACTTGAGCCCTGCCTTGTGGTAACAAGTAGATTAGGAAACCCCATTGCTTATATGTGAATTCCTCTTCCGGCCTACTTTAAAAGCTTGTTTTTCAGAGAGAGTGAGAGCATAGTATCCTGTGACAAGAAGCGTGTTGCCCTCCAGCAGACCATATGACAATCTGAATTATTCAGACCTTCTGACTAGCACAGTTGACAAGTTCTGTGGACATTGTTACCACATCACTCACTTGATGATTAGAGTTCTTTAATAATGCATTAGTGTAATAAAGCATTATAAGTAAAGGCATGGGGCTGCTGATCCACAGTGGTTGGGACCACACCTTGTGAATACAGGATTTATTTTTACTTATACATGCCTAAAATCTATAGAAAAAAATAAGCAAAAATTTGAGTTAGCTCAAAATTATTAGAAGCAGACATTTTTTTTTAGCTGGGGTAAGCAATGTAATTGTGTTTTTAGCCCTTCCATGTCAACAGAAGTCTCAATTATAACAAAGAAAATTACAACTTCCTCACAAGCACATAGCAAACATTATATTGCTATTTGAAGCACAACTGTTTCTAAAAAGAGCACATTAGTCAGATACCTGGCTACATAATTTCTTACCTTCCCACGACACCTGGATTTTTCTGCTATTATCTGCGGAAAGACAAATCATTAACGTAGACATTGATATATTGCCAATATTGTATGGCTTGCTTATTTTAGCTGTATTATTGAAATTGAAATATCACAGTTGAGTACCATCAGTGATACTTTATTTGCACTAAATTTTCACTATTGTACTACATTTTCAGTACAAGCTTTCGGGGCCTATGCACTTCTTCTAAGGTCTAAGCACTACTGATATACAAAGATTTTAGCATTTTTTTTAACTGTTTATTGCACAATAGATACAATGACAGAATTACAAGAGCATTTAGAAACTAATGAATGCAAATGAGGTATTAGCATATTTCCTACAAAAAAGACAACCAACAATAAAACGATTTTCTATTTATTTATTTTTTTATCATGAAGAGCACTCAGCTATGTTGCTTAAAGTAGATCTAAACCCAATTACTAAGTTATTACAATCTTTAGACTCATATTCAATAATTTTTTTTTTAATCTGCAGCTTTCATTAAAGCGGAAGTAAACCCATCGATCTAACAGTTTGAAAAAACAGTTACATTCCCGGCATGCCGGAAATGCTAACTGTCACATTGGTTGTACTCTCAACCAAACTGTCAAACCATCCAATGGCTGGTGTCATAACTGATCACATGTGCAGCTTCATGGCAGTTAAAGATTAAACGGAGGCCAAGATGGCAGCTTCCTTGGCTGAAAACTATAGGAGGGTTTACTTCCACTTTAATGCCATGAATATCTGCATTCAGGCACTTTCACCTATGCAATGACAACAATCTGTCCCTTTATCCTAAATGCTTTCCTGCGTTGTCACCCTGACATAGTGCTTCGGTTGTGTGGTTAGAAAAATCTGATGGCCAGCTTTAGTCCTCCTCTACTGTTGTCACCATCAGAGAACCTAGCTTGGGCAAAAGAGAGGATGTGGCTGCAAAGGGATAGGAGGCAATCAGAATTGCTGAGATGCAAAAGAATCAAGTATCTTCTAAAGGAAATAAACATGGCAATTGTTTTTAATATACTGTGGGTTGATTTACTAAAACTGCAGAGTGCAAAATCTGGTGCAGCTCTGCCTAGAAACCAATCAGCTTCAGGTTTATTTATTTTTCTGTCAAAGCTTAATTGAACAAGCTTATGGCCCCTTTCACACTGAGGCATTTTTTAGGCACTACAGCCCCAAAAATAGCGCTTGTATAGTGCCTGAAAAAAGCGGGTCCTTTCACTCCAGTGTGAAAGCCAGAGGGCTTTCACACCGGAGCGGTGCGCTAGCAGGACAGTAAAACAAAGTCCTGCTAGCAGCATCTTTGGAGCTGTGAAGGAGCAGTGTATTCACCGCTCCTAAACCGCTCCTACCCATTGAAATCAATGGGGCAGCGTGGCTATACGGCGGTGATGCTTTGCGGCGCTCTGCAGCAGCTCTTTGCGAGCGGTTAAAACCGCCCCGCTAGCGGCCGAATAGCGCCGCTAAAATGACGGTAAAACAGCACTAAATGTAGCGCTGCTTTAGCGCCGACGCCCGCACCGCCCCAGTGTGAAAGGGGCCTTAGATAGTAGCTGATTGGCTACCATGCACAACTGCACCAGATTTTGCACTCTCCAGTTTTAATAATTCAGTTCCAGTGTTTTTTACCAACAAACGTCACCCTCCTAGGGTTTAGATCTACTTTAAAGTGGTTATAAAGTTTTGTTTGTTATTTTTATTTAAAAAAAACAAAAACAAAACAAACATGCCTATACTTACTGTACCTGCTCCGTGCAATGGTTTTGCACAGAGCAGCCATGATCCTCTTCTCCATGCCGGCCCTCAGGCCCCTCCTCTTTATTGGGCACCCCCTCAGGTGTCACCGGATTTGATTGACAGTAGCGGGAGCCAATCGCTCCTGCTGCTATTAATCTGTCCAATAAGAGAGACAGCAGCAGGAGCCACTGCGCTCGTGCACATCGCTGGATCAGATGGGCTCAGGTAAGAAAAAGGGGGATCTAGGGGGCAGCTGCAGTACAGAAGGTTTTTCACCTTAATGCATAGAATGCATTAAGGTGAAAAACCTTAAGGCTTTAGAATCACTTTAACAATCTGGAAAACTGACAATATATTTAAGCAGGAATACCATAACAACCGCATGCAAACAAAAGCACTGTATTAAAGCGGAGTTCCAGCCGCAACATTTTTTTTTTTTTTAAAGTCAGCAGCTACAAGTACTGTAGCTGCTGACTTTTAATAAGGACATTTACCTGTCCAGGGAGCCCGCGTTGTTGCCCCCCCTGGAGGCCAATTCATCCACCGGCTTGGGTGCAGGTGCCACCATTCCAACTAAGGGAAACCGACAGTGGAGCCTTCAGGCTTCACAGCCGATTTCCTAATCCGCATGTGCAAATCGTGCAGCGCTTTGTGAATGGCCAGCTCTTCTTCTGGGAAACACACAGGTCCCAGAAGTGGGGTGAAGAAGGAGGGCTCGCCGCTGAAGAGGACATGACGTCCTGCGCCACGGCCGAGATAGAACAAGTACACTTAGTACTTCAAAAAAGTTAGGAAAGGAATAGATCTCCAATAATGAGGGGTGGAGGGGTAGTCTTTCGTTTAAGACCACCTTGTAAAAGTGGAGGGAACTCCGCTTTAAGCTGGATATACAGTATATTATACAATTTTATTTTTCAATTTCCTTTAGATTTACCTTGAACTGTGTAGTGGAAGGGCCTGCCTGATTGGATACAAATGTAAAGTGTTTAGGTCTAACCTCATATTATATGGCTTTGTTAAATCTAAAACTGTACAGTAGTACCTTGGATTACGAGCATAATTAGTTCCAGAAGCATGCTTGTAATCCAAAGCACTCCTATATCAAAGCGAGTTTCCCCATAGGAATCAATGGAAACTCAGCTAAGTCGTTCCAGTGTCCCTGCTAGTGTATGCAGTACCGCATGTAGCCAGAGGTGGGGGGTGGGAACTCCAAGCATCTTTGAGTGGTCTCCGAGCGTCTGCAGTGCCCCCCCACCTCTGGACACATGCAGTACCGCACACCCAAAAACAGCTCGTATTGTGAAACGCTTGTAAACTGTGTTACTCGCGTTTACTGTACAAGAAAATTGTATAATGTATGGCCAGCCATAGTGTGCACAAAAACTGTATTTATTTAGTAATATTTCTGTAAACCTAATCACTGATGAACCATAGCTTTGGTCTGTCTAGATCAATCTTTCGCAATCTTTTTAACATGGAGGAGCACTCACTATACATTAGTGTGATGGTCAGTGGGAAACATTCTCCTTACTTTGCAGTCAGTGGGAAGAATACCCCTCTTACTTATAGCTAATTGGCATCAGTGGTTACATATGAGAGGCAAATGTGTTTCTTGTTTAAACTGGAACTAAAAGCAACACTTTATGTTTCATTTCAAATAAAGTAATCAAGGGTTCTAACCCATGTAAGTCATCTGGGTCCCACTAGAGAGATTTCCCTTCACTTACTGTCCCATAGCCACAGGAAGTGACAGGAAAACCCTCCAAAGTTAAAGAATCAATTATTGTTCCCATTGGGAGATATTCTCCTTATTCCTATGCTAGGAATAACGCAAAATCCAAATCCAAAATTTGTGATTTCACTTTAGGTGAGAGCGGTAAACAGGACAAATAGAGAGGGTAAACCTCCCTAACTGAGGCACAGACAGCAATAAAAACTGACAGGTGTTCTAATCCATCTCCATTAGCAGCCTTTGGAGGAACCCTAGGGTCCCACAGAACCCTGGTTGAGAAAAACTTGATCTAGCTGGATGGAATATAGCATAGCATACATAATACTTACTGGGTATTCCTTCCATGTGCTAAAATTATAGTGGTACAACACTTCCTCTCCTCCGATGTACAGAGAATCTGGTGTGTCCAGGTAGAACATAGCATTTGGTTGCTCCCTGGGTAATGCAAACGTACAGTCACCTGTTTACAGAAAAGTTGGGTTTAATGTTACTTGACAACCAATACATTTTAGTGAAGATACAGGGAAGCACAGAGTGAAACAAAGCTAGAATTGTTTTCAATTACTTTTCATTATCATGTTTTTAGCAGTGAGTTTTTTACTTCTTTATTGAATAAGTTCATATTTAACAACAAAGTACCAATAAAAACATTGAGAAATAAGTTATAGACATAATGTGGCCCTCTTGAAAATGTAATCTTTTCAAATCGGCCCACTGTTTGATTTGAGCCTCTGCTGTTGGTGTCCCCACTGAAATTTCCCACACTTCCTGTTGTGCGTGACATCCATCATTTGGAAGTGGGATAAAATGTACACAGTGGGCACAAAAACAGCAATAAAAATTGAGACCAGAGTTTTATTATTAAGGTTGCCTTAAGTCCTGCCTAAAAAGCTGTTGCTGCCATATGCAGCTGGATGGCTCATTCTAGCTCTACGTTTTTGTGGATTGCATAGGCATTACCTAACTGTTTTCTATTTACCGTATATACTCGAGTATAAGCTGAGTTTTTCAGCACATTTTTTTGTGCCGAAAATGCCCCCCTTGACTTATACTTGATTCGTGCATTTTTCTGTAGCAGAAAATGACATTTTCCGACCCGACTTTGGGGCCCCGTATCTCAGGGCCACTTGGTGCTAGGAACCCCAAAATGGGTATGCCAACCCAGTGGAACTAGCACTACAACAAAGATGGGGTTCCTAGCACCAAGTGACCCCAAGATACAGGGCCCCAAAGTCGGTCAACTGTGTCCATCTGCAGCAGTCATTTCGGGACCCTTTGGGTCCAGAGACCCCAAATTTTGGCTGCACCTAGGGGCATTTAGGAACCCCTAACTACCAAGTTTGAAGTTTGGGGGACCTATGGCTGCAAATGGGCACAGTGAGGCTGCAAATGGGCATCGTTGACTGTCTTTTCCTTTTATAGTAGCTGTGCATTTCTCACCCTAGGTTTATACTTGAGTCAATACGTTTTCCCAGTTTTCTGTGGTAAAATTATGTGCCTCAGCTTATATTCGGGTTGGCTTATACTCGAGTATATACGGTACTTATTTTTTCTATTAGTTGAGCTAGATGGACTTGTGCCTTTTGTAAAACTGACTAAAGTAAATGGCATAAGCTAAAGTGCATTGCATTAAGGCTGCCCATTTATTTTCATTTTGCCAAGGAAAAATGCAAAAAATGGTCATCCAGCATTTTTTTTTAGATGTAGAACATCACCAGAAGTGTGTCATTATGAGTTGTGTTGAACGGCAACTTGTGTGCATCTGAGCTGTGCTGCCCTAGTGCATTGTGGTGCCATTCAAAATGAATGCCAAGGCAACACGCTAACACGTGTAATGTTGACACGTGCAATGCTGATCGCAAAGGTGTGTTTCAGCCCCTATACTGCTATAGCATGCAGTAAGTGGGTGTCCTGAGATGCACAACATTTTCAGGAAAATCTACCAGACATGTACGCAGGTAGGGGCTCTGTGTAGAGACAAATTAGAATCTCCCACAAAGTACAGGACATTTTAAAAATAGCAAATACCATTTCTAAAGACAAGATAAAAATACTTAAAAATCAAGGCTGTTGGTTGGCTCTTTTTCTTATCTACAATTTTCCAAAAATGACAGAAGCTGACACTAATATCCACAACAGATATCACAGATATATATATATATATATATATATATATATATATATATATATATATATATATTATATATATATATATATACTATATTACCAAAAGTATTTGGATGCCTTTACACCCACATGACCTTTAACCACTTCACATCCGGCCGTAGCCGAATGACGGCCTTGGCGCGGATGTCAATTCCCGGGAGGCCGTCATATGACGGCCTCCCCTTTCCTCGTTCCCTGTGCGCGCTCACGAGCGTGCAGCAGGGAAATTCTGTGTTGGCCGTGTCCCTCGGACACAGCCAATCACAGATCGCTGTAAACGGCCAATCACAGCGGCCGTTTACAGCGCGATCGGCGTGTCCAATGGGAGATGATCTCATATGTAAACATATGAGATCATCTCTCAGCGCCGCTCCCCCTCCTCACACAGAGACAGCGTGTGAGAAGGGGGAGATGAACGGCTGCCTGCAGCGCCGTAAGTGTAAAAAAAAAAAAAAAAAAACAGAAATGTGCCATCTGTGCCCACTGCCACCACTGCAATCTGTCCCCAATGCCATCTGCCAGTGCAATCTGTCCCCAATGCCATCTGCCAGTGCAATCTGTCCCCAATGCCATCTGCCAGTGCCATCTGTAGTCAGTGCCATCTGTCAGTGCCACCTGTCCCCAGTGCCACATGTCATCAGTGCCACATGTCATCAGTGCCACATAGTGCCATCTGTCATCAGTGCCACATAGTGCCATCTGTCATCAGTGCCATATCAGTGTCACGTGTCATCAGTGCCACATATTAGTGCCATCTGTCATCAGTGTCACGTATTAGTGCCATCTGTCATCAGTGCCACCTGTCAGTGTCACGTGCCATCTGTTATCAGTGTCACCTGTCATCAATGCCACATATCAGTGTCATCAGTGTCACGTGTCATCAGTGCCACGTATTAGTGCCTTCTGTCATTAGTGCCATCTCTCATCAGTGCCACATATTAGTGCCACGTGATATCAGTGCCACGTATAAGTGCCATCTCTCATCAGTGCCACATATTAGTGCCATCTGTCATCAGTGTCACGTGTCATCAGTGCCCCGTATTAGTACCATCTGTCATCAGTGCCACATCAGTGTCACGTGTCATCAGTGCCACGTCAGTGTCACGTGTCATTGTCCTGGTGCTCCAGGGCCTTCAAAAGTGTAATAGGTAGTCAACAAGTTAGATGTGTAATTTATGCTCCTAGAACACGTGATTGCCCCCCCTTCATGTTGGGCCTCTCTAAGTGGCCAGGCTGTGTAAAAGTCCCACACATGTGGTATCATAATACTCAGGAGGTGTAGCAGAATTTATTTTGGGGTGTCATTTGTGGTATACACTTGCCATGTGAGAGAAATAACCTATTACAATGACAATTTTGTAGAAAAAAATAAAAAATAATTCATTTTGCAAAGAATTGTGGGAAAAAATGACAACATCAAAAAGCTCACCATGCCTCTTACTAAATACCTTGGAATGTCTACTTTCAAAAAAGGGGTCATTTGGGGGGTATTTGTACTTTCCTGGCTTGTTAGGGTCACAAGAAATGAGATAGGCCACCAGTACATCAGATGTGATCAATTATGTATAATTCGCACCACCGCTTGTAGACTCTATATAACTTTCACAAAGACCAAATAATATCCACTAATTTGGGTTATTTTTACCAAAAATATGTAGCAGTATAAATTGTGCCAAAATTTATGAAGAAAAATTTATAATTTCCTAAATTTTATCACAGAAACAAAGAAAAATTCGTTTTTTTTTCAAAATTTTTCGGTCTTTTTTCATTTATAGCGCAAAAAATAAAAAACCCAGAGGTGATCAAATACCACCAAAAGAAAGCTCTATTTGTGGGAAACAAAGGACAAAAAATGTATTTGGGTACAGTGTTGCATGACTGAGTAATTGTCAGTCAAAGCGTGAGAGCACCGAAAGCTGAAAATTGGTCTGGATGGGAGGGGGGTTTAAGTGCCTGGTAAGCGGTTAATGGCATCCCAGTCTTAGTCCGTAGGGTTCAAGGTTGAGTTGGCCCACCCTTTGCAGCTATAACAGCCTCATCCAGGGATCCTTAAACTACGGCCCTCCAGCTGTTGTAGAACTACACGAGGCATTGTAAAACACTGACATTCACAGACATGACTAGGCATGATGGGAATTGTAGTTCCTGAACAACTGGAGGGCCATAGTTTGAAGACCCCTGCGCCTCATCTCTTCTGGGAAGGCTGTCCACAAGGTTTAGGAGAGTGTCTATGGGAATGTTTAACCATTCTTCCAGAAGCGCATTTGTCAGGTCAGGCACTGATGTGGATGATATAAAAGTGACCAGGTGCGCTTCTCAATTAAGATAACAATAATTACAAGTTTTATACCCAAAACATTAAAACATAAAACAAAGCAATTTCAAAGTGAGTCCATCAAAGTGAGACATAGATTTCAAAAAGTAACAGTCCGTAGATGATAGATCTCCCAGTGATTGAATGTGCAAAAAATGACAAAACAGAAAGTGGCAGGGTGCTCCACTTGTAGTGCCCCATTGATTAATTTCAATGGGCAGGGGCAGTGGAGGAGCAGTGTATTCACCGCTCCCGCACCGCCCCAAAGATGCTGCTTGCAGAACTTTTTTTCTGTCCTGCAAGCACACCACCCCAGTGTGAAAGCCATAGGGCTTTCACATAGGGGTGGCTTGAGAGGTGCTTTCCAGGTCCTATTTGTAGCGCTAAAATGCCTGAAAAGCACCTCAGTGTAAAAGGGGTCTGACTGGCAGAAACCCGCCCACACCATGTTGCTTATATAAAAAAAAAAAAAAAAAAAAAAAAAAAAAGATTTAATTTCAAATATATATTTGTATTACAATTTAAAACAGTTTATTGATATTAATTATTTTATTCTAAAGGCTGTTTTTTTATTTATTTTTTGAACATCTTGTGACCAGCAGCAGAGGACTAGAAGCTCCTGCTGCTTATGTTTCCCTGCAGACAGGCTGGGAAAGAGCTGGGTCATAGCACAGCTGTATATCGATTAGGAAAAGGGTACTTAGATGTTTGTTTGTTTTTTTTTAATAAAATAATTACAGTGTCATCATCCACATACAAAAATAGAAGGACCAATGTAATTTTAACAGTGTGTTTAGAATCACTTTAAAAGTCCAGTAAAGAGACACTGTTCATTTTTTGTTGGCTGCATGTGTTTTCGTGCAAGTGTAAACACATTTTTACAAAGAAATTACCCCCAAAATCAACTTTTTAAGTAAGTTTACGATTCTGTGTTGGGCCGCATTAATAGACTTCTTGGGCCTCAGGTTGGATACCCCTGCCTATGCATTAATGTCATCCATGATATTTATTTTTTTAGATTCTGGAGTTGAAAGGGTCAGTGTCATACAGAACTGTGTGGGAGGAAGACTTATGCAGCTATTTACCAAGACATTGTGTATACAATTATTGCAAAAGTGGCTTCCTACACAGAAATGTACATGTTACAGTTGTTGTGTATGTGCAACCCCTGCAGCTGCAAGCTCAACCACTCAATTGAGAAAATCCAAAGATCTGCAATAGATTTAGCAACCAAGTTGAGACATCTTTTCACTCAAAACACACAAACATGAAGAGGTCAGGAGCAGGTTTTATATTCTCAAGTGTTACTTATGAGCGGCAGACCAATCTGCAATTTTTAGTAACTTTGCCTTGTATCTGCTTCTGTTTTGAAGTGCCTTGCTGTGTAATAGCATTGATACTTTCATAGTAAAACGTGAAATACCCAGAGACCTTGCCTACTTTGGACACTTTGTTCCGTGCATTAGGCCTCTTGCACATGATACCCCCGTATGAGCATCTACTTTTTCAGACTTTTTTTGGTTCGTATTTTCGTGCATTTCCGCGCATTTTCGCACGCACTCGCACTCTTTCTGCACAATATGTAAATGAGCAGTTTGCGCGCATTTCTGCATATTTGCGCGCATCAGGCTTAAATTACAGACCAAAAAAGCATATTTTTCTATTTTCTTTTATTGACGACTGCACAGCGCTTGTTTACGTGCCTGTGTGCATAGGCACATTACAATTAATTGGCTGTATTTTATTTAGCTCAGTAAAAAAAAAATCTGTACTGAGCTTTTTCAAGCTGCAGTGTGCAAGAGGCCTTAATGCAAGCTAAAGCATCATGCAGCTTATGTGCAGTCGCAGTACATTGGCAATAATGTTCAGAATCCCAGTGAGCATAAATCTACCAAACATGAAGACCTGACCCTCGCTGCATGGTAACACATATAATAAAGAATACATATGTTGTCTTTTGGTCAGGGCTGTGTCTGGGGCAGCCCCCCCCTTTCCTCCTTGGTTGCTAGGATGCTGGCTGGCCACACAGCATCACTGTTTGTTAGGACACCGGCCATCAGGCCTCACACTGTCATTGGTTGCTAGGTTTGTTAAGGTGCAGGTGCCCACCAATAACAACTAATGATGCTGTGAGGCCCAGGGTTTAGCGCACACAAGGCTGAACATGCACTGAGGATGCAGTGTCCAGTATGAATGCCATGGCCTCATTGCCGTCCCCCTTCCCCCCTTTCCGTCATGTGGTAGCTGCCTCAATTGGCTTTCTGAGCCTTGCATGTGATGAACTATAAAAATTTGTTTGTCAGACGGAAGGCAACCCCTTCCATTTGTTTTTGCCGGATCGGAAAGGAGGCAGCCGGTCAGACGGAAAAATTTGTTTTTGCCGGTATATTTTTTGGTCCATCTGAAAAACAGACAGGAAGACCTGATTGGACTGCCTGTGCAATAGGTGCGAAAGGGGCCTTAGTGAATTACTTCTTTTTACTTGAAGAAGTGTAATTTTACAGAGCAAATGTTATACTGATAAAATGTAATGAGGGAATATGCATTAAGGCAGTGCAATTACATCCTCCAGCAGCATTAGTTGGGAAGGACAGAGTACTCAGAGGAAGATAATATTTAGGGACTGTATCAGGCTGGCTTATAGCAAATAATTGGCAGCTGACACTAGAACTATTCCCCTCTTAAATATGCTATCCGCTCTTACTGACAATGCAACAATTGCCACAGGGTGTAAACACTGTGCAAACCTTACACAGACAAAAGAGTTAAACGCACAAATTCTTTACATTTTTGATCCGGCATTGTAACATCTGCCAACTATGGAAACTAATATATTTGCTAATATACATTTATCCTTTAACGTTTCAGTAACTTCATGTCTATTACATTGCCCAATGGGGGTTATTTACTAAAGGCAAATCCACTTTGCACTACAAGTGCACTTTGAAGTACAGTCGCTGTAGATCTGAGGGGAACACGCAAGGAAAATAAAAAACAGCATTTTTGCTTGCACATCATTGGATGATAAAATCAGCAGAGCTTCTCCTCATTTCAGAGCTTTCCCTCAGATTTACAGTGATCTACAGTGACTGCACTTACAAGTGCACTTGCAGTGCACGTGTAGTACAAAGTGGATTTACCTTTAGGAAATAAACCCCTATGTCAAAAGCAATGAAATCTCTGATATGGAAAGATGGCCAAAGGAGGAAAAAGTGGTTTATATATGCACGGAAATGCAGATCAGGCATCCTGCTCAGGGCCAGGTTGTAACTATCATTATTGCAAACTCTGTTTGGAAATGCCAGAGAAATGGTAATACAAAAATGTTTTTTAATGACATTTTGTATAAACAAATGTTCACAAAAAAAAAATATATATACAGTATATACAAGGATATTACAACACGCACCTGTCCAGCTTATTAGGTCCTGTGCACAACTGATATAAGTAGACTCAACTGACATACATGGCAGTTCCAGGAAGCTTTGATCTTACTTGGGATTAAAAAAATCTTCCAAGCCATCTGCCAGCCTTGGTTATCTTTCTATAGCACACACTAATCTCATTTATAGCACATATTGTGATGTAACAGTTATAAAGTTTCTTGGAAATGTACTATGTTTTTAAATTTTTTCGTTTTTCTTGGTATTTATAATGATACAAATAAACATTTTTAAATGTTTATTTGTAAGATAAAGATACAAATAATGAAAAGAATGATCTAAAATATGTAAAAAGTATAAACATTTAAAAATAAAACAACCAAAAACTATATTGTTTTCTTTTATTAGAGATGACTACAGCAACCGGTAAATTTACAAGGAACTATTATCTATTTACTGAACATAACATTTTATTGTAATTTTCTAAAATTTCCAAAGTAAAGATTCCTCATATGCAGAATTCCCCTTTAGTTTCAGTATCTAGATTAATAGTATAGTAAGGTTTCCGAGCTGTGAACTGAAAGTACTGTATGTAAATGTTTGGTAACAGCGGTAAAACCAGAAACGTAAAAGCATGCAAACAGCTTTCTATAATATATAATATTATTGATACTTTTGATTTATATCAAGCGCAGCAATCATAATATGGCATATTTAAAAAATGTTCACTGGACATAACGCTCAATTTGCAAACATAAAACAGGATAGCTATATATTATTATATGTATTATATCCTTATCCCTGTGTTATAGCTTTGTGAAGTGAGCTCATATTGTATATCATTTATAGTTTAAAATGTAATAATGCACTATATAAAACATAGTTATTATTATTTTTATACACAATTTATATAGCGCCAACAGTTTGTGCAGCACTTTACAATGTAATATATTATTATATATATTATATCCTTATCCTTATGTTATAGATTTTTGAAGTGAGCTCATATTGTATATCATTTATAGTTTTACCACTTCCCGCCCAAGGTACGTCATATGACGTCCTTGACTTTGTGGGGGTATATCTGATGTTAGTACAGCGATCTCCCCCGCTAGGGCGTTGTGCTCTGACAGGGGGATTGACCCCCTGCCAGAACACTGTGATCCACGTTCTCAGCCATTGGCTGAGAGTGCTGATCGGGAGTCGGTCAGCTGCTGGTTTTTCAGCATTCTCATCCGATAGAAGCCGGCCGTGTCGGATCGGCTGGCATACACACAAGCCGAATGTCGGCTGGTTTTTATTGAACTGGCCAATGTCTCCCGACGTTCGGCCCATGTGTACGGGGCTTTAGGCAGGCCACAGATGATGCGATTCTCTTTCCTGCAACCACAGATCGAAGGAAAGAAGATCGCTCGATTACCCATTAACACAGTCGGTGTTTATGGGGGAATCCCTCCCGCAGAGCTTTTGTGTTCCCGCCAGGAGAACACAGTGATTATTGCTAGGGGTTATAGCCACTGGCAATAATCACATGTAAAAATCCATATGGTCGATAGATCAACTTGGCTACAATCAGCCTGCCCTTAAATGGTTTAAATCTCTTTAAATTTGAACCTTCTATGGCTGGCTTTAAAAAAAAAAAAAAAAAAAAAAAAAAAGTTCCTCTTTAATGCTGCAGTGTTTAATAAGGCACAGATGCTATGTACCTCTACTGTTTTTGGTATTATGCGTTATAATATAAACGTGGTCATGAATAGCGTATATAGATCCTCATACAATGCACATGGTAGCCTCGATATAAGAACAATTTATCAAGATTATGTATATGTATGGTTAGAGCCATATGTTTCTGTGACATACATCTAACATGAACAGTTAATAGAAATGTTAGTAAAATCCCCTCTTTAAAGAATCCTTTATCTCTGTAGTATAAGATCTCATTCACGTGGCTGATCGAGGCTCATTCACACTGCTGTAAACTGTCAATAGAAGCGTATATTTCTGCGACTGGAAAAAGAGGTATTTGCATACAGCCAAGAGCAGCAACCTATACAAATCAATGGCAGGCTTCAGCTCTGTGAAAGTGATAAATGGTAAAACATCTCTTACCTGAATTAAGCTGTGTCAATCTGGGTTTCATCCTGACATTTTCATAAGTATAGGAGAGGGAAACGCAGAACCCCAGGAATAGAGCGAGACACACGTTCATCCTGAGACGTTAAAAGCTGAATGAAGATGCTACTGGCTGGGTCCACTAATTAAACAGATACATCTCCCCCTAGTGACAAAAAATGAATGTACATATAGTACGTACTGATAGAAAATATGAAACAGCCCTGGTAGCATATATTATTCAATACACATCATGGTGATTAGTGCCATATACATCAATGTGTTTGTGCCATACAAAATCAAAATGCAACAAAATGATATATAATATCATTACCAGCATACAAATATCAAAAAACGTCTGTAGTTCTGTTTCCGGGTTCTCCTCCACAGTGTGTGAGGAGGAGATCTGGAAAAAAAAATGTGATACAGTACAGCCCCCCGATTGCCCCAAAAATAAAGAGGACCTGCCACCAGCCACAGAGTACCTGTCGCCAGGGGCGGACTGACAGGTCGGTGACTCGGGCGCCGCCCGAGGGCCCGGGGCCATTAGGGGCCCGGACTCGGCCACATGAGGGGCCACTTGAAACGGCTGTATTACATGCCGCGATGCCGCTAACAATACTGCTAGCGGCGCACGGCTTCCCGCCGGCCCCTTCTTCCCTCCTGTCCGTCCCAGGTGCTTCTACTGTATGCATCGTGACGTCACCTGGGACGGACGGGAGGGAAGGAGGGGCCGGTGGGGAGCCGCGCGCTGTTAGCAGTATTCGCGGCATGTAATACAGCCACTTCAACCTGCCGAGTCCGGGCCCCTAATGGAAGAAAAGAGTGGAGAGGCCGGCGGGGAGCATCGGCATCGGTGAGTCACGGTTCCCGGGCCCCCCCACCCCACAGTGTCACCCCTACCCCACAGTGTCATCCCTACCCCACAGTGTCACCCCCAGCCCACAGTGTCATCCCTACCCCACAGTGTCACCCCAGCCCACAGTGTCACCCCAGCCCACAGTGTCACCCCAGCCCACAGTGTCACCCCCAGCCCACAGTGTCACCCCCAGCCCACAGTGTCACCCCAGACCACAGTGTCACCCCAGCCCACAGTGTCACCCCCAGCCCACAGTGTCACCCCCCAGCCCACAAAGTCACCCCCCAGCCCACAGTGTCACCCCCCAGCCCACAGTGTCACCCCCAGCCCACAGTGTCACCCCCAGCCCACAGTGTCACCCCCAGCCCACAGTGTCCCCTTGTGTGCATATCCCCCCCTGTGTGTGCGCTCTCCCTCCAGTGTCCCCTGTGTGTGTGCCCCCCTGTGTGTGCGCTCTCCCTCCAGTGTCCCCCTGTGTGTGTGCCCCCTGTGTGTGCGCTCTCCCTCCAGTGTCCCCCTGTGTGTGTGTGCCCCCTGTGTGTGCGCTCTCCCTCCAGTGTCCCCCTGTGTGCGTGTCCCCCCCTGTGTGTGCGCTCTCCCTCCAGTGTCCCCCTGTGTGTGTGCTCTCCCTCCAGTGTCCCCCTGTGTGTGTGCTCTCCCTCCAGTGTCCCCCTGTGTGCGTGTGCCCCCCTGTGTGTGCGCTCTCCCTCCAGTGTCCCCCTGTGTGCGTGTGCCCCCCTGTGTGTGCGCTCTCCCTCCAGTGTCCCCCTGTGTGCGTGTGTCCCCCCTGTGTGTGTGCTCTCCCTCCAGTGTCCCCCTGTGTGCATGTCCCCCCCCCGTGTGTGCGCTCTCCCTCCAGTGTCCCCCTGTGTGTGTGCCTCCCTGTGTGTGCGCTCTCCCTCCAGTGTCCCCCTGTGTGTGTGCTCTCCCTCCAGTGTCCCCTTGTGTGCATGTCCCCCCCCCCCCGTGTGTGCGCTCTCCCTCCAGTGTCCCCCTGTGTGCGTGTGCCCCCCTGTGTGTGCGCTCTCCCTCCAGTGTCCCCCTGTGTGCGTGTGCCCCCCTGTGTGTGTGCGCTCTCCCTCCAGTGTCCCCCTGTGTGCGTGTCCCCCCCTGTGTGTGCGCTCTCCCTCCAGTGTCCCCCTGTGTGTGTGTGCCCCCCTGTGTGTGCGCTCTCCCTCCAGTGTCCCCCTGTGTGTGTGCCTACCTGTGTGTGCGCTCTCCCTCCAGTGTCCCCCTGTGTGTGTGCCCCCCTGTGTGTGCGCTCTCCCTCCAGTGCCCCCCTGTGTGTGCGCTCTCCCTCCAGTGCCCCCCCTGTGTTTGCGCTCTCCCTCCAGTGCCCCCCTGTGTGTGCGCTCTCCCTCCAGTGCCCCCCTGTGTGTGCGCTCTCCCTCCAGTGCCCCCCTGTGTGTGCGATCTCCCTCCAGTGTCCCCCAGTGTGTGTGTGCCCCCTGTGTGTGCGCTTTCCCTCCAGTGTCCCCCTGTGTGTGCGTGCCCCCCCCCGCGCGTGCGCTGTCCCTCCAATGTCCCCCTGCGTGTGCGCTCTCCCTCCAGTGTCCCCCTGTGTGTGCGTGCCCCCCCCCCCCCGCGCGTGTGCGCTCTCCCTCCAGTGTCCCCCTGTGTGTTCCCCCCTGTGTGTGTGCTCTCCCTCCAGTGTCCCCCTGTGTGTGCGCTCTCCCTCCAGTGTCCCCCTGTGTGCGTGTCCCCCCCTGTGTGTGTGCTCACCCTCCAGTGTCCCCCTGTGTGTGCGTGTCCCCCCCCCTGTGTGTGCGCTTGGTCCCCTTGAGTGTGGGGACCAAGGGGGCCCCATGATCTTCTATTGCCCGGGGGCCCCATGAGTTGTCAGTCCGCCCCTGCCTGTCGCATCCCATAAAAGTACCTGTCACCAGCCCCAGAGTACCTGTCACAGCCCATCAGAGTACCTGTCACCAGCCCCAGAGTACCTGTCACAGCCCATAAAAGTACCTGTCACCAGCCCCAGAGTACCTGTCACAGCCCATTAGAGCAGGGCCGCTGATAGGGCAGTACAGGCAGCCCTCCTGTAGGGGGCCCGAGCTCTGTCACTTCAGAAGAGGGGCCCGGGAACCTGCAGAGCAGGGAGCCAGCTGAACTGCCTTCTGACACTTGTGGATCTCCTTGCAGCTGCCAGCTTTCTCCCTCAGGCAGCTCTGCAGGGGCAGGGATCAGTTCTACATACTGGCAAGTGGTAAAGTGTCCTGATCTGGAGCAGAAGGAGCTGCAGTCTCAGTCTGCCTGTGTCTCTGTCGGGTCCTGAAACTCGGCAATGTTATCTCTGGTCAGTGTGAGCAGGAAGTTTGCTTCTCCTTCTCAGTACTGACCTCTGATCTCCCTCCCTCCAGATCGTGCTCTCACTGCTCTGTGTTCACTGAACTCCAGGGTTTGGATGGAGCAGTGCTTCTGCTGGAGGGGGTGAGTGTGTGTGTGTGTGTGGGGGGGGGGGGGGGGGGGGGGGGGGGGGGGGTTGCTGCTGGGACAAAGTTACAAAACTTTAGGATTTTGGAGAGAGGTGACTATGAAGCCAGCCTAGAACTGCAGATAGCTGTCACTGCAGTGCTCAGCAAGAAGCCAGTGGACACATCTCTCTCTCCAGCTGCCAGGAATCTCTGCCCAGCCATTTCTATATGCCATCCCTAAGGTCCCTTTATACTTCACATAGCAGGAACAAACATTCCTGCTCACATTTTCTTTTTTTTTTCTTGTTTTTCACACATAGGGTAACCCATTCACTTGAATGGGCTGACATATGTGACAAACACATCATAGAGGTTTTAGAAATTTTTAAGGCATGCAACTTTGCCACAAGACAAAACACATGTCTGCTCATTGCATTTGGGGTGCCATTAACAATTATTGGGAACCACAAGTTCTATGCACATGTCTAGTACATTTCCAAATTGCACTGCAAATTGCCCATTACCTGTGTACATTGTCACACATTCAGGTAACCTCAAATGTGAATGTGGCCTAATGTCTCGTATACACTGCTAGTTTACTTTTGCTAAACCCCACAGGCTGAACAAAAAAAACCTGACACCTCAGGTCAGAGCCGCTGTACTAACAATCCAATGTTAGTACAGTGACCTCCCCTGCTATTCTATTGTGTTCTGACAAGGGGACGCCCCACCAGAACACTCCAGTCAGGGAGATGGTCAGCAGCCCTTTTTTGATCAAGCCTCTTCGACATAAGTCAGCTGTCATACAGGGCTCCATACATGCCATGGCTGTGATGCTTTACTTCAGAGCTGAGGCATTTGTACTGCAGGCTGCAGAATTTGACAGGAAGCACCACCTGTCAAACTTCCCATTGAGTTCAATGGGGCTGCTCTGCACCTTGAAGCCAAATACTTGGCTTACAGCTGCAATGCGGTCTCACAATGTAAAATTGCCACTCAGCAATAAAAAATTAAATAAAAAGACAACAACAGGTGTCATAAGGCAGCAGTAGCAAGGGTCTTATTTCTGCCATGGCTGCAAAGCATGCCATTGTGACCATGGCATTTCAGCGATTTGATTTCCCGGGGGGGGAGGGGGCCCTGTCAGGTAGGTTGTAAGGGGCCCCGTGATTTCTAACAGCGGCCCTGCATCAGAGTACCTGTCACCAGCCACACAGGAGCGGCCAGTTTAAATACAAGCTGGAACACTCTGCAGCAGACTGAGAGGATGAGATCACAGTGCTTATAATAATTATTTGCATATTACTTATGATAATTAACCCCTCACCACCCAGGCCAATTCTGACACTTCTCTCCTACATGTAAAAATCATCATTTTTTTTGATAGAAAATTACTCAGAAGCCTCAAGCATTATATATGTTGTTTTAGCAGACACCCTATGGAATAAAATGGTGGTCTTTGCAACTTTTTATGTTACACAATATTTGCGCAGCAATTTTTCAAACGTTTTTTTTTTGGAAAGAAATTTTTAAAAAAACACTAAAGTTAGCACGATTTTTTTGGTGTACTAAGCAATGCGTTACATTTTTTTACAGGTTACATGTTTAGAGTTACAGAGGAGGTCTAAGGCTAGAATTATTGTTCTCGCTCTAACGATCGTGGCATATGTAACCTGTGTGTATCTGGCTCTGATACTAGCCAGTGCCTACTCAGCCACTGACTAGTATCTCTCCCCAGCCTGTCCCCACACACCCTCTCACCTGCTGACCTGTGAATGGGGGAATCACTCCTGCAGTGTTATTGTGTTCTGCCAGTGAATACAATGATCAGTGTTGCTAACTATAGCTGGCAGCACTGATTGTTTTGGGGAAAACCTGACAGGCTGGTTGTACTCAAGTCGGTTAATAGGTTGACTTGTGTAAAACCAGGTAGCCCATACATAGATCGACTATGGCTGGTCTCTGCTTAATTGGTGTTATTTCAATCCATGTATGGCCCGCTTAACCACTACGCAGTCCCTAAACATCCTTCCACAAACCTTTACATTTTTCCTTCCCAGATTCCTTCATCCTCCTCTCCTATACATAGTGCCCACTGTCATAGTCTCCACACTTCTCTCCTGTACATACTGCTCACTGTCATACCCTCCACACTTCTCTCCTATACATAGCGCCCGCTGTCATACTCTCCACACTCCTCTCCTATACATAGTGCCCACTGTCATACCCTCCACACTTCTCTCTTGTACATACTGCTCACTGTAATACCCTCCACACTTCTGTCCTGTACATAGTGTCCACTGTCATACCCTCCACACTTCTCTCCTGTACATACTGCTCACTGTTATACCCTCCACACTTCTCTCCTATACATAGCGCCCCCTGTCATATCCTACACACTCCTCTCCTGTACATAGTGCCCGCTGTCATACACTTCTCTCCTGTACATAGTGCCCACTGTGGTACCCTCCACACTCCTCTCCTGTACATACTGCTCACTGTCATACACTCCTCTGCTGTGCATACTGCCCACTGTCATACTCTTCACACTCCTCTCCTGTACATAGTGCCTTCTGTCATACCCTCCGCACTCCTCTCATGTACATAGTGCCCACTGCTAGACCCTCCACATTCCTCTCCCTCACCTGCACATACTTCCCACTGTTATACCATCCATTCTCCTCCTCTATGCCTCTTACCCACAAAAACAGTTCTTTAAAATTATACTGAATATCCTCAATGTTACCATCTCTAGAATGGGCACACTTTTGTTAGTTCAACTAAAGAAAATCTCAGTCCTCATATTTGTTCTGCCCATTATTAGTACTTATTTAATTTTGTAATTACTATTGTGATGTATAGATGAACATAGGGGATGTCAGCTACTACTAAATATAGCACTTGTAAAAAAGTGTCCCTGAAAATATTTTTGAAATGTTGGTAACTATGCGGGTCAGTAGGGGGCCCCATGAGAGGCTCCTGGGTTCCAATGATATTAAAGCGGTAGTAAACTTTGCTAACATTACTATTTTTTAGAGGCCCTTAGGTAGGCTATGCCATAATGTACAAGTATGCACAGCATATTAGCACATTAGGGTACACTTAAATTGTCAGGCTGAGCCCTCCAGTGCTGTGCTGTGATCAATCCGGCGGGGCCCGGGCGCTTCCATCTTCACCCAGTCTTCTTTCTGGGTTCTGTGCCTTCGGTCACTTGCCTTGGCCGGGCTGCGTTGATGTTATTCCCACGCATGCTCATGTGCATCCTCTTTCTCTCATCCCCCCTGTCTCTCTCATCCGCTTTCCCTTACCCCTCACACCTCTTTCATCCCCTTTCTCTCTCATCCTCCCTCTCTCTTTAATTTAATTTGTTATAACAAAAATATGTTTGTATTTTTATTTATTTATTGTTTATAAAAGGCCCCACCAAAATCCTCAGCACCAGGCCCATGATGTTCTTAATCTGGCCCTGTACTCGAGTACTTGTCACCAGCCCATCAGAGTACCTGAGTACCTGTCACCAGCCCATCACAGTACCAGAGTACCTTTTACCAGCCCATCAGAGTACCCAAGTACCTGTCACCAGCATCAGAGTACCCAAGTACCTGTCACCAGCCCATCAGAGTACCCAAGTACCTGTCACCGACTCATCAGAGTACCCGAGTACGTGTCACCAGCTCATCAGGGTAACCGAGTACCTGTCACCAGCCCATGCCTCATATAATATACGTTGGGGTGTTTGCTTTTCAAAATGGGGTCATTTGGTGAGTGTTTCCCTTGTCCTGGTGCTCCAGGACCTTCACAAGTGTTATAGGTTGTCAGGAAACTATATGTGTAATTTATGCTCCAAGAACGCCTGATGGTGCTCCCTGCATGTTGGGCCTCTCTATGTGGCCTGGCTGTGTAAAAGTCTCACACATGTGGTATCGCCATACTCGGGGTAAGAAAGCAGAATATATTTTGGGGGTAATTTTTGCTATGTACATGCTATGTGTTTAAAAATTTTATAAAGTAACAACTTTTTGTGTAAGAAAAAATAAGTTTTCATTTTCTTTCCACATTTTCCAAAAACTTGTTGGAAAAAAATGACCTGTTCAAAAGAATCATTATGCATCATAAATTATACATTGGGATGTTTTCTTTCCAAAATGGGGTCATTTTGTGGGTAATTCCCTTGTCCTGGTGCTCCAGGACCTTCATAAATGTGATAGGTTATCAGAAAACTATATGTGTAATTTACGCTCCTAGAACGCCTGATGGTGCTCCCTGAATGTTGGGCTTCTGCATGTGGCCAGGCTGTGTAAAAGTCTCACACATGTGGTATCATCATACTCAAAAGGAGTAGCAGAATGTATTTTGGGGTGTAATTGGAAGTATGCCCATGCTGTGTGTGAGAAATTACTTGTTATTATGACAATTTTGTGTAAAAAAACAAAAAAAAATGTCTTCATTTTCCCAAGAACTGTGGGAAAAAAAATACAACTTCAAAAAACTCACCATGCCTCTTAATAAATACCTTGGACTGCCTACTTCCCAAAATGGGTCATTTGGGTGGTATTTGTACTGTCCTGAAATTTCAGTGCCTCAAGAAATTAGATAGGCCATCAGTACACCAGGTGTGATACATTTTTAATGATCTGCACCATAGCTTGTAGACTCTATACTTTTCACACAGACCAAATAATATACACAAATTTGGGTTATTTTTACCAAAGATATATAGCAGAATAAGTTTTAGCCCAAATTTATGAACAAAAACTACTTATTTGCAAAATTTATAAGAGAAACTAAAAGAAAAGTATTTTTTTCCCCAAAATGTTCACTCTTGTTTTTACTTATATTACAAAAAATCCAGTGGTGATTAAATACCACCAAAAGAAAGCTCTATTTGTGTGAACAAAATATTAACAATTTTGTTTGGGTACAGTGTTTCATGACTGAGTTATTGTCATTCAAAATGTGAGTGCTGAAAGCTGGTCTGGGCAGGAAGGGTGTATAAGTGCCCTGTATTGAAGTGGTTAAATGCAAATTTCCTGGAAAAAATACACTTGAATTAATTTTAATGCACACAAACACAATACAATACCCAATTTTTGTAAAAAAAATATATAAAAGATGATGTTGTGTCGAGTAAACAGATATCAAACATATCAAGATTTTAAATTGCACACACCTGTTTAATGGCGACAAACTACGGTGTCTAAAATTGTCCATAGGTGAGATTTTAAAAGCCTAAACAGGTTATCAGATTAGAGTTAAATGTTAGTGATAGCACTAGAATTAATGCTCTCACTTTGACGTTCACAGTGATACCTTACATGTGTGGTGCAATCACTGTTTACATATGAATTCTGGACCTAAATGAGCATTTGCATTTCCACGTAAGCAGGACAGGGGTGCTTTAAAAAAATGTTTATCTTTATTGCTATCGCAGGTCCTCTTGTGATAGTCTTGGTAAAGTAACAGATACTCTTTATTAAACCCCCAATTGGACCCCTGATATCTCCCCTACCTTTCAAATCAGCTGAGCAAACGCAGATCGTGAAACCAAAGTGGTGGAATCTTTGTCGATTCCAGCTTCATTTATCACAGAAAAGATGGAGGAACAGATGTTCCTCCATCTCCTCTGTGGACAGCCAACTCAACTACAGTGTTCCCAGGCTCCCCTGTAAAATGGGAGAGCTCAGGAATGGAAGAGGGCGGCTGCAGGAGGGGGGTCCTCTTCCAAGCCCTGTAAAAGTGATCAGAGGGCTGTAAAGCTGCTCAGATCACTTTTACTGGAAAGCCAATTGCTGTCTGTAAAAATCGATAGCTGAAGCATGGCTGCAGCTACAGCCATGATCCTGGTATAACTGCTTGCCATCCAGGACATTTATATACGTATGCTGGATGGCAAGCGGTTAAAGGATGCAAGACCTATTGAGGTGATGCACTATAAAGAGCATGAAGATCCATCCTCTAATGCAGGGGTCCCCAAATGTTTGAACAAAGGGCCAGTTTACTGTTGATCAAACTGTTTAGGAGAAGCAGAAAAAAATATCCCAGTTTCAGTGTAAGTAATAAATGCCTCTATGTCAGGGGTCAGTGGGAGTAAATAATGCCTCTATGTCAGTCATGATAGTAAATGTCCTGGTATCAGTGGGACTTAAAAATACTCTGACATCAGCAGGAATAAAAAAAAAATAAATGCCCTGGCATATGTAGGAATAACTGAGTTTTGTTAGCAAGGGATTTGTCAAACTTATCGTCAAGTCTGAAAATTGCAAACTCAAATCCAAACCTTATTAACATTTCTGGGCGTGAATCTTGATAATCAATTCTGGCCATTTTCAAGGCTTATAGGTAAGGGCTCTTTCACACGGACGGTCCGTATGTCCGTTTTTCATCCTTCCATTTTCGGATGAAAAACGGACATACATGCATCCCTATGTCCGTCCGTGTCCGCTATGGTCCGTTTCTGCAGACGGAGGAAAACCCTATTTTTTCATCTGTCTGCAGAGCGGATCGGATGACGACGGACTCTACGGTCCGTCGTCACCCGTTCTCCCATAGGGGAGAGTGGCACTCTGACAGGTTTGTCCCTGCAGAGAGTGCAGAGACGGACCTGTCATCTTCCTGCTCGGCGGAGATCACTCCGGCGATCCCCGCTGAGCAAGCGGATATCCACGGGGCGGATCAGCACTCTTCAGGGAGCCCTTAAAGTTTTACTTAACCCATAACCCTGCATTCACTATATTGGGTCTCCCACAGTACACAGAACATGGAAATGCAAATTTCTTTGCAAATATAAACTGCTAAATTATTTTCTCACCAGCAGTGTATAGCAGTCTTGTGACTTCTATCAGCATCTGGTTAAAGTTTCAAGGAAGAATTTTCATTCCCCTCTGACTGTCCTATGTGGCTGCAGGACCCCTGACCCTCTGTCTGGACAGTGCTAATTTGCCCTGTGCTGATCATATACACCCTCCCAAGAAAAAAGAAAACTCTAGCAGTACACATCAAATTGAGCATGTGCAGAGTGACTCCAAAGGCTCTGTCTTATAAGCAGATGGATTGGGGACTATTGAAAAAGGGGCTGATCAGAGAAGACAGGATCAAACAGCCTTTCACACAATGCAGAGGATTAACCCCTTAGGTTCCACATTGAGTATAACAAGCATGCTTTACTGCATATACAGACTGATTTTACTGTTGCGGGTTTAGTAACACTTGAACAAAATGGGTAAAAAAGAGGATTTTGGGGGACTTTAACCTCCCTGGCGGTATGATTCTGTCTGGAATTTTGTGCTGAAAGCGGTACAATTGGAAATTTGGCGTTTTTATATTGTAGGCAGGCAATTCTAATGAAAAACTCACTTAAATCTGTCCGAACCAGAGTCTAGTAGACATCCCGGGTATGATAAAGTTTGAAACACAAAATCATAAATTATAATATAATAAAAATATATATAAAAATTATTCAATAATGTAATCAAATCAAAAACACTGAAATTTGCTCAGTTGCAGAATAGTCGCTGTCATTAAATTTAGTGTTTGATGATAAATTGTGATTCTAATTTTTTATCTGTGTTTTCTAGCTGGTCTAAAACCACTTTTGATATAAAGGGACACTTTTTGGTTGCTATGGACAATCTCCAGTTTCCAGGTAGAAAAAAATATTTTTATTATATAAAATGACATGAAGGGCACTGGGCAGACCACTAGGGACAAAGGGGATGTGTATTTTTTGTATACAGTACTGTAATCTGTAAGATTACAGTACTGTATGTGTACTGTGTTTTTAAACTTTTTTGAATTTAGCGCCGATCTCCACTCGGCACTGTGAATCGAGCGAGCGGACGGCTCGCTCACACAGCGGGGAGACATCGCAGGATCCAGGGGACAAGGTAAGTAACCCCCCCCCCCTGTATCCTGCAACGCAAGCCCGAGTCTGGCTCGGGGTTACCGCTTTTGGTACTGAAGTTCCTGCCCCGAGCCAGACTCGGGAATACCGCCAGGGAGGCTACATGAAGCATGACAAGGTAGTCGTGCACCTCCATCCCTATATCTATAACAAAAAGAGAGAGGGTTGGGGCTTTATATGAGGCATATGAACATGACTAGATAAATGATCAAAACATGATGACATATAAATTTAAATATAAAAAACAAATAAAATAACTAAATGATGAGCGGTATAAAGTTAATGTTCGTTAAAGTGTTACAAAAAGAGAGAGGGTTGGAACTTTATATGAGGCATATGAACACGACTAGATAAATGATCAAAACATGATGACATATTTATTTATGTAAAAAACAAATAAAATAGCACATTGCAATTGATACATACATGGATATTTGATGAATTCATATATACACACATTGTTACCCTAAAACATATTGCACTTCAAGGACAACACAAGTAAACACAAAATGCAATTTGTAAATGAAGGTGTTTATTATTGAAGGTGAAAAAAAATCCAAACCATCATGGCCCTGTGTGAAAAAGTGATTGCCCCCTAAACCTAATAACTGGTTGGGCCACCCTTAGCAGCAACAACTGCAACCAAGCGTTTGCAATAACGTGCAATGAGGCTTTTACAGCGTCCTGGAGGAATTTTGGCCCACTCATCTTTGCAGAATTGTCCTAATTCAGTTACATTAGAGGGTTTTCGAGCATGAACGGCCTTTTTAAGGTCATACCACAACATCTCAATAGGATTCAGGTCAGGACTTTGGCTAGGCCACTCCAAAGTCTTCATTTTGTTTTTCTTCAGCCATTCGGTGGTGGACTTGCTGGTGTGTTTAGGATCATTGTCCTGCTGCAGAACCCAAGTTCGTTTCAGCTTGAGTACACGAACAGATGGTCGGACATTCTCCTTCAGGATCTCTTGGTAGACAGCAGAATTCATAGTTCCTTTTATCACGGCAAGTCTTCCAGGTCCTAAAGCAGCAAAACAGCGCCAGACCATCACACTACCACCACCATATTTTACTGTTGGTATAATGTTCTTTTTTCTGAAATGCAGTGTTCCTTCTACGCCAGATATACTTGGACACACACCTTCCAAAGAGTTCCACTTTTGTCTCATCGGTCCTAAGAATGTTGTCCCAAAAGTCTTGGGGATCATCAAGATGTGTTGTGGAGAAATTGAGACGAGCTTTGATGTTCTTTTTGCTCAGCAGTGGTTTTCTCCTTGGAACTCTGCCATGCAGGCCATTTTTGCCCAGTCTTTTCCTGATGGTGGAGGCATGAACACTGACCTTAACTGAGGCAAGTGAGGCCTGCAGTTCCTTGGACGTTGTTGTGGGGTCTTTTGTGACCTCTTGGATGAGTCGTCGCTGCGCTCTTGGGGTAATTTTGGGCGGCCGGCCACTCCTGGGAAGGTTCACCACTGTTCCATGTCTTCGCCATTTGTGGATAATGGCTCTCACTGTGGTTCGCTGGATTCCCAAAGCTTTGGAAATGGCTTTATAACCCTTTCCAGACTGATAGATCTCAATTACTTTCTTTCTCAATTGTTCCTGAATTTCTTTGGGTCTCGGCATGATGTGTAGCTTTTAAGGATCTTCTGGTGGACCTTACTGTGTCAAGCAGCTCCTATTTAAGTGATGCCTTGATTGTGAACAGGTGTGGCAATAATCAGGCCTGGGTGTGGCTAGAGAAATTGAACTCAGGTGTGGACAACCACAGTTATAGTATGTTTTAACAAGGGGGGCAATCACTTTTTCACACAGGGCCATGATGGTTTGGATTTTTTTTCACCTTTAATAATAAACACCTTCATTTACAAATTGCATTTTGTGTTTACTTGTGTTGTCCTTGACTATTGTTTAAATTGGTTTGATGTTCCGAAACACTTAAGTGTGACAAACATGCAAAGGAACAGGAAATGAGGAAGGGGGCAAACACTTTTTCACACCACTGTATGTACAGGAGCCGGTCGTGAACTGGTTAAACACTGACAAGTCCTTCTGTGATTCAAAAGAGAGGTAAAATAAAATGTAATGTGATAAAGTAGCAGGACATCACAGATGACAACAGCAGGCAATCAAATAACACCAGATGTAAAAGATTGCAATTATTAATTTCACATCTAAATAGTCAGGTCATATTTGTGTTACAAAAAGGGTACGCAACTTGTTCCCATCTATAGTTGGTTATTACAGTAAGAAGCATTGGAAGGCTAACAACAGTTCTAAACAAGGCCAAGGATAAATCCAAGGAAAAAACCAAGCTTAACTTACCAACCAGCCGCAGACAACCAAGTAAACCTGTCTAATGCCCCATACACACGGTCGGAAATTCCGATGGAAAATGTCCGATCGGACCATGTTGTCGGAAAATCCGTCCGTGTGTGGGCTCCATCGGAATTTCCGACGGAAAAAATTTGAGATCCTGCTCTTAAATTTTCCGACAACAAAATCCGATCGGACTTTTTCCGATCGTGTGTAGAGAATTCCGACGGACAAAGTGCAACGCATGTTCAGATCAAATTAGGAGACCAAACCTATTGGCTAATAGCCTCTACGTAGTTCCGTCGTACGCAACGAACGTCACCACGTTCAGAATGATCGGATTTTCCAACAACTTTGTCCGACCGTGTGTATGTTGTCCGACACTGGTGTTGCACCAGTGTCGGACAAAATCGGTCGGAAAAAATCCGACGGATTTTGTGGTCGGAATTTCCGACCGTGTGTACGGGGCATAACAGTATGCGTTAAAAGCAGGGGTTTAGTCTGCACACATTTGCAAATGCATGCGTAAGCCACAGAGCCTCGTCAAGGCACCCTGGTATCTGTGGTCCCTAACACCAATTTATAAGTGTCCACAGTGGAGGCACATGCATTCTGATGGATAGGTGGGAGCAGGTGGTCTGAAGGGGAGCCACCCCTACTTAACCGCTTCCTGACCGGCGCACGACGATGTACGTCGGCAGAATGGCACGCATAAGGGCGTATATATAAGTCCCTTTTTAAATGCCTCCGTGCCATCGAGAGCGAGGCCGGTCACGGGGCCCGCGGACTTCATCGCCGCGGGGACACCCGCGATTGTCTCACGGGAAGGCTGAGCGGGGAGATGCGGAAATAAACAGCATCTCCCCGTTCTGCCTAGCAACTAGTGACGCTGATCTCAGAGATCAGCATTCACTAGCTGACAGCCACGCCCCCCCATAGTAAGAAACACACCCCTAGGCATACTGAACCCCTACACTGCCCCCTTGCGGTTAACCCCTTCCCTGCCAGTGTCATTTATACAGGAATCAATGCATTTAAATAGCATTGATTGCTGTATAAATGACAATGGTCCCAAAAATGTGTCAAAAATGTCCGATGTGTCCGCCATAATGTCGCAGTCGCAATAAAAATCACTGATCGCCGCCATTACTAATAAAAAAAAAATTATTAATAAAAATGCTATAAAAATATCCTCTATCTTGTAAACGCTATAACTTCTGCGCAAACCAATCAATAATCGCTTATTGCGATTTTTTTTTACCAAAGATATGTAGAAGAATACGTATCGGCCTAAACTGAGGAAAAATATGTTTTTTTATATATTTTTGGGGGATATTTATTATAGCAAAAAATAAAAAAGAATGCGTTTTTTTTCAAAATTGACACTCTTTTTTGTTTATAGCGCAAAAAATAAAAACCGCAGGGGCGATCAAATACCACCAAAAGAAAGCTCTATTTGTGGGAAAAAAAGGACGCCAATTTTGTTTGGGAGCCACGTCGCACGACCGCGCAATTGTCAGTTAAAGTGACGCAGTGCTGAATCGCAAAAAGGGGCCTGGTCCTTTGGCTGCAAATTGGTCCGGTCTGTATGTGGTTAAAGGTACACCCCTGCTTTTAACGCATACGCATACATAGGTTTACTTGATTGTCTGCGGCCTGGTTGGTAAGTTAAGCTTGTTTTTTTCCTTGGATTTATCCATGGCCTTGTTCATATTTGTGATACACATAGCACTAGCACTAACATGGGAGATGAAGTGCTTTATTTACATTCTTTGTATAGACAGTTGTGTCTATATTGTATTGTATCAGTATTGTGCTAGAACAAGGTCTTCTGGAACTCAGGGCAAGGATGCAAAAGTGAGCACCCTCCCCCCTACTATGCTGAGACAGACAGAGCTTTCAACGCCACACAAACAGTGGTCAGGTCAGTGCAGAATTGAGAATCCCTGTCCAGAAGTTTTAGGGTTCCCACCCTTTGGTTCATGGAAATCCAGACTGGATGTGGTAAAGTGTTGCAACCCCCTCTGCTCACTCGTCACAGGATTTAACTGACAGCAGCAAGAGCAAATGGTTCCCACTGTCTCAGCAAAGGCTGTGAGAGCGGGGAGAAGAGGAGAAAGCTGCTACAGATGCCGGCCAATGGATGTCCGTCAACACCTGCTAATTGGCAAGGAAAGACACAGGATGGAGCTCTGCCTATGTAAACAAGGCAGAGCTCCGTCCTGTCATTGGGGATGTGATGAGTTTTCTTTCTCTGCAAAGCATATGTGTGAAGTGATATTGTGCTATGTGTATATAAATTAAATAAAATTACACAGATGATCCGTGACAGAAAGCAGCACTCACAAAATTGTATACCTCATACCAAAAATAAATAAATTGTAGCACTGTCAAACATAACCTTATATATATAAAGTGCATAAAGTCCATCTATTATATGAAAATGAAGAAAAGGGAAAAATAATAGTCCAAATATCCCAACTAGACATCCATAGAGTGAACTTGAAAGTGTGTTGATCCAATATTCAATCGGTGAAGACACCCAGGTGCTCCCCACAGGATAGGGCAAATATATCTGCTTACCAGATATTAACCGGTTCCCGACCAGCCGCCGCAGTTTTACTGTAGCAGAATGGCACGGGTGGGCGAAACTACGTTACCTTACGTCGGGCGCATGGCCGCAACAATTGGATTTGTTTCAGAACCGATCAGTCTCCAGGCCCAGGCCAATTATTTCCGACCTGCTGATTGGTTCTGACAAATGAAATGCTTCCCCTGCCTGTAAGTGTAAACACAGGCAGGGGAAGTGATGTCATCTCCCTCTCTGGAATTCTTTTTCGTTCCAGAGAGAGGAGAGGACATCCAAATGTGAGTTGCACCAACACTACACTGACACAGTACACGTAGGCACACATTTCACCCCCATATCACCCCCCCCCCCCCCCCAGTTAACCCCTTCACTCCCTGTCACTGTGTCACCCAGTGCAGTGTTCATATTTTTCTTTCATCACTATACTGGTGTCATTTGTGACACTAATCAAAAAAATTAAAAAAATAACTAACCACTTAAGGACCGAGCTTCTTTTTTACACTTGTTTACAAGTTAAAATCATTTTTTTTTTGCTAGAAAATTACTTCCCAAACAGTATATATATATTTTTTTTCTAACACCCTAGAGAATAAAATGGCAGTCATTGCAATACCTTGTCGCACCGTATTTGCGCAGCGGTCTTACAAGCGCACTTTTTTTTGGAAAAAATACACTTTTTTAAATTAAAAAAACAGACAACAGTAAAGTTAGCACAATTTTTTTTATATTGTGAAAGATAATGTTACGCCGAGTAATTTTATACCCAACATGCTACACTTCAAAATTGTGCCCGCTCTCGAATGGCGACAAACTTTTACCCTTAAAAATCTCCATCTCCGTGTTTAAAAATGTCTACAGGTTACCAGTTTTGAGTTACAGAGGGCTAGAGAACTAGGGCTAGAATTATTGCTCTCACTCTAACGATCACGTGTGGTTTGAACACCGTTTTCATATGCGGGCGCTACTCACGTATGCGTTCGCTTCTTCACGCGAGGTCGCCGGTATGGGGCGCTTTAAAAAAAAAAAAAAAAAATGTTCTTATTTATTTTACTTTTAGTTTTTTATTTTGAGACAGTTTTTTTTTTTTTTTTAAATGTTTGGGTCACTTTTATTTCGATTACAAGGAATGTAAACATCCCTTGTAATAGAAAAAAAAGCATGACAGGACCTCTTAAATATGAGATCTGAGGTCAAAAAGACCTCAGATCTCATATTTACACTAAAATGCATTAAAAAAAAAGAAAATTCTCCTTTAACCACTTAAGGGCCGAGCCTCTTTCTGAGATTTGGTATTAACAAGTTAAAAACATTTTTTTTCGCTAGAAAATTACTTAGAATCCCAAAACATTATATATATTTTTTTCTAACACACTAGAGAATAAAATGGCGGTTGTTACAATACTTTTTGTCCCACTGTATTTGCGCAGCAGTCATACAAGCGCACTTTTTTAGGAAAAAAAAAAAAAAAAAACACTTTTTTTTTTTTAAGTCTCAACTATTTTATTTTAAAAGATTTACAGTCAGGTCCATAAATATTGTGACATTGACACAATCCGCTCGGAGGAAAACTATCTGGCCTTCAGGAAGAAGCTCAAGACCCATCTCTTCTGAAAACCCAGACGGACACTGGCAGCAAAAGCCCCCTGAGGGGATTTAGTTTGCATATGTAGCGCTATACAAATTATTTATTCATTCATTCAATTCTAATCTTTTTGCCTCTATACACCACCACAATGGATTTGACATGAAACAAACAAGATGTGTTTTAACTGCCGACTTTCAGCTTTAATTTGAGGGTATTTACATCCAAATCAGGTGAACGGTGTAGGAATTACAACAGTTTGTATATGTGCCTCCCACTTTTTTAGGGCCCAAAAGTAATGGGACAGATTAACAATCATCCATCAAACTTTCACTTTTTAATACTAGGTTGCAAATCCTTTGCAGTCAATTACAGCCTGAAGTCTGGAATGCATAGACATCACCAGACGCTGGGTTTCATCCCTGGTGATGCTCTGCCAAGCCTCTACTGCAACGGTCTTCAGTTCCTGCTTGTTCTTGGGGCATTTTCCCTTCAGCAAGTGAAATGCATGCTCAATCAGATTCAGGTCCGGTGATTGACTCGGCCATTGCATAACATTCCACTTCTTTCACTTAAAAAACTCTTTGGTTGCTTTCGCAGTATGCTTCGGGTCATTGTCCATCTGCACTGTGAAGCGCCGTCCAATGAGTTCTGAAGCATTTTGCTGAATATGAGCAGATAATATTGTCTGAAACACTTCAGAATTCATCCTGCTGCGTTTGTCAGCAGTCACATCATCAATAAATACAAGAGAACCAGTTCCATTGGCAGCCATACATGCCCACGCCATGACACTACCACCACCATGCTTCACTGATGAGGTGGTATGCTTTGGATCATGAGCAGTTCCTTTCCTTCTCCATACTCTTCTCTTCCCATCACTCTGGTACAAGTTGATCTTGGTCTCATCTGTCTATAGGATGTTGTTCCAGAACTGTGAAGGCTTTTTTAGATGTTGTTTGGCAAACTCTAATCTGGCCTTCCTGTTTTTGAGGCTCACCAATGGTTTATATTTTGTGGAGAACCTTCTGTATTAAGTCTGGTGAAGTGTTCTCTTGATTGTTGACTTTGACACACATACGCCTACCTCCTGGAGAGTGTTCTTTATCTGGCCAACTGTTGTGAAGGGTCTTTTCTTCACAAGGGATAGAAATCTTCAGTCATCCACCACAGTTGTTTTCCGTGGTCTTCTGGGTCTTTTGGTGTTGCTGAGCTCACCGATGCGTTCTTTTTTTTAAGGATGTTCCAAACAGTTGATTTGGCCACACCTAATGTTTTTGCCATCTCTCTGATGGGTTTGTTTTGTTTTTTCAGCCTAATGATGACTTGCTTCACTGATAGTGACAGCTCTTTGGATCTCATATTGAGAGTTGACAGCAACAGATTCCAAATGCAAATAGCACACTTGAAATGAACTCTGGACCTTTTAGCTGCTCCTTGTAAATGGGATAATGAGGGAATAACACACACCTGGCCAAACAGCTGAGCAGCCAATTGTCCCATTACTTTTGGTCCCTTAAAAAGTGGGAGGCACATATACAAACTGTTGTAATTCCTACACGTTCACCTGATTTGGATGTAAATATCCTCAAATTAAAGCTGAAAGTCTGCAGTTAAAGCACATCTTGTTTGTTTCATTTCAAATCCATTGTGGTGGTGCTATTTATAGAGCCAAAAAGATTAGAATTGTGTCGATGTCCCAATATTTATGGACCTGAATGTATATCTCCCTTCCATCCTACATATAGCTTCATGTCTGACTCCTTGTTAAAATGCCCATATAGCCTACTTCTGGGTGTATTTATTTTTTATATATATATATATATATATATATATATATATATATATATATATATATATAATATATTACTACTTTCACTGTTTCACAGGGATATGCAATTAGCGGACCTCCAGCTGTTGCAGAACTACAAGTACCATGAGGCATAGCAAGACTGAGAGCCACAAGCATGACACCCAGAGGCAGAGGCATGATGGGACTTGTTGTTTTGCAACAGCTGGAGGTCCGCTAATTGCATATCCCTAGTATATATGAACCCCTTATAAGTAGCGATTATCTGCTCTTTTTGTACTATAAAAGGGCTCATTTTATTTTTTTAACCCCATTATGACAGATTATACTAAGCATACTGCTACTTCTAAACGTCTTAGGCCTGGTTTACAATTGTGCATTTTTTGCAGAAACGCACTACATGGTTTGCTATGAGACACGTTCACATCTATGCTTTTTTCAGCCACTGCGAATATGGAAAGGGTCAGGGACTTTTTTCAATGCAAAAACTGTGCTTTTTTTGCTTTTTTGGTTCAATAGACTTCAATGGAGAAGCTGTAGCATGTGGTGCGTTTTTGCAGCGTTTTCCATTTTTTAATCTGCCCAACAACAAATTGGCAAAAAAAAAGTACAAAAACGCAAATCACACAGCAGAAGCGGATCAAAAGCAAACTGCATAGCTGTGAACTGAGCTTTATGCTGGCCATACACTTATCGATTTTCAGACAAGAATATTCATACGAAAAATCTTTGTACATTCGCTGAATGAAAGAATGTTGTTTGAAATTTTCACTTGCTTTTAACATTCAGTTTTAAAATGAATGTCATTTCTGAATGAAAATGTATTTGACCAAGAAGTTTTCTATTCTGCTCCTTCTAATTTTACCCGTCGCTGTGGTCGAAAATGAACGTTGATTTGACCCAACGATTAGAAAATCGAACGAACGTTCTTAAAATTAAATTTTTTTTGAAGGAAGACATTGTTTTTGTATGGCCGGCATAAGTGACAGCAGGCGCAGGTAGCTTTTATCAAGCCACCTGCCTATGACAAGGGAGTCTGTCATACATAATATATTACAGTTCTGTCTGAAAATCTACAAAACAGTCTTTGTTTTCTCTTTAAAAAAAAAAATTTGATCTCTGAGTCTGATGATATTTACCAGATCCAACCTCTAATAGTATATACAGTATATCTCTTCTGTCTGTTATTCTCAGAGTGGATTGGAGATTTTGCTCCCTAACCATATAGTTGGTTATTTATATTTACCACTGCATAGAGATATTTAAAGTGGAGTTCCACCCTATTTTACAACTTGTGTTTGACCACCCCTCCATCACTCATTTTTAGATAATAATTATTATTATTTGTTTTTAACTTACTGTACCTTATGTGAAGTACTGCGTGTACTTCTGTCCTACCCAGGGCATCATTTCCTCCTTCACCCCACTGGCTTCTGGGACCTGTGTGTTCCCCAGAGGACGACGGGCCATTTATAAAGTGCCTCTCGACTCACGCATGCGCAGTAGGAAACCGGTGGTGAAGCTTGAATGCTCCACTGCTGGTTTCCCTTAGTTACAATGGCGGCGCCTGCACCCGAGTCGATCGGCCTGGGTGGGCCCGACATCGCAGGCTCCCTGGACAGGTAAGTGTCCTTATTAAAAGTCAGCAGCTACAGTGTTTGTAGCTGCAGACTTTAAAAAAAGAAAAAGTTTGTGCCTGGAACATTGCTTTAAGAATAAATTGCCTTTTTTTAACTTTACATATTAACTAAATTATACACCACACTTTTTTTAAAAGGTTATTATCCAATTAATCAAAACAATAATCTGCCAACTAATCGATTATGAAAATAATCGTTAGTTGCTGTCATTATGTTTGTTGCGCTTCAATCCATTTCCTTTATATTCTCCCAGACTTGCCCAACCAAAGGGCAAAACCCTGCAAGAGTTTTGAGGGACAATGGACCACTGAAGTGTGAACCATAGCCCTGGACCTGTAACGCATTCTGCGGCTATCACTTACATTACATCAATTGTATCAAAGGGTGGTCACCGAACGCTGTGTCTGGTGCACAAGGGAATTTACAGGTTGGCCCTGATTAGTCTTCACAATAAGATCAAGGATTAGCCAGTTGAGAATGCAGGGGATTGGCCTATCTGGAAAGCTGCAAATTGAAGAAACTTGCTAGATGAAAAATAATCTTGATAAAAAAGGTTAAAAAGTGTTTATCTCAGCACAGAGAAAGTGTCCATCTCCTAAGGATACTAGCAAAAACTGAGGCTTGCTGGTAGTTGGTGGAATTATGCAGGGCTGTCCTAACAACTTTGCCAGTGTCCAATCTCCTGAAGCTGACAGCATAACCCCATGTTCCTGAATAAGTTCCTCTGTTCTGTAATGCACTATAAAGAAAATTTGTTTTCGATGTACGAGTCGTGGCCTCTCTTTAGAGATGAAGAATCCCAGTGTCCGGGATTCAAACAGGGAACCACAAAGACATTTACTTTCAATCCTATACGCTTTGATGATTGATTTAGATGCCCCACAAGAATTCACCTTCATACAAGCATGGGAAAGGGATCTGGGGTCACATTCTCTCAGGTACAAAAGAACAAGATTTTACTGTTTACACACAAGGTTTCATTGTCAACAAGGTATCAAGAAGGTGGATATAAAAAATTTTGACTAGGTGGTATAGAACACCGGCAGTACTGCACTGAATATGTCCTCAGGTATCGAATGTCTGTTGGCGGTGTCAGAAGTCTGAGGGCACATTGCTACACATATTTTGGGAATGTACGGTTAAAAGAATTATTTTTTTATTGCATGACATTCCTCTATACATTGAAATGTATAAAAATTCTCTCTTAAGACACCTGTTGACTGCAGCGAAAGCTTGTATGCTGGTTTTATGGAAGACTAATGTGTCACCAACAAGGGCACAATGGTTTACGAGGATAACAGAAATTCAACAAACGGAAAACCTTACTTGATGCTGAGAGAGCAGGATGAGAAATATCGGAAAGTATGGGCCCCTTATATGATATATAGGGAACAGAACCCCTAAAGTTCATAGCAATAAACAATCCCAGGGTTTTCGTTTTTTCCCCCCATTCTCTTGCCATCCTTTTTTTTTTTTTGGATTTCTTCTTATATCTCTATTTCTTCTTGAGAATAACCAGAGTGGATTCTGGTTAAGGAAAAAGATTACAAAAAGTTTGGTGGTCATAAATAAGATTATTACGAAAGTCTGAATAAGTATGATAAGTTGAAGATTAGGAGCTCGAGTAACTGCAACTAAATAGGAGTCATAACGGTTGTGTGGTATTGAAGTATTGGTGAAAAATGTCTTATTACTTTTGTGAAAGAAAATAAAGAATTTATAAAAAAGCATCCCAGTGTCTCTGGTTTTCCTTATTGGTCCAGCAAATCATATACTTGTCTTAGGCGCAATACTATATAGTGGATGAAGTGAAGATTCACACTTGTAGGGAACAAGAGATGCCAGGTTTCATCTATTTTTGTACATCTTGCGCTACCTGCCACGATACCTTCTACGATATGCGAGGGGAAGCCACAGAGACATGCTGCATGTTTGAATGCTTCCGCAACTCAAGGTCTGTGAAGCCTTGCACACACGATCAGATTATCAGATGAATTTTCGTCCGTTTTTTGTTGCATGCTAGTCTCATATCGAAAGTGAAGAGGTTACTCAACATACGAAAATTCTCATACAACTGAATTGGACTTCAAAAGTGATGTCATGTGTTAAAATTGTTTTGTGCGTGTTCTTTCGTTTCTGAGCATGCATAGTCTTACTCTTAAGATTTTTTTCCGGACGAAAACTGTACTAATTAAATAGAAAATCGGACTTTGTGTTCACATCCGGCAAAAATTTTATGGCCTGCACATCCAGCTTTTTTGTCCGAAAATTCAGAATCGGCTGCTCAAAAGCACCGTACTAACGATCCGAAAATCTGCTGATCGTTCATAGAACGAAAAACCTTAGTTAGACTTACCGGTGACGGTATTTCTACGAGCCTTTCAGGACGAAAATTTACTTCCGATTTTCTGATCGTGTGTACGTCCACTCAACGACCTCTTTTTTTTTTTTTTTTTTTTTTACGAAAATCTGCTGATCGTTCATATCCCTTTTAGGAGGCTGAATCCCCCTGACCAAGGGCTCTTCTAGCGGAATTAACCAATGCTGATGACCTGCAGACATTTTGATTCTGCCGAGCATCAGCCAAATAATCGGACGCTTTTAAACAGAGTAGGGAAGGACTCTAATAAATCTTTCCTGGAGGTACCTGCCACCACATGATTTTTGAGTTGGTCTAACCAGTAAGAATTTTTACTTCTACAGCATAACATTTTATGACCTTTTAGGGGTAACTTGCACTCATGTTATATAATAAATACATCAAGTCCATATTTACAAGGGTTTCTGAACAATACCCCACCCCTGCCTCTTCCTCTCCCTTTATCTGTCCTATCAAGTACATAATTCCGGACCAAACAACAAGTCCCCACAACGGAACAAAAGGATGCAGGTTTCAGATTGGCTAATGAAGAGTCCCATGCTTTCTTCAGTAGCCCATCCGCTTTTTTGTCCATAGCGTCTTTAAGAATTCCCATATCCTCAAAGGCTAAGTCCGTTTTTCTGGATACTTGAGAGAAGGCCGCATCTATCTTTGGCTTCTTATTCCAAACACACTCCTCACTCTCCTCAAAAGGGAACCTCCTTTTAAGGGCTTTAGAAAAAAATTGTCCTTTCTCTGGATCCTTCCATTCCTTTTTAATGGAGTCTGTTAACACCTTGTGTACCGGAAAGACTCTATGTTTAACCTCCTCCAGCCCCTGGTACATTTTGTCATGTACTGACAGCTGAATTTTTTCTTCCTGGATCTCCAGTGTAGTATAAATTGCCTTGAGTAAATCATCAACTTCCTCAAGTGACAGTTTATATCTAGAAGCCTTGGCTTCTTCTTCCTCTTCCTCATCATCAGAATCAAACGTTGAGGGAGGAATGCTTTCCCTTTCTTCCTCAGACTCACTTTCAATTTGCACAGAAGTGGACGGAGGGAGACTGGATTGAGAACCCTGTTCTTGGCTGGAACTCTGACCACGCTTTTTCACAAGGGAGCGTACTGTCCCTAGGGCCTCTGCTAGTTCTTTTCTCACTGAAGACAGGAGTTCCTTGCACTCCTGTGAAGACTCCTCCTTCACTAAATCCGCAATGCAGGATCTGCACAGGGGTTTGGGCCAAGAGTCCCTTAAAGGATTTTTGCATGAGGGGCATTTTCTTGAAGTTCTCTCTGACTTAGCAGTAACTTTCTGAAACGACAGAAATAAAAGAACCCACAGGTCCTCTTTAACTGCAGCCACTAAAGAGTACAACAGGTAGACCCCCCAAAGACAAACACCCTAAGTGCCCAGAGTCTCAATCCCTGCTGAACTGCTAATGGACCTTTACACCAAAGCAGACAGCTGCAGGTTAACTTAATACATAAACCAAACAAAAACACCCAGTGATGTAAAGGAAAGAGGTCCCTCTGTACCTCTCCTACCTGGGACTGGCCGGGAACCTGGGCGCCTGCATCCGACATAGCTGCTGAAGATCCGTCCTCCATTTCGATCGTAGCAGCCGCCGTCCGCACGCTTTAAATGGCTTTCCGACCGTGCCAAACAAACGGAAGTCCCGGCCAGAGGACCTGCCCCTTCCTCCTGCGTTCCAGCAGCTGGAACCAATTGCTGCTACGCCCTGCCGGAGGTCTCCACCCACCGGAACTGGCGTCCCCCGCCGTCCGGGATTCGGCGCCGCCATGCTGAGGCCTGGCATGGAACGCTCGTTTCTGAGCACAACCGCGGCCCCCCGAACGCACGGGCGATCAACCTCCGGCAGTCCATTACTCCTGTGAGCCGACGAAGGAAGGGAACACCGGAACACCAACCCCATCGTTCGGGAAGGTGCTGGGCTGGTCTTTGCGAACGTAAGCACAAGGTACTGCCAAAACCCTCGTTTTTCCTTTAAAGAGAGCGCAGCACCCCTGGTTCCCCAGCAGTGTTCCACCATGGCGGAGGAAACACTAAAACTGAAGGCATGGTGGAAGCAGCTGATCTTAAAAAGGGGCGTTGTCACGCAGTGTTTCCTGGGTAAAGGCGGAGCTGCGCTCTCTCCAAGGTGCTGTCCTGAAAGGCGAAGAGAGAAATTTACTTCCGATTTTCTGATCGTGTGTACGGGCCTTTAGGGTCACGTGGACTCCAAAAATATAGTTATTTTTTTTTTTTTTTTTTTTTTTTTTTTTTACAGAGGTTGGTGTTGTTGCTCCTCTAAATCTGCAGTGGGATTTTATGTGGACAGTTTACATACAAACACCTCTTTCATAACATGCATACAAGCAAGAATTTACTTCTACAGCATAACATTTTATTTAGCACTCATGTTATATAATAAATACATCAAGTCCATATTTACAACCCTTTATCAATATCCCCACAACGGAACAAAAGGATTCAGTGGAGCTTTAAGGAAAAGAACAAATTCCATTAGCTTCATTCAAAACAGGTCTCACTACAGTGTACCCCCAGCAAAGATAAGTTCCAGTGCAGCCTGGATATCTCCTCCAGTAGCCTGTAAAGCCCGCAGACTAAGCTCCTCATCCCGGATACCCATATCCCGTAGCTGTTGGAGCTGAGGTTGCCATTGGCTCTGAAAGAGAGAATAAAAGCACACTGCATAAATAAAAGAATGATAAAGCCTCTATATTTATATAATTTCACCTGCATATCCTTCTAGTCCGTCAGGTGCAGCTGCCCCTCCCCCTTCCTCCCAAACTACTGACTGCAGCTCAAAGACCCAACAAGCATTGTAGGCCAGTAAATTTCTTTGACTGTTTGTTTTTTCAACGAAAGCAGGGTTAAGCCTAGTACATACCGGCCAAATTTGGCCCATGTGTACTGCAGTCGGTCCGACAGAAGGAAGGAGCATGACCGAGAAAGGTCTGCCGATCAGCACTCTCAGCCAATGGCCACCGCCCTCCTGTCAGAACACAATAAAACAACAGGGGAAATTGCTGTACTAACATAAGATTGTAGTACATCAGCTCCTCCTGAGCTGTGTGCTAGGCTTTACAGAGAATAGGTTGTAGTACAAATGTGTCATTGTACTGTACAATCAGACAGTTAATTAGTAAACAGGTTTACACAGAAGGTATTTGTAACCATATAAATTCATGTTGTGCAGTAAAGATTTTTAAATGTGCGTTTCATTGCAGCCTAGGACAGGGTTTTACCACTTGCCAGGAAAAAAAAGTACTTTCCAAGAGGCATACACTTTAGTGGATTACTGATGCATACCATTACAAACATTACAAATAACCAAACACAAATTCATGAAGCATACAAGCTCTAGGTTCATTGAGCACTATTCATGGGTAAGTTTGCCTCATTTTTTTAAAAGGTTGGAAAAGGAGAAAAAAAAAAAAAAAAACACACTGCATCGCCCCCCATACACGAGGGCTGTGGTGAATGATGCCGTTTTATCAAATGCTAAGTTCACCATTCTGAACATGCTACACCCATATTTAGAGTGTTCGGCATGCACCCCCTCTACCTTTGACAGTGGGTGGGGGATCCTTGAAAACAGCGTGATCGCGTGGGGCTCCAGCCTCATTGCTGCATCTTTCATTCACAGTTTCCTGTAGTTCTCAATATAGTGGGAGGGGAGCTGGTGACCACTCTCCTAGTTCATTGATCATTGAATAAGACTGATCTTTTTGATGAGGAATTTCAAGTAATGCATTCATCAGGTGTACCTTGGACTCCCATAGGTCATCCAACAAGTATATAATATTGGATACATCTTGTCTTTCCATTCAAAGTGTAAGCACTATGTCCCTCAGCTTACCTGCTGGGAAGTCTGGCTAGAGGCTTGTAGAGCATGCTGGAGTGCTTGGCTGAACAAGTCATTCGTAATGGGTGTTCCTGACTGCACACTTGATGACATTGGTGATGTCCCTGAAGAGTGACCCTATAAAATAAACAAACAAATATTCACCAGGGTGTAATCCTATTTGCATCAAAATGTAAAAAAGTTTGACATACAGTACTTTAAATAGCAATACAAAGCAGTAAAGTCTAAGACATACATTTTAATAAAAGTGTATACTCAATCCTAGTATTAGAGAAATGTGTAGTTATGACAAGGTGCTAACCTGTGTTCCTGGGGTGGGTGTGTGGGAACTGCTTTCTGGGGTACTTGCAAGGGCCAATGCCGTTGCCAGTTCACTTTGAGTGATGGGCCGGGGGCCTGAAGCTCCTGTGTACCCAAGTGAAGCAGGACGGGGTCCAGCAGTATTACTAGATGATCCAGAGCGAGAGGCCTGATGGAAAGAGGTGTGTAAAAAAAACACACACATTTATACAGAACTCTCATTGTAGACAGTGACTTCCAAATCCATAGCTTTGGCAACCAGTGATCCTCTTACCTGTGGAAATTCATCTTCTTCATCTGACAGACCATCAAACAAGAACCCACCTAATAAAATAATGAAACATGACAACAGCAAACATAAGCAACTCTATGTCACAAATCACAGGGAGTGTATTATACAGGAAAGTCTAAACAGAAGACAGGTCACAGTAAAGAGAAGAAGAGGGAAAGAAGAAACAAAACGCACTGAAAAACATTTACAAAGCCCAGGGCTTTGCTGGCAGTTCATACCTGGCATGTGCAGGGTTGCAGGAGGCACAGTGTGGGCAGATCCATCTGGCGTAGGTAGTGACGAAGCTCCACTTACTGAATGCAGAATTAGTATTATGGCATTTACTAGTGCAGGATGTGAGGCCACCAGCCTAGGGAAAATATTTTAAATGACATTAAAATATTTGGGAATGTTTATAAATTAGTCTGGGGATACAAAAAAATAAATAAAACACTTTACCCAAATTAAACTTAAAGCGGTTCTGCACACACTTTATTTAGTAAATCTCTTTGCCTTCAAAATCAGGCAAAGAGTACTGTCTGCCGGTCTTTCCTCTGTCTCTTTGGGGGTGGGCGGGGTCTGTGCGGGCATCCTCGTTATGCCGCACTGTCTCATGGGATCTGGTTTCATTCAACCCAGGAGTTAGTGCCGACCTCCGGCCGAAATCTTGCGATATTTACGGGCGTCCGGCCGAAATCTCACGAGATTTCGTTGAACGTAAGGCATGCTGGTTCCCATAACGAAAGGGAACAAGGAAGTGAATGCTTGTGGGTTTCAAATGCCCACAAGCAAAATGACATTGCTGCTGGTTTAAATTTTAAAAGTGTAGAATTTTCAGAAATACGGACATGGATAACGGACGGACACCAAAAAATGTGAGTTAATTGTAAGACTAAAAATAATTTTAACTTGACAAGAAAAAAATAGTGTGTGCAGAACCGGTTTAAATTTTGTATTCTGTATGCCCCTGTTTTTTTATTTGACATTAAAAGATCCAGAAATACCTGGTTATCCTACCAGTCTTCTCCCTGATAAAGCTTCCTTCTGCATTCTCTCAAAGCTATCCATGGGTTTAGGCACATATTAGCTTGACAGACACGTGTAGTTTTTGCTTGAAAAGGGAAGAGAGCAGGCTGCCATGCAAACCTTCAGTTCACTTGTCAGCCTGTCATTACAGGCAGAAACGTGCATAGCTCTGCCCTTTCCAGAGTGAGTGACAGCAATTCCCATGCAGAGAATTGCTGTACAGTACATCAGTAAAGATACCTTGGGCAGCAGAGAGGAGCAGATTTTTTTCCCCTCGTCCTCACTAAATACGCAAGAATGTGTGTAAATACACGCAAAAACATACAAAAATATGTCTGAAAAAGTAGATGCTCAAAATAGGAGTATCATGTGCAAGAGGCCTTAGCATGTTTAGAATTCAAATACACTTTAAAGTGTTTGTAAACCCTTACATATACCCTGTAGTAACTAAGCTCAGGTGATACACAGAGACAAAACAAATCCTCCTACAGAAGTTGTATCTGTTTATCTCTCTTCTACGGCCTTCTAAAAAACAGTCAGATTAAAGGCTTTTTCTCAGTTTCACAAGGCAGGGGGCAGGAATCTGACATATCACCGAGCACATAGCTGAGTATAATCTGAGACCTGAATGGAAGGAATGGACACAGACTCCTCTAAGCAGTCTCAAAGGGAAACATGCACAGCCAAGGCTGTCAATCACCTTATGTATGCTGAAGGATTGTTGTCTGGAAAACTGTCAGAAGTGACTCAAGCAAATAGCAAAGGAATAAACAATAGTATAACCATAATGTGGATTGGATCTGGGCAAGTACACACTATAGAGGGATAGGATTTGTTTTTCATTTCAGAGGTTTACAACCACTTTAAAATCCATTGTTTATATTATTTGTGGAGCCCAGAAAATCATCTTCTCCAAGTTCAACTTCGACCAAAAAAATAAAATAATAATTTTAGCCCTGGACAAAGTGGGAACAGGACAGAATATGTCTGGTTTCTATTTGCATGTCCCTTTTGAGAAAATTCCCCCTTTCTGTCAGAAGGAAAGGAAGTGAGATCTTCTCAATGTGGTAAAAGACAGCAATAAAAAATATGACAGAAATATTTACCCTACCCAACTGAAAAAAATGGCTCGACTTAAAGTGGCAGTTCACACCAGCACGATGCGGGAACCAGCGCAATTCCAGTGCCGGTTCCCACATTGCATAGAACTCACAGGCAGTTCACACTGCCCTATGCCAACCGCTGCGGGTTTCAATAAAAAAAAAAAAAAAAAGTTAATGACACCCCCAGATCAGTTTGCATATCGCAGTGTAAACTGTAAATTCGGACAGGAATCGGATCGCATGGGTGATCCGATTCTGGTGCAGACAAAAAAAGCGTCCTGCATGAATTTGGTCCGAATGCAATGTGAATTCAGCCATACAATCTGTATGGCTGAATTTGCATGCAGACATTGCATGTGATCCGCACAGCAGTGCGTGTCACGTGCGATGTCTGACATCGCACAAGTGTAAACCGGCATTACAGTGTATATAAACCCCCGAAAAAAAAATTTCAGTATGTTTGGCACATTGACTTGCTGTGCACAGAAATAAAAGAAAATCGCTTTTTTGAATTGGTTTCTTAACCAAAAAATATGCTATTAACAGCACTTACTGATGCAGGCTGATAACACAAATTTACTTCCTTGCAGTTAAAAGCAGCCAGCTGTTTGAACTTCTTTGGTTGGTTGTTGGGCTGCCTACCTAACAGACTTTTTAGGCCCTACTTCTCCTGTGATTCTTTTTCAGCCGACAGCAAGCTAAAGCTGTCGGCTAATGTCGGTTTTTCCCAGCTGGACCACTCTGCTGGTCCAGCTGGGAAAATATCCTGACTGTAATGCCTGGACCAGCAGCTGGCTCAGCCACTCAGCGAGCCGATGGGAGACTCCCCTTCACAGCGCAGCGTTCCAGTGACAGTTGCCAGCTCTCTACTCACTGAAGACTGAGAGCGAAAGGATCAGCGGTCTTAGAAGCAAGCAGCAGGGGCAGGGGACAGATGCAGCATGGGACCAAAGCTGCATCCACCTAGGTGTAATTATATATATATATATATATATATATATATATATATATATATATATATATATATATATATATATATATATATATATATATATATATATATACACACACATACACATATATACATACACATACACACACACACACACACACACACATATATATTTATTTTTAAAGAAGCCATACTTCTCTTTTAATGGGAAATTGAAGGAACACACATACACGCCAGGCAACATTTCTGATAATTGCAAGACAGCGGCTTAGTTTTGTCAGCCTGCAAAAGAAAGTGTTGCTACTGGCAGATTCGATTTGTTTAAGAAAGTTTTTGCTAACGCTTTGCCCTGCAGAGAAAATAAACAAGACTCATCTAAGCGTCCCTGCTTACTTTCCTACCCTTAGTGAAAACAGACCTCCACCAGACAAAGAAATAGTGCCCGAGCAGTGCCAGCCCCAGTTAAAAGAATCCATGTCCAGGCTGCAGGGTCCGAGCGAAGTTACCTCTGACCTTGCAGCCGCAGGCTCCCTGCAGGGAGGAACACACAAAAATACCCAGCATAAGCCCATATGGAGAAGACTAGAAGGTACCACTGTACCCCTCTTACCTGGGCCTGACATGTGCCTGAGGCGCCTGCTTCCCCCATAGCTGTTGATCTCTCATTCAAAATACCTGGTCCCGGCGTCTTTAACAAGGGCTGCAACCGGAAACACTGGTAGACAGACCCGCCCCTTCGGCCTCTGTGTTCCAGGTGACTGGAACCACTTGTCGCCCTGCCCCTACAGGAAGCCGTGTCACCGGACGTGACCTGCCAGCTGGGACCTGGAACCGAAATGCTGGAAACACCGCCGACCAGCAGCAGCAGCCGACCTGGATTATTCCTTGCAGACCCCGGAACACACGGACGCAGACGCCTCCTGCGAGCCATTCCTTTCCCTGTGCTGGAGGGGCTGGGGACTCTAGAACACCCCCCGCCAGTACTGGGGGGGTGCTGGGATGGTCACTGCACACCAGGCAGACAACCTCCTTAAGGCAAGCCTTCTCCCTCCAACCCCTGGTACCAGCAGCGCTTCCACCATGGTGGAGGAAACACAATAACTGAAGCCATGGTGGAAGAGAAGGGATTTAAAGGCTGCACGTGTTTCCTGGAAAATGGGTGGAGCTGCGCTCTCTCCAAGGTTGTCCTAAAAGGCGATTTGAGAAAAAATAAAAAAGCTACACTACTTAAAATCTACTTTCTTTATCTCAGATAATTTACTGCACATTGATATCTTCTTCTTATCAATGTTTACTTCTTAGTAAATAAGTAGTACATTTTGTAAATAAAAATAACCCACTCCAAACAAAAAAAAACCTGGAGATGTATACTTACGTGTCCAGCATGCTGGGGTCAGTAAACACAGTGAACAAATCTTTATCCTGCAGAACCCCTGTAAATTGAAAAAAGATTTCTCATTTAATCTCCTCACCTACCAATGCTATCTACTACGCACAGCAATGGTACTAAAGTGAGAACACTCACTCAATTTACCCTAGTCTACATTCTTCCTATTCCCCTGTAGAATAAGCACACACCACTCCATGGCAAAAGTGACCTCTAGTGGCCGATTTTTAAATGATATAACTTTAACTTTGACATCATCATGTGACTAATTCTCTGGATGAAGGTCTACCTCCATCATTTATTTAATTTTCCAATTTACTTCAAAACTTACCCATGGCCACAGGATCAGAGCTCAGGCCAGGTGTAGCCACAACTATCTGCTCCAAAGACTCGCGGCTCCCAAGTAACTTAAAAACCTGCACAACAAAAACAAGACAGTTCAATGGTGGCAGATGAATGAAAGTAATGAAATGAAGCAAAGCCAAGTTTTGTGTTCTGCCTTAAAAGCTTAAAGAGAACTGTGGATGCGACACGTAACCAGTAATGCTACTTTTCACTTTTGTATTGATGGGAATGGGCTTCCAAATCGTTAATGTCCTACAACAAGGCAGGACATGGGGGTTGCTAACTGAAAGTTTTTCAGCCAAGCTTCTGGGAGGTGCCCAAATGGCCTACAGTTAAATTAGGCCTACAGTTAAATTGGTGAACATTTTACAGAGCTAGACAGACAGTTTTTTTAATATGTACTGAGGCCACTTAAGTGCATAAGCTATTTCTGGAAAAAATGTACTTTAAGCTTTAATCTAAAACTACTCCTAGGTTGTTTTCCACTCTGCAGGTCTTGAAATATACAAATGATTTATGTATATCAGAGTGCCTTGCTTTGCTATAAAACTCTGACATGGAAACCACAGACACACAAACAAGCTTCTAGAGGCTTTATAGCTATTTTGCAATTGCAAATACTGGTATACCTTTATACCCAAGACCTAAATATATGCTGAGAGTAGCATTCCCACAAAAAGTAGTAGCTAAATAAACTGCCTTTTTTAAATCTATATATACCCAGAAGAGGACACCTAGGTTAGAGTACAGAAACCTGAGCTGTAGCCAGTACTCACAGCATCACGGTAGGTAGAGCTGGTATGTAAAGCTGTGTGCAGAGCCCGGAACTCACGGCTAGCAGCAATCTTATCTACAGGCTCTGCAAGAAGAAAAGGGAGAAGTACAATGGGTTGATGAGTATGATTAAATGTGGAATAACTAAACCAGAGCAACACACAGTATTCAATCTAACATAAAGTCACCCACCAGGACGAGGAGCTGGTTCAGGCCATGCTCTGCGTAGAATGTGGACAGTGCTTCCTGACTGAACACCATAGAACTCCAAGGTCTGATCATCTCTAAGACGCCTCCCACAATGGACCAGATCTGGATAGAAACAAGTAGCATGTCAACGAACAAAGGTTTATTGGAATCAAAAGACAAAAAGAAGATGCATTGGTAAAAGTGGAAGAAAAGCATAACTAACTATTCTTAAAAAAGGCCAAAACTCTGCTGCCAGGGAGAAAGGAGTCTAGGCGAGACATTCAGTGTGCATTAAAGAGGCCTTAAAGTGGAGTTTCGCCTGGGAAAAAAATTCAAAAAGTCAGCCGCTACAAATAATGCAGCTGCTGACTTTTAATATAAGGACACTTACCTGTCCAGGGAGCCTGCAATGTCCTCACCCGAAGCCGACCTGTCCCTTGGCTCCGGCTGCAGGCGCTGACATCCTTACTAAGGAAAAACAGAAAGTGAAGCCTTGCAGCTTCACAGCCTGTTTCCTACTGCGCCGCGCGATCTAAATGGTCCCTGATGTCTTCTGGGACCTGTGTATCTCCCAGGGAAGGAGGAGGGGCTGGACATTTTGTATGCCCGGAAGTGACAGGTATCTGCTCCCCCCTGAAAGGTGCCAAATGTGGCACCGGAAACACCGGGGAGAAATCCGATCAGCAGAAGTTCCATTTCTGGGTGGAACTCAGCTTTAAGGTTGATACCTACCATATGGAAAATAGTGTGAAATACATCCAGTATTTAACATGTACGTATTTGAACAAACAGACATAAAAAAAATAATATAGAACATCACAGGTAAAAATAAATAAATAAATCACAAAATACATTCTTTAGAAAATACTAAGTGTGCACCCTAAATATGACATATATTCCTCACCAATCAACTCTGGATCAGGAAGTGACTCTGGTAGGGTGGCAGTGATCAGCTGTTTCACAACTGACACTCTATGGCCACATGTAGCGTTCCCGTTGCTCGCAGACTCGACTGGAAGGTGGACGATTGATTTTGGAGAGAGGGGCTGGTCAGCCAGCTGGACACATATATGGAGCTCCGACATGATCAGACTGTAAATGAAATAGCACACTTGTTTTAATGTTCAGAATGAAAAAGTATACTTACTTAATAACAGAGTGCAAAAACAGCAAAGTAAAACAAAATAAAAAAAAAATCTGCCAGCCTATATATATATATATATATATATATATATATATATATATATATATATATATATATACACACACACACACACATACATACATACACACACACACATACACACACACACACACACACTCTAAAATCCAATTTGAAACCCTGAAGTTGGAAAAACCCCAACTATAACTATACATGAAAATATGTTCCCTCCCTCCTCCAACCTAATAAGTATACAAAGAAAATCTGTATACTAACCTATTCCAATCAACTTCAGTCTGGTCATATGATTCTGCAGCTGTGCATATGTGAGTGCTTGACAACAACTTTAAATGCCATTAGCCGTGATGTCACCCATAGGCTCCTGTGGCCCAGCTGTTGTTGGCACTCCCACCTCTATCCTGCATCAGCCGCTCACTGACACAGGAGAGCTGGAGCTGCGGGATCACAAGACTGGACCTGAGCAGATTTGAAATGGGTAAGAACACACCATTATTTATACAGGTTAGGCAGGACACTGGGGTTTTTTTTTTTTTTGATAGATTAAGGCAAGGTTATAACCCTGTCAGGTTTTTTTGTTGCCATCTGTTCCCCATTTGGGAGATTTCCTTTTGCTTTTTGTGCCATAGCCACAACAGGAAGCGAGGGAAAATATATCCAAAATGAGGGAATCCCTGGTTGTCACCAGGACTAGTGGAAGATATAGAGGTCGGATCACCCTTCCGGGGGCACAGGCAACAATAATGACCTGACAGGGGTTCTAATCCCTCTCCACTCTATCCAAAATGACATTAACCACTTCCATACCAGGCACTTTCCCCCCTTCCTGCCCAGGACAATTTTTAAGCTTTCAGCGCTGTCACACTTTGAATGACAATGGCCATGCAACACTGAACCCAAATTTTTATCATTTACTTCCCACAAATAGAGCTTTCTTTTGGTGGTATTTGATCACCTCTGCGGTTTTCCATTTTTGTGCTATAAACTAAAAAAGAACATCAATAAAAAAAAAAAACTGATGGGCACTGATAGGCGGCACTGATGAGGAGCTACTGACAGGCATTACTGAGTCAAAATCTCAACGAGGGGATTGAAGTAGAGCTGCACGATTAATCGTTAAAAAATCACGATCTCGATTCACCCCCCCTGACGATCTCTCCTGCTGAGAGTAGGCGATTCTTTCACATAAAAAAGTGGAGAGATTATCTGCTTAGTGTCCATTCACACAGCCCCAAGTCGCGCAACAAAATGAATCAATGTAAGGGAATGAGAGCCGCCCCCGTCTTAATGCACACTACTGAAGTCGATCCGACTTCAGAAAAAGTTCCTGTACTACTTCAGTCGGATCTCCTGTCTTAACTGAAGCAACTTTAGAACTTTGAAACATTGTAACTAAGCTTACTTCTTAGATCAAAGGGATAGAACTTCTTGTATAAACAAATAATCTGGGCAGTCTGCCAAGCTTTCAACCACATGTAAATGCAGGAATTTTAACCACTTAAAGCGGAAGTAAACCCATCGATTTAACAGTTTAAAAAAAAAAAAAAGGCATGCCGGGAATGCTAACTGCACATTGGCTGTGCTCTCAACCAAACAGTCAAGCCATCCAATGGCTGGTGTCATAACGGATCACATGTGCAGCACTGTGGCAGTTGAAGATTAAACAGAGGCAAAGATGGCAGCTTCCTTGGCTGAAAACGATAGGAGGGTTTACTTCCACTTTAAAGTCTAAATCTTTTTCTGACACTTCTTTCTAAAGTTAAAACCACACACACACACACACACACACACACACACACACACACATATATATATATATAAACATTTTAGCAGAGACCCTAGAGAATAAAATGGCAATTGCTGCAATATTTTATGTCAAACTGTATTTGCCCAGCGGTCTTTCAAATGCAATTTTTGGGGAGAAAAAAAAAACGAAACCGGAAAGTTGGCACAATTTTTTCAGTAATGATAATTGTTATTGTTTAGCAGGTAGGAAATATAAAATTAACCAATGATAATTATATTTTTTTATAATTTATTTTATTTTTTTCCTCGTAGTTAGGAGGATTAGGTAGGGTTACTACATATTATATATTGTGGGTTCGTTGGTAGGACATTTTAGATCTAAAACACTCTCTAGATTATTGCTGAATAAATGTTTATAATTAACCAATTCATTATTTTATGATATTTTATAATTTTCTATACCCATTTTGTCACTTTTTCTATCAAGTTGCATAAATACTATGTGGACTAAAGCATGGCATTGGGTTTTCCCAGGAACAGTGAGGTATACAACCCCACATATTTGACTGATTTTAACTTAAATATATAATTATTTTTATGACTATATTAATATGCACTTTAGTTTATAGATTTCTAAGCTCGATTTTATTCCTCTGGCTCATCGCAGATATAGTTCTGTTTACTAATATGGAATATCTCGATGGTAATGCATTTATGGTTGCAATGACCCAGACCAATTGTTATAAAATGTTTATAATGTTTCTATTATGAATATATACACAATAAGATGTAAGTTTATTAAAGCACTTTATGCGATTGGGTTTGCACAAACTAAGGTTTTACTGGCATTTTTATATATATTATACCATTAGTCCCTACAATGTACCACTACAATGGTCCGTTGTGGGTTCACGGGTCTGGGATTCTTCAACTCCTTCCAAACTCTACATGAAGCTTAATTTTAAAAGCACAGCAATGCGACGCTTCATGTTCTGATAAAGTGAACAGGACTGTGTGCTGTCCATATTATCAATTGCAGACTGCTTTACTAGGAGTTTAAGGAGAGTTAAAGCGGAGCTCCACCTAAAATGTTTGCCTCCCCCCCACATTTGGTACCTTTCAGGGAAAACGGGTACCTGGTTGACAGGTACCCCCACTTCCAGCTGCGGCTAACTTAGTTGGAAGTTCGCCTCCCCCTCCTGCTGGGCCATTCATGTATGCGCCGTAGGGAACCCTACCTTAATCTAGATGGCGACAGCACCCGAGAGCCGATTGAAAAATCAGCTCCAGTGAAGACGGAGCTTCTCTTTAAAAGCACTCCCCAAACTCCTGCTTTTAATGCCAATCTGAACAGGGCTTGATGTTCTGTTGACAACCCAAAACTTGTGATTTTCTTTTACTGAGAACAGTAAACAAAACAAATAGAGAGGGGGAATCCGTTTTTATTGCTAATGGGGATACTAATAAAAACCGACAGGTGTTCTAGTCCCTCTCCACGCCATCAAAACCTTAAAAAAATTGCCTTTAGTCATGCAGTGACATTACTTCAGGGGGCAGCATAATACAGAGAGCAGAATTTATACAATGGAAGCCTAGGTTCACACATATGCGGGTCTGTGTGTAAATTGCATGCTTTTCTGCACTCACAGCCAAAATGAGCTGCTCTTTAGCAGAGACTTGTGGGGGTGACAATAATTCTTAAAGGGGTTGTAAACCCTTGAGGTTTTTCACCTTAATACATTCTATGCATTAAGGTGAAAAACCCTCCTGTGATGCAGCTGCCGCCCAAAGCCCCCCTTTTACTTAGCTGAACCCAGTCTTTCCAGCGATAGGGGCGAACCCACCAGCTCCAGCCTGTGTCCCGATTGGATAGATTGATAGCAGCGCAGCCATTGGCTCCCGCTGCTGTCAATCAAATCCAATGACACGGGAGCCGAGCCCTGCTGTCTGTGTCAATAGACGCAGGGGCAGGACACATGAGCATGATGGCTCTCCAACAGGGCACCGAGAAGAGGAGGAGCAAGGAGCGCCACTGAGGGACCCCAGAAGAGGAGGATCGGGGCCACTCTATGCAAAACCAACTGCACAGAGGCGGTATGACATGTTTTTTTTTTTTAAAAGTGGTTGTAAACCCATTACAACCACTTTAACCTAGATTAAGGCTTACCTGTAGGTGCAAGAAATATCTCCCAAACCTAAAAGGTTTAGGATATATTTGCAGGAATAGCGGCACTGATGCGCCGTAGACATCGGGCACAGGCGCACTGAGCGTGCCGTTTCTAATGGCGATCATGTTGTTAGTGGCAGTACCAGCGCACATGCGCAGGAGTGATGTCATCGCGGCCCCAGCCAGTCATGGCGCCGGAGCCACGATACCCGCAAGTCACTCCAGGATAGATGGCGGCCTCGGAGGAGGCGAACGAGGGCCGATGCTGGGGCTTCGATCTCAGGTAAGTAATTCATAATGAGCTAGTATGCTATGCATACTAGTTCATTATGCCTTTGCCTTGCAGGGTGTTTTTTTTTTTATTTTTTTTAAGAGGCTTTACTTCCTCTTTAAACAAACCTTTAGATACCTTTTAATAACCCTATACATCAGAAAACGCAGTGCGTTGTGGAGTGTGCACGGCACCATGTAGTATTGTGGAGCCACACTGCGGGTGTGTTTCATGGAGATCGGTAGGGGACATTTTCCCCATGTTTCCAGCAAGGTACAGCAACCTATTCAAATGAATGGGCTGCTATGCCTGTGCAAATGTACCCACATAAAACGTAGCTATGTGAACCTAGCCCAATACACACGAGGGGAAGTTATTAGCACTGGAGCAGACAGAATCTGGAGGAGATGTGTATGTCTTCAGTGTCATGTTAAGCGTTGAAAATGAAAGCAAGAAGCTGATTGGTCGCCAGGCACAGCTGCTCCAGGTTGATGAATTCCTCTCTATAGTCTATGTTGTCAGGGCATGGACTGGGGAAGTATGGAGGCACTGACCACTATCTGACCCCTGGCTGGATGGAGCGATAGAACAGGAAGTATAACACAGGGCAGACACTGCCCCCTCCATATATGTGATGACACCGCAGACTGCCAGAGCCGGGAACCCCCTCCATACATTGTGGGGCAAAACTGTGTGATGGACAGAACAGGGAGAGCCCAGAAAACTCCAATCCTAACACCGGACAGCACTTACCTCCCAGCACTTCCTTTGTTTACGCTACACTCGGAAGTGACCCAGCTAAATCACGCCTCCCGTCATGCACCGGACAGGCGCAGCCTGATGATGTCACTTCCGCCTGCTGTCTATTTTGCTTAAAAGAGGGCCGAACTTGAGAACAATGGACGCCCACTGTGGGCGGGGACTAATGGAAGCACGATCACATGGTTCTATCACAAGGCTAGAAAGAAGGCTGACAGGACCAGAACGGAGGATACAGCGTAGCTAGGAAATAGTTGTGTGCCCTTCTTCCGGTGTGATGTGTAGACCTACATAAATACACGCGCCATTTTTCTACCTGGTATCACTCTGCAATGTGTTACTCTACGTGTTTAGAACTGTAGAGGAGTTTGGGAGCGCTATGTTCTACAATGGAGACCTTTCTGGTGACACCTAGTGGTAGCTTACATAGTTGTATTGAAGTGAAAAAAACAAAACAACTGGGAGGTTTTCAAAGCGGCTTATCTCTGCTGCCACCTCCTGGTAACAAAGTCACCTTACCACCTTACCAAACCAATAAAATGGACTATTGGGAAGCAAAAGCGTATAAAGGGTAAAATATTAACCACTTCAGCCCCGGAAGTATTTACTCCATTAAAGCAGAGTTCCACCCAAAAATGGAACTTCCGCTTTAAGGGAGGTGACCCCCTGACATGCCACATAATTTGCACTTAAAACTGTATTTTTTTTTGTAATGTCAGTAAAAACATGGCTGTGTCTGTAAATTTTGGATGGTGTGTCAGTAAATTTCATTTTGGTAGGTTGGACACAATTTTTTTGGGGGGGGAGCCGGTACCCTCTTTTTAGAGGCACCCAGCTCCCACTTCCTGCCGGCGTACCGGAAGGGAGATCACCTCCCTCTCGGCAATCATCTGGGACACGTCACAGGTCCCAGATGATTGCCCGGCCAGTCACGTCGCGCGGCTCGTGCATGCGCAGTGGGTGCCTGGCTGTGAAGCCTCAGCCGGGCGCCCACCGTTACAATGCTGGCGCCGCAGAGAGGCGGGGGAGACGAGCGGGGCTTCGTTCCTCCCGCACTGCTGGACCCCGGGGCAGGTAGGTGCTATTAAAAGTCAGCAGCTGCAGTATTTGTAGCTGCTGACTTTGAATTTTTTTAAAAAGCAGAACTCCCCTTTAATGACCGGGCCATTTTTTGCGATACGGCACTGCATAGTTTTACCTGACAATTGTGCGTTTGTGCGACGTTGTACCCAAACAAAATTGACGTCCTTTTTCCCCCCACAAATCGAGCTTTCTTTTTGGTGGTATTTGATCACCTCTGCGGTTTTTTATTTTTTGTGCTATAAACAAAAAAAGACAGAAATAAATATCCAAAAAAATAAACAAAAAATTCTTCATCAGTTTAGGCCAATATGTATTCTTCTACATATTTTTGGTAAAAAAAAAAAAAAAAAATGCCAATAAGCGTATATTGATTGGTTTGCGCAAAAGTTATAGCGTCTACAAAATAGGGGATATATTTATGGCATTTTTATTATGAATTTTTTTTTTTTACTAGTAATGGTGTTGATCAGCAATTTTTAGCAGGACTGCGACATTGCAGCAGACAGATCGGACACTTTTGACACTTTTTTTGGGACCAGTGACATTTATACAGCAATCAGAGCTAAAAATACCTAAATACTAGGGGGCGATCAAGGGGTTACGTGTTCCATAGGGAGGTGTTTCTAACTGTGGGGGGAACGGACTGACTGGGAGTACAGAGAGATCGCTGTTCCTGATCATTAGGAACAGACGATCTATCTATACCCTGCTATTCCTCTTAAAAGTGTCCGACGTACACCTATGGCGATTTGCGCAGCCGTGCCAACCTGCTGCAGTATAATGACGGCGGCTGGTCGGCAAGCGGTTAAAGGTAAGGTTCACCTTTTTAAAAATAATTAATAAATGCACATCTTTTTGCAGGTAAAAAAAATTTCACTTATTTTTTTTTATTGGGAGCCTGGAAAGCATTGCACCCACAAACAGCAGATCGCGGTAACTATGCAGGGCTCCTGCAGGCTCAGTGTGTAAGCTGTTTGGCCATGCAGAATACAGCCAAGCAGTCACACATTAACAGGAAACATCAATAAACTACCACAGTGCTCAACAGCGCCGTGATAGTTCATTGAGAACTACAAGCCGACACCCGCAAAGGCTGCCAAACCTTTTAAAGTGATACTAAAAGAATACCAATAAAAAATGTTATACTTACCTTCTCTGTGTAATTGTTATGCACAGAGCAGCCCTGATCCTCGTCTTCTGGGGTCCCCAGATGGCTCTCCAGGCTCCTCCTCTTCTCTGTGTGGCCCCATAGTAAACCGCTTGCTATGGGGGAACACCTGCGGGCTCCCTCCCAAGCCACACACACACTGCTTGTGTCCATAGCAATGTTGCCAACCTACCAAAATAAAATTTACTGACACAACACCCAAAATTTACTGACACAGCCATGTTTTTATTCTTAGAGCTGTCCACATGCAGTATTTCATTTTTTCCACAAGATGTCCTCAGTCTTCCTGTTTTAATAACAGCCGGCATCATTTGTCTCATTAAAGTGATACTAAAGTGTCAGTTTTTTTCATTTAAAAATAACAAACATGTTATACTTATCTACTCTGTGCAGTGGTTTTGATACAGTATTATCATACATACATATCATAAATACAGTATTAGGAAATCCGTATAACTGTTTTGATGTTGAATTGCAAAATCAGCGGTGTTCTGTCAGATCAGCAAGCCTGTGAGACAGAGGCGTAACTAGAATCTTCAGGGCCCCGGTGCAAGAAACCATGAAGGGCCCCCACCAGGGGTGTTGCTGGGTCTACAAAAGATCTCAGGCTAGAGCCCATAGCAGCGAAGTAAAGAAAGTCATACACATGTATATAATATACGTGTGCGTGTGTATATATATATATATATATATATAATCGTTACATATCTGTGTGCAGAGCCCCCTCATTACATCAGGGTCCCCAGAGAGCCTCCTCTTACATCAGGGTCCCCAGAGAGCCTCCTCTTACATCAGGGTCCCCAGAGAGCCTCCTCTTACATCAGGGTCCCCAGAGAGCCTCCCATCTTACATTAGGGTCCCCAGAGAGCCTCCCTACTTACATTAGGGTCCCCAGAGAGCCTCCCCTTACATGAGGGTCCCCAGAGAGCCTCCCCTTACCAGGGTCCCCAGAGAGCCTCCCCTTACATCAGGGTCCCCAGAGAGCCTCCCCTTACACCAGGGTCCCCAGAGAGCCTCCCTACTTACATTAGGGTCACCAGAGCCCCCCTCATTACATCAGGGTCCCCAGAGAGCCCCTCCTTACATCAGGGTCCCCAGATAGCCCCTCCTTACCTCAAGGTCCCCATAGAGCCCCTCCTTACATCAGGGTCTCCAGAGAGGCTCCCTCCTTACATCAGGGTCTCCAGAGAGCCTCCCTACTTACATTAGGGTCCCCAGAGAGGGCCCCCCCTTACATCAGGGTCCCCAGAGAGTCCCCAGAGAGCCCCTACTTGCATCAGGGTCTCCAGAGAGCATCCCCTTACATCAGGGTCCCCAGAGAGCCTCCCCTTACATCAGGGTCCCCAGAGAGCCTCCCCTTACACCAGGGTCCACAGAGAGCCCCTTTGTACATCAGGGTCCCCAGAGAGCCCCTCCCTTACATCAGTGTCCGCAGAGGGCCCCTTCCTTACATCAGGGTCCCTAGAGGGCCCTCCCTTACATCAGTGTCCCCAGAGAGCCCCCCCTTAAATCAGTGTCCCCAGAGAGCCCCCCTTATATCAGTGTCCCTAGAGGGCCCATTCCTTACATCAAGGTCCCTAGAGAGCCCCCACCCTTACATCAGTGTCCCCAGAGAGCCCCTTCCTTACATCAAGGTCCCCAGAGAGCCCCCCCCTTACATCAGTGTCCCCAGAGAGCCCCCCCCTTACATCAGTGTCCCCAGAGAGCCTCTCCTTGCATAAGGGTCCCCAGAGAGCCTCCACTTACACCAGGGTCCCCAGAGAGCCCCTCATTACATCGGGGTCCCCAGAGAGCCCCTCCGTACATCAGGGTCCCCAGAGAGCCCCCCTTACATCACTGTCCCTAGAGGGCCCCTTCCTTACATCAGGGTCCCCAGAGAGCCCCGCTTACATCAGTGTCCCCAGAGAGCCCCCCCCCCCTTACATCAAGGTCCCCAGAGAGCCCCTCCTTACATCAGGGTCCCCAGAGAGCCCCTCCTTACATCAGAGCCCCCATTGGGCCCTTTTCTTACATCAGTGTCCCCAGAGAGCCCCCCCCTTACATTAGTGTCCCCAGAGAGCCCCCCCTTACATTAGTGTCCCCAGAGAGCCCCCCTTACAGTAGGGTCCCCAGAGAGCCCCTCCCCTTACATTAGTGCCCCCCTTACATTAGTGTCCCCAGAGAGCCCCCCCTTACATTAGTGTCCCCAGAGAGCTCCCCCTTTACATTAGTGTCCCCAGAGAGCCCCCCTTACATTAGTGTCCCCAGAGAGCCCCTCCCCTTACATTAGTGCCCCCCTTACACTAGTGTCCCCAGAAAGCCCCCCCTCTTACATCAGGGTCCCCAGACCACCCCCCCTCCCAGGGGTTCCCCGTGTACATGGCTGGTACCTGGGCTGGGGAGGTGGGAGACGACGATCGGTAGCTCTATGGTGTCCAGGGGCGGTGGGATCTCCATGAGGCTAGTAGTTCGCTTCCCCAGTGTATACAGTGGAGAGGGGAGGAGCCTCTGACCGAGCATGTAACAGTGTACAAGCAGAGCCAACTCACTTGTACACTGAAGAGATGCCCCCAGGAGATCCCGCCGCCCACGGGCAACAGCATACCTCACAACATTTTGAGATGGGAATGAGGGACACCTACCAGCAAATGTATGTAGGCATTGGACACGCCCCCTGTCACACCCCCTTAAAGGAGAATTAACCCAAAAAAGGTTAATTAAATCCACAAGTGCTTTTTCTACCACTACTATTCCTTTATATTGTCTTTTAAATTGAAAAATACAGCAATTTAGAATTTCGATGAAAGGTTTAGCACTGGGAAACACTTTTTGAAAGATAAAACGTTTGTTTTATATGCAACTATATAGATTAGACCAAAATGAGGGACAAATGAGGAGGGATGAGGGACAGAGGGACATTGCTCCAAATCAGGTACAGTCCCTCGAAATCAGGGACAGAAGCTATGCTGTTCACATGCCGTGGCTTCAATGGTGTGCTTCTCGGCCACAGCAAAAATGAAACACCATGTCACATTCGGTGGTCCAAATGTGTTGCCACATGGTGATACTACGTAGTCTACACGCCTCTCGGCTTATGTAGACATTTTTGAAGGCGGAAAGAATATGGATTATTTGCAGCCTTGCTCTGTGACTGTGACCTGTAGCTGGAAAGTCAACACTGCTGTTTTTTATAGGTCCTGTTCATGCTACAATGCTTAACGTGACTTGCATTAAAATGTAACATGTATGCATTTTAACACAAGTCAATGTGTGTAACGCTGATGAAGTCCCGCCCAGGACGTAACGCGTACAAGGGTTAGTTAGTGCGAGGGACGTCACCCGCGGCCATCTTGGAGTTTTCTATTGTACACATTCAGCGCTGGCACTCGCGGTAGAGTGCCGATTAATGTGAGTGTATTTCCTATGTGTGTTATTTGTGCATATTAAATATATTCAAAACGGAGAGCACTAGATTGTCCCCACTTACTTTACATATGTATGCTGCTACTGCTGGAATTTTGGTGAGGTTGCTGCTGGAGTATTGTGAAACTTCCCCCTGCTGGAGATGAATTCCTGTTGGTGAGAGAGAGCAGAGTTTTAACCCACTACTTACTGCTTTGTGACCTATTGTAGGTCGAAGCAGGGAGGTGAGAGGCCACCCTTACTTCATTCGGTGAAGGGATCACCAGCACTAATATTTTACTGGACAATTTTGCCATCACTTCACTTAAAGCTGCATTTAGTCTTCATGAACTTGCACTTTATATTTTGGACTACATATATGATTATCTCTGGGACAGTCCGTGATCATTTCTTGCAACTATATTTAATATCTCTGAAATTTTAATGATTCTTTCTGGGACATTCCATGATCATTTTATGCGATTATATGCGATTTTATATTTATTTATTTCTTAGATTATCTTTTTGCGCTGCACTATTACATTTTTTGAGTCTATATGAGGTGTTCCTGAATTTACCTTGAGTGTCAGCAGGCATTCTAGGGTTATATTTTATTTTATTTTATTTTTATTGCATGACTGCGCTGAGTATTTCTCTCCTTTGTTTATAAATGTGTGTAAAACGCAGGTCAATGCAATGCAAGTAAAAAAAAATAAAAAATAAAAAGTTTGCTTTGCGATTTATTTTGTGACCCACAGGATGTGATGTCACAGGAAATCCTGCAAATTGCAGTGCTAAAACACACGTCAAAACATGTGTTAAAACATGCATAAAATGGATACAAATGTGCATCAATTTTCCCTGAATTTTATCACAAGTTAGTGTGAATTAAAGAGGAAGTAAACCCTGATGGGTTTTACTTCCTCTTTATTTCCCTGCAAAGGTAAAGCATAATGGGCTACTATGCATCACATAGTAGCCCATTATGTGTCACTTACCTGAAACCGAAGCCTGCGATGTCACCGATGTCCCCACTAGCAGCGAGCGTCCATCTTCACCCCTCTTCCTTCCGGGGCCGCGAACTCCGGCGCTGTGACTGGCCGAAGTCACGTGACATCACTCACGCGCATGCACGCTGGAGTCACAGCATGACCCCCTTTAGAAACGGCATGATCTGCCCTTTCTAAAGTGCACATGCGCCGTAGACATTGGCGCACGGCTTTATTGTAAATATCTCCTAAACCGTGGAGGTTTAGGAGATATTTCCAACACCTACAGGTAAGCCTTAATATAGGCCTACCTGTAGGTAAAAGTGTCTGTACAGGGTGTACAACCACTTTCAGCCTTACTGTGAGGGAAGGGGGAGGTTGTAAATCAGTGGACACCAATGACACTTTGTGACATTACCATACTGAACTGGATTGAGAGCCCTCTGTTGGCAGCCACCTCAAAATACAGCCTGGGACATAATGATACATGAGCCTGTTGGGAACTCACCAGCAGATGGTAGACTGTGAGGACTCCCCAGCAATGCCATGCCAAGGTCCAGTACAGTTAAGACTGGGGGGAATTTGTACAGAAAAAGGTTTTGTCATGAGGGGTGGGGGGATGTATTGGAAGAAGGGAAGAATTATTGTTTGGGAGGCACCTTTTGTTTTACCTACTCTTGTTCTCTACGCTTTTTGTGTTATGCACTCTTGACCAAGAGCAAAGTTTAGGTGTTATTAAATCATACCCCTTTATGCCACTACCACTGTCAGCAAAATTTCCCCACATTCTCCTGTCATTATTATCCCCACCCCTTGCTTCGCCCCACCCCCAATGAAAGTGGGCATGGTCAGTAGTGTGTCCCTGGTTTTAATTTGGAAAATCTGGTCACCTTAAACTAAACCCCAAAAAAACGAAATATAATTTATTGGAGCTTAGCAGTCCTTAGATGTGCTGGTTGTATTATTATTATTTTTTTTAGGCTATATTCCCTTTGCTTTCACCTGGGTATCCTGTAAATAACACACTTCCTGTCCCTGGGTGGTTATGTTCACTCCTCCAATGTACCTAAAAGGGAGCCATGGTCGTCACCCAGGCTGGGCCTATAAACATGTCTGCCTTTGGTCGCTTCATTACATGGAAGGAAGATAACTGTTTTTTCTTCTTGTGTTTAGTTATCATTAAGGCCATGAGATGAATAAAAGGAGCATAGCCTTAGGCCGCGTACACACGAGCAGACTTTCCTGCGGGATTGTCCGCCGGACAATCCGCCCGTGTGTGGGCGGCGGCGGACTTTTTCCTCCCAAAAGTCCGGCGGACTAAGTTTTAAGTTCAGACTTAAAATTGTCCGCTGGACTCGGCAGTCTGTGTGCTAGTCCGCGGGACTTTTGAAATGAACGAACTTGCCTCGCACACGGAGGAAAGTCCGTTCATTTAGAACTTGACTGCAGGTAGACGGGACTAGCGAAGGCAGTGAATGCCACCGCGCTAGCCCCGTCACCTGGCATGGATTTAAAGGGGAATCCCTACGCCGAAAAACGGCGTGGGGGTCCCCCCCAAATCCATCTCAGACCCTTATCCGAGCACGCAGCCCGGCCGGCCAGGAAAGGGGACGAGCGAGTACCCCCCCTCCTGAGCCGTACCAGGCCGCGTGCCCTCAACATGGGGGTGCCCTGGGGAAAGGGGGGCCCTGCGGCCTACCCCTACCCATTCACCTAAGAGGCCACATTTACACCTGCGAATGGGCCCGACAGTATTTACATGTAAGAACTCAAGTGGGGTTCCTGGCATATAAGCTGCAGGAGGCAGCCCCGTTGAAAGTCTGCTTCCAAGACTGATCACTCAAAGGTGATTGCTGCATAGTGCTTACATACGAGCGACCACAATTAGCTGCGGGAGCCTGCAGCCTCCCATTGCTTTAAATGGGGCTGCCTTCTGCAGATAAACATCGGGATCGGGATAACTTCTGGAGTTATCACATGTAAATGCTGTTGAGCACATTCCCAGGTATGAATGTAGCCTTACCTGTTTTGCTTCCATTTTCCATCCAGGCATACCTGTATTGCACCGGTCTACCCCAGTCTTTTGTTATTATTCATGTGATCCTATGTGCATTACACACTGCAGGCCCCTTGCTCACATTCAGAAGACTGATGTAAAAAATATCAGTACTAAGAAGTTTCTCACGTCCATCAATCAGATTGAATCCGATTTCTTCAGATGTACCTGTGCATGGAGATACATGGAGAGAGAGAGAAGAGGCTACAAGCACAGATCCAAGAAAGAACTCTGTCCTCCTACTGACCCCGTTTTGTGGTCTGTGCAGTGGATTCCAAGAAATCAGATTACGGTAAACTGAGGCAACTTTGTAGTTTCAGCACAAATGAAAGTTACACCTCAGCCCTGTGCTAAATAATCAGTGTGTGCTCAGACTTCCTCGATTTTTGCAAAGCAAATTTATCCTAATCTGAAATCTGCTGAAGACATTGCATTTGTGTGCAAACCATACCATGATGTTTCACTAAACCCCAGTCACTACCTTAAAGACATACGGTGTTGCCAACCCCCTGAAGTGAAATTTACTGGCAGGATGCCAAAATTTACAAACGACAGTCATTTTTTTACTGGCAAAAATTATGAAACTTGCTGACAGAGCCACATTTTTTTACTGGCACTGCAAAAAGGTACCTAAAATTACAGTTTTCAGCGCTAAACGGTGCAAATATTAATATTTAAACTATAAACACATAGTTAGTTAGCAATGTGTTTAAGTTAAACAAAAGTCAAAAAACATATTTCTCAATTTACATGAAGGTCAGATTACTATAACCCAGCCAGCACAGAGTTCCCCCATACATCAGAGTCTGCAGGATGCCCCCTTACAGTGAAAGGGAACTCTTATGTAAAGGGGAATGCTGAAGATCATGAGCTAATGGGGAACTCTGATGTAAGGGGGGGGGGGCTAGTCTGGTGACTAGAGACCACCTTCCGCGAATACACTAAGGTAAGGGGGGTTACTAATATAGGGGGGAACCTTTATATAACTGCCCCTTACATTATTGTATTAACTCCCCCTTACATCATCAACCCCCCCCCCTCAGACTGGCCTGGCGACGCGTTCACTGACCTCCTCTTAGGTGCGCCGAGCAGGGCTCAGTCAGACGGCTCCAGTTTGGGGACTCTGGTTTTATTTTATAGTCTCCTCTCTACAGTCCACACACGTCTGACTCCTCCCGTGACCCCCATACCGACGGTTCTCCCACTCTTGACTCCTCTCCAGACTCCCCCTCAGAGACTGCAGATATGATAAAAGACAAGAGATGGTCAGAGGCTGCGGTCATAATACAGGAGGTGGACAGAGGCTGCGGTCATAATACAGGAGGTGGACAGAGGCTGCGGTCATGATATAGGAAGTAGACAGAGGCTGTGGTCATGATAGAGGAGGTGGACAGAGGCTGCGGTCATGATAGAGGAGGTAGACAGAGGCTGCAGTCATGACAGAGGAGGTGGACAGAGGCTGCGGTCATGATACAGGAGGTGGACAGAGGCTGCGGTCATGATACAGGAGATGGACAGAGGCTGCGCTCATGATATATGAGGTGGACAGAGGCTGTAGTCACGGTAGAGGAGGTGGACAGAGGCTGCAGACATGACACAGGAGATGGACAGAGGCTGCGGTCATGATAGAGGTGGATAGAGGCTGTGGGCATGATACAGGAGGCAGACAGAGGCTGCGGTCATGATAGTGTCCTCCTCACCCCCTCACAGTAGTTTCCTCCTCTGTCATATTACCTCTCCACATCAGTGTCCTTCTCTGTCCCCTTCACAGCTTCACCCCCCCAGTAATTTCCTCCGCTGCCACCTTAATATAATTCCCCACACACGGTCCTCACCCCCCTCCATCGGCTCCTTCTCTGCTGTGATGAGTGCACGAGGCGGGCGCCGATGCGAACGAGTGGACTCTGGTCTTGCATCTATTCAAAAATAGAGCCAGGCAACGCCATTACTTCACTGCGCATGCGCCGCCCAGCCAAGCGTGTATGACCTTTCCAGAGTCCGGATGGCTTCTGAACGGCGAATGCACAGTTGCATGGTCGGCCAGTGGCAGTGTTTTTTATTGGCACCACTGCCCGTAACGGATATTTACGAGCAGCCCGAAAATGGGCTTAAATTAACGGTCTGCCCGTAAATTAACGGGCAGTTGGCAGCATTTAAGGCATACAATGGGGCAATCTACCAAATGCACACATCAATGTTTTTGTAAATATTTTATTATATCTTTTCATCTGACAACACTGAAAAAATGACACTTTGCTACAATGTAAAGTAGTGAGTGTACAGATTGTATAACAGTGTAAATTTGTCTTTCCCCACAAAATAACTCAACACACAGCCATTAAAGTGGTTGTATACACTTTTGTTACATTTTTACCTACAGGTAAGCCTATAGGTAAAATTAATATCTCCTAAACCTGTACGGTTTAGGAGATATTCACTTTGCATGCAGCTGCTGACGCAAGAAGGAAGACTCCCACGCGCATGGGTGGGAGTGACGTCATCGCTGCTCAGGCCACCCACAGGGCAGGAGCCACGAACCAGGATGACACGCCAAGGGTAACATGTCAGCTCTAAGGTAAGTATTTCATAATGAGCTAGTACTAGTAGTCTAAACCGCTGGTAACAAAAGTGAGTACACCTCTAAGTGAAAATATCCAAATTGGGCCCAATTAGCCATTTTCCCTCCCCGGTATCATGTGACTCGTTAGTGTTACAAGGTCTCAGGTGTGTTAAATTTGGTGTTATCACTCTCACTCTCTCATACTGGCCACTGGTAGTTCAACATGGCACCTCATGGCAAAGAACTCTCTGAGGATCTCGTCAGTGCTCAGACCATACACCGCACACTGCATCAAATTGGTGTGCATGGCTGTCGTCCCAGAAGGAAGCCTCTTCTAAAGATGATGCACAAGAAAGCCTGCAAACAGTTTGCAGAAAACAAGCAGACTAAGAACATGGATTCCTGGAACCATGTCCTGTGCTCTGATGAGACCAAGATAAACTTATTTGGGTCAGATGGTGTCAAGCGTGTGTGGCGGCAACAAGGTGAGGAGTACAAAGACAAGTTTGTCTTGCCTACAGTCAAGCATGGTGGTGGGAGTGTCATGGTTTGGGGCTGCATGAGTGCTCCCGGGCACTGGGGAGCTACAGTTCATTGAGGAAACCATGAATGCCAACATGTACTGTGCCATACTGAAGCAAAGCATGATCCTCTCCCTTCGGAGACTGGGCCGCAGGGCAGTATTCCAACATGATAACGACCCCAAACACACCTCCAAGACGACCACTGCCTTGCGAAAGAAGCTGAGGGTAAAGGTGATGCACTGGCCAAGCATGTCTCCAGACCTAAACCCCTTTGAGCATCTGTGGGGCATCTTTGGGGCCAATTTGGACATTTTCACTTAGGGTGTACTCACTTTTTTTGCCAGAGGTTTAGACATTAATGGCTGTGTGTTGAGTTATTTTGAGGGGACAGCAAATTTACACTGTTATACAAGCTGTACATTCACTACTTTACATTATAGCAAAGTGCAATTTCTTCAGTGTTGTCACATGAAAAGATTTAATAAAATATTTACAAAAATATGAGGGGTGTACTCACTTTTGTGAGATACTGTATCATATGGAGAAAAAATATTAGTCTGCATTTGGCAGGGCGTTCAGCTACGGTGCGAATCCGAGCGGCAGGAATCTACTGATTCCTGCTGCTGGGTTTGACAGCTGCAAGCTAAATGCAGCCTTGGTGCTCTTCTAGCAGCACTGACTGACTCTGACTATGCATGCTTTGTGCGTCCTATGTTTGTGCAAAGCATTCCTGTGTTCTGTGTGCTATGACTCTGTGTACTTTGAGTGTGTTTTATGTGTACTGGGTAAGCTCTGAGTGTGTGCTGTTTTCCAGATTTTCTTCTTTTGGTCACTAGAGGTCCGTGGCCAGCACTGAATTGTCTCCGCCGGCCACCATTTTACAGAAGACCAGCTATTGTGATGAGGAAAGAAGAGGCGGAACCCAGGCTCCGCCTTTTGGTTCTTCCCTTCGGCCTCCACGGGCTGGTCTCTGTAATGGCACAGAGACCATTCACCAGCAGTGGCGTCGCTACCCGGGAGCAGAGGGGACACCTGATGTATAGGGGGACTCCGCTGGCTGGGGACACCTGATGTATAGGGGACACCGGTGGCTGGGGACACCTGATTTATAGGGGGACTCCGCTGGCTGGGGAACCTGATGTAAGGAGGGACTCCGCTGGCCGGGGACACCTGATGTAAGGAGGGACTCCGCTGGCCGGGGAACCTGATGTATAGGGGGACTCCGCTGGCTGGGGACACCTGATGTAATGAGGGACTCCGCTGGCTGGGGGCACCTGATGTAAGGAGGGACTCTGCTGGCCGGGGACACCTGATGTAAGGAGGGACTCCGCTGGCCGGGGACACCTGATGCAAAGAGGGACTCTGCAGGCCGGGGACACCTGATGTAAGGAGGGACTCCGCTGGCTGGGGACACCTGATGTAATGAGGGACTCCGCTGGCTGGGGGCACCTGATGTAAGGAGGGACTCCGCTGGCCGGGGACACCTGATGCAAGGAGGGACTCTGTAGGCTGGTGACACCTGATGTAAGGAGGAACTCCGCTGGCTGGGGGCACATGATGTAAGAAGGGACTCCGCTGGCTGGGGACACCGGATGTAAGGAGGGACTCCGCTGGCCGGGGACACCTGATGTAAAGAGGGACTCCGCTGGCTGGGGACACCTGATGTAAGGAGACACCCGATGTACACCAGGGAGATCCCGCCGCCCAGGGGCAACATATAGCTGCCGATCGTCACCTCCCACTTCCCCCAACTGCATTCTAAACGGACAGCCAGAGGTGCAGGGGAGATGCTGGGTCTTGGGTCCCCCCACAGCGGCAGAACGGCAGGGCCCAGTCGCAAGTGCGACTGCTGCAACCGTGAAAGTGCTGCCACTGCTGAGAGTTCAGGTAGATTTCCACTGCAGCCTGTATACACGCCTACATGTGTGATGTCAATAGCATGTGACCTGGCTAGCTCTGAGAACAAGTAAATGTTCTCTTCAGCCTAAAAGACACAACTGAGCATGTGCATGTTGTCTACCCTGCCTGTGTTAGCTGGCCTTCCCCAGATAGACAGTGCAGGAGGGGGAGGATCTGTGCATACAGGATAAAACAGCCTTTTTACACACTTTTAGAGGATTAACCCCCTTAAGTTCCACAGTGAGTATAACAAGCATGCTATGCTGCATATACAGACTGATTTTACTGTTGTGGGTTTAGTAACATTTTAACGTCGGCTCAGTTAAGATCCGTTTTAAATAAATTCAATTTTTTCTATAGATCTTCAGATTCCTTTTTCTTTCTGCTGTGTTCTGAATTCTGAATTCCTGGTAGTGGGTGGCTACATTTGTTTTCCATGGTCCCACTGTATGTAGGAATGTAGCCACACCACTTGCTCAGTCCTGAGATGGACTATGGGCTATGACAGCCTGTGTCAGCCTATCCCCCCAGTTCAATATATTCCAGTTAAACCAGGATTGTTTTGCCAGTCTGGTATGTCCAGTTTGCTGCTGGCAACCTCCTGAAATACAAACAACACTGAAAAAAAAGCAGTACACAGTGCAATCCAGTCAAAGCTCACACATTCCAGTACTGTGACCTATGAACAGCCAAACTTCCACACATCTGTCAATGCAAAAACTGGGTCAAACGGCCATTTATACTGACTGTGGTATGTAGCAGGATGGCTGCACACTCCCCTATACTCACTAGTATTGTAAAAGATCGGAGCTCCACTGGTGACAACCAGATGGGATTAGGGTTAGGATGACTTAGAAAATGCGAAATACGAAAACTGGAGCGTGCAAAATCTGGTGCAGCTCTGCATTTAAACCAATTAGCTTCCAGAGTTTATTGTAAAGGCTTAACTGAACAAGCCGAAGTTAGAAGATGATTTACCATGTGCTACCATGCACAGCTGCACTAGATTCTGAGTGCTCCAGTTTTAGTAAATCCCCCCCACTGTGTTCCTCAATGGGTTGCAAAAAAAGAAATAGGAAGGGGCAATAGCAATAGAAACTAAAGCTAGGTATACATACCTAGTGGGTTGTACGGAAATAAAACCTCACAAATCCCCCTACCCACACAACTGATGTGGATGCAGGAATCTCCCCCGCTGTGCTATTGTAATTCTGACAGCGGACTACCCCTCCTGTCAGAATACACAGATCAACACTTCTGCCTGATCAAATGTTGGCTTTCCAACAGGACTGTTCGACAGAAGCTGGTCTAATGACCAGCTTTTGTTGAACAGAGGTGCACACGTACCGAAATTCAGTCGAACTGGTCTAATGACCAGCTTTTGTTGAACAGAGGTGCACACGTACCGAAATTCAGTCGAACTGGTCTAATGACCAGCTTTTGTTGAACAGAGGTGCACACGTACCGAAATTCAGTCGAACTGGTCTAATGACCAGCTTTTGTTGAACAGAGGTGCACACGTACCGAAATTCAGTCGAACTGGTCTAATGACCAGCTTCTGTTGAACAGACATAGGTACACAGGTACCGAAATTCATCCAGCAGAGGTCTGACTCCAGAAGACCAAGAGAATATTTTACTGGTGAAGAAAAACAACATAGGAGGAACCCCAAATCATTGACCATAACATTGAACTGGTCTACTTGGAACAAAACATTATAATAATTTCCCAACAGGGAAGAACTCACGGCCAAGGCATGAGCAATACGGAGGAGGAACCCTTCCTCAAAAAGACCTCTTCCTAGGCTAGAGAAAGCCTCAACTCATTTGATCCCCCAGACCTTCACCCCGCCAGTGTGAGGACGACTATGTAGGAAAAAACTGTGAAAATAACTTGGTTCAGAAGGAATCTAAGATGTGGAACAGTTTTCCCTGCACCCCCTTGGAGTACAAAAGTTTGATCCCTTGGAGACAGCAAGACTAATAGAGCAGATATAGGAGGGCTTCCTATGCAAGGAATAGGTAGGGTATAGCAGGCAAATCTCCTCCTTGAATACACAAGAGGAAAAACAGATCTGACAGAACCATAGACCAAGTTCAACTCCTACCTGTTTGTAGGGAGAAGGCATCTCTGAGGCAAGCCCTAATCGATTTTCTTTCCGAAAAATCCTGCCTATTACAAAAAATTGGGCAGCATTTCCATAGCCATACAATGGGCCCGGCTCAAAAGATGGCACCTCCTTCCTAAAATAAGTTGTTATACAGAGAGCTCTAATGGTCCCATTCTGTTTTCTACTGAGGAAGCAGTGGGAGTGCGTCCATTAAGGGCGCACGGGTGCCGCCCCTCTCTCCAGCCACCCCCTCTATGACTAATGCATAGATTCCTGCATTGCATGAATCTATCCATGGCCGCTGCCGCCACCCCCCATTCAGGCGCCCGGCCCCTTTTCGGATGCCGGGCGCCTGAATTACAGCAGCGGGGGGGGGGGGGGGGTGTTTGTGAAGCACCTGATAAGAGCCATGGACTCTAATAGGCTTCAAAATTCGTGGACTCGGAGCGTATATTGATTAGTTTGCGCAAAAGTTATAGTGTCTACAAACTATGGGATATATTTATGGAATTTTTATTTGTTCTTTTCTTACTAATAATGGCGGCGATCAGTGACTTATAGCAGGACTTCGATATTGTGGTGGAAAAACCGGACACCTGACACTTTTTTGGGAACCAGTGACACTAATACAGTGATCAGTGCTAAAAAGTATTCACGGTCACTGTACTAATGACACTGGAAGGGAAGGGAAGGGGTTAACATCAGGGGTGAGCAAAAGGTTAACTGTGTGCCTAATCAGTGTTTCAGTGTAGTGGGGGAGGTGCTTTTACTAGTGGAAGGCATGGATCTGTGTTCCTGCTTAGCAGGAACACCGATCCATGCATTCTGTACTGACAAAACGGCAATCTGCCTTGTTTACATAGGCACATCTACAACAAGTAACACCCGTGCTAAAACATGGCCATCAGTGGATAGGGAGGAAAGGGTATGGTTAATGACATGGGATCTGAAGCCAGTGCAGCTGGACGGCAGCCCTCGCTGGAGGGTATGGATAAACAGTGTACAACAAAACAAACGAACCAGCGCTCAATGGGTTGAAGAGTAAACACAGTCTCACAACAGACAGTTGAACATGATTGGTCCTAGTTTATTCATTAATGCATGTAAAAGAACAATCCTGTTGTCAGACAGGAAGGGATTTGAGGTAGGTAAAAAAGAAATCAACAGCTTAGTTTCACAGAAGATCCATGGAGAAACAAGGAGCTGATGGCATTGGGGTCAACTGTCATGTTCAACTGTCTGCTGAGAGACTGTGTTTACTCTTCAACCCATTGAGTGCTGGTTTGTTTGTTTTGTTGTACACTACATAGGCAGATCGCTGTTCTGCCTGTGTGCAGAATGATCAGCAGGTGCCAATGGACATCGGGTCTGCGTAACCCGCTGTGTAGAATCACAGGGGTAGCAAGCCTCCGGCGGCGCACACTCGCACTCGATACCTGGAAGTGCAGGATCACACACACACACACACACACATATATATATATATATATATATATATATATATATATATATATATATATATATATATATATATACACATACATACACACATATATATATATATATATATACACACGTAATCCTGTGCAGTGTGGTTCCCATAGCAGTAAATGTGCTATAAGGCGGTTGCCAATCGGTTAAAGGAAGTAGAAAAATAATGGATCTACTGGCAGGATTAACAGGTAATAAAACTATATTACAGAGGGGGTGCACAAAATGAAAACTGTTTTGTTAATGCTAGTGACAGACAGCATCATATGTGTCCTTTTGATTTTGCCCACAGTTACACTTAAAGCAGAGTTCCACCCAAAAGAGGAACTTCTGCTTATCTGATTCCTCCGCCCCTCAGGTGCCACATTGGCACCTTTCGGGGGGGGGGGGGGGCGGGTACCCTGTTCACACTCCTGGGAGACCGGGCCACAGCGAATTACGTCAGCAGCTCGGTCCCCCTCCTCCTCCCTCCCCTTTTGCTGGGCCAGTGAGAGAGCGAAGCGCGCTTCGTGCATGAGCAGTAGCCTAAAGGCTACACTACCGAGTTCCCTTACCTGCAATGGTGGCGGCAGCACCCAACCAGCCAATGGAAACATCAGCTGCGGTGCCAACATCACTTGACTCCAGGGTAAGTGTCCTAATGTTAAAAGTCAGCAGCTACAGTATGTGCAGCTGCTGACTTTTAATTTTTAAAGGGGCAGGCAGAACTCTGCTTTAAGTAACAATTATGCAGTGTGAATTACTGTTTACCCAAGACTGTTTACACCTTTAAAATGTGCAGTTTGAGGGCTCATTCAGACAAGCGATGAGCCTCAGCCTCCATGCTGAGCCACATTTTGCTGCCTCTGCACCCACCTTGGAGCTGTGTGCAGGCAGCCCATAGAAGTGGATGCATACGCAACAGCTGCACAGACAAAGTCACAACCTAATATGCTGGCAGGAATGGTAGCATGGATTTGAATGCATGGGGGGGGGGGGGGGATTTTACTACTAATACTGGTGCACACAGAATCTGGTGCCGTTGTGCATACTATCAATAAACTTCTAACTTCAGCTTCTTCAATTAAACTTTGTCAATATAATATACAAGATGACTTGTTACTATGCACAGCTGCACCAGTATTAGTAAATCACCCTCACATTGTAGTCACCATTCCTACTTAGCATGTCAAAGATAAGCTAGTGTAAACTAGGGAAAAAAAATGTGCATACTGAAACTGGAATGCTGATATGCCAGTTTATTTAGTCCTTGAAGAATTGCACCCTTCCTAAACCCCTATTGCTGGGGGTTGTTAAATATGCAATGGATCATGCAGACCTGCACACGTCAATTTTTTTTTTTTAATTCTTTATTTTACTTTTATTCATTTTTATTTTACTTTTTTACACTTTCTCTTTAAAAAAAATATTTTATTGCAATTACAAGGAATGTAAACATCCCTTGTAATAGAAATAGTGCATGACAGGTCCTCTTTATGTTGAGATGTGGGGGTCTATAAGACTACATCTCTCCTTCAGGCTGGAAAAGCTGAGATCAAAAAATAAATAAGCTCTCTCTGCCTTTCCAGCCACATCCTCAGCTTTGCTTACTTCCACCGGCCCGGACGTGACAGCATAACATCGCGCCCGGGCCTCCGAAGGTCATAGAGAAGGTCATAGAGATGACTGGGGACCATCTGCTCACCAGAAATCTCTATGGTAAACTTCTGGCGGCGACCGATTCGTTCTCCGGCTTGCCGATTGCAGAGGCAAGCCGGGAGAAGCACCGGAGGGCAGCGGGAGGTGGGGAGGAAGTCCCATCCCACCGCTTGTATAAACGATCAAGTGGCTGAACTGCCGCTATAAATGTTCTTACGGTGCACAGAATCGCTGGCTGAAAAAGATGATATCTGGATGATGCCTGTAGTTGCAGGCATCATTCAGATATCCCCACTCAAAGTCCTGGATGTCATATGACAGCCTATGGGCGGGAAGTGGTTAATGTAAACAAGCTCCTCACTTTAAATCAGCTTGCAATTTCTCATCATCACATGTGGGTGTAAACTAGGGTGGTCTGCATGCAAATACAGTGGGGGTTATTTACTAAAACTGGACAGTGCAAAATCAGGTGCAATTCTGCATAGAAATCAATCAGCTTCCAGGTTTTATTGCCAAAGGTTAATTGAACAAGCTGAATTTAGAAGCTGATTGGCTACCGTGCACAGCTGCACCAGATTTTGAGCGCTGCAGTTTTAGTAAATCTATTCCAGTCTGCCGAAATCCCACTCTTCAAGACTGATATTCATCAAGGCACTCTTAAATTTGCATAACTCCTCCAAGAACAAGGCTACTGCTTGCATCAGAGTTGAGGACACTTGAGAGGAGTACTAAGTTAGGGTGCTGTGATGTTTTCAGGAAGCTATGTACAACTCCTTGTCAGCCTCTCCCACCAGCCACGACCTTCCTGCATTGCACAGAAAAGCAAAGAGACCAAGTTATAATGTCACTGGGTCAAAATTGAGCATGTAATGAAAATGAATTAGGCAGCACAGTGGCTAAGTGGTTAGTTTCCAGATAGTAAGCAATTAATCTGCAAGTTTGAAAATGACTTGCAAAGCTATTGCTTGCTTTGTCAGGCTACACAAGTTTGTTGCACAATTGTAGCAAGCCTTCATTGCATGACTCCAGATCACGTTTCTTTGCAAACATTCTGCAAATCTGCTGCAAGTTCTATTTCAGTTACGTTGTGCAATAGTCATCCCACCACAGGGGTCACTGTGACTTGCAGGGCTCTTGCTGTAGACTCACCACTACAACTTTTCTCTTGCAAGAGACTTGCCACGCAAATTTGCTACAAGTTGGAAAAGTGACAACTAGAACAACTTGCCAGTGAAAATGTGCAAGTTAAAGAGAAAGTAAACCCTGATGGGTTTTACGTCCTCTTTATTTCCCTGCAAAGGTAAAGCATAATGGGCTACTATGCATTGCATAGTAGCCCATTATGTGTCACTTACCTGACACAGGAGCCAGCGAAGTCACCGCTGTCCCCTCTTTCACAAAGCGCCCATCTTCCTTCCGGGTATCGCGGCTCCGGCACTGTGATTGGCTGGAGCCGCGATGACGTCACTCGGGAGCCGCTGCTAATGGCATGATCGCCGCTAGCAACGACGCGCTCAGTGCGCTTGCACGCCGCTGTCTACGCGCATGCGCTGTAGACAGCGGTGCCTGTCCTGTCTTTTGCAAATATCTCCTAAACCGTGTAGGTTTAGGAGATATTTCTTGCACCTACAGGTAAGCCTTAATCTAGGCTTACCTGTAGGTAAAAGTGGTCTGTAAGGGTTTACAACAGACTTACACTTCCACACATTTGAGGCAAGTTATCCTTGCTTTCTGGGTTAGCACTTCCGGCTAGCAGCAGTAGGGTTGTTGGTTCGAATCCCAACCACAGCACTACCTGCACGGAGTTTGCATGTTCTCCTGTGCCTGTGTGTGTTTACTTCCGGTTTCCTCCTACACTCCCTAAAGCATGCTGGGAGGTTCACTGGCTCCTGTCTAAATTGGCCCTAGTATGTGTATGCATGAATGGGAATTAGGACCTTAGACTGTAAGCTCCTTGAAGGCAGGGACTGATGTGAATGTACAAAAAATATGTAAAGTGCTGCATAAATTGACAGTGCTTTATATGTACCTGTAATAATAAATAAAATGAATGGTATTATTTTATAAAATCATTACCATGTTGATAAGGAAAGACAAGAGGAACCAGGGAAGAAAAAAAGATATAAGCAGATTAAACTTCAGCTTTAAGTCCCTGTTTCTAAGCATACAAACACCACCAGCAATCCCATAAAAGAGGTTTATTAACACAGTAATAGTAGGAACATCAGCATTTAAAGGGGGGAAAAGTACCACAAGAAAAATGAAAGAAAGGAGTGACGAGAGCATAGGGCACTTACAAGTGATAAGTGTACCCGCTCCCATCAGCCCCTACAGAAAAAGATGTAATGAGAAGTGGAGTTCTCTCTTACACAGTGAGGCACTTTGGACCTGATAACACAAAATGCCTTGTAGCACTGAAAAGTAAAGAGTAACCCACAACCCATTAGGAATTTGAAGCATCAAAGGACACTTCTGTCTTCATGTGTATATATGCGTACATATATGAATTGTAACACTATGGGTGTGGTTCATTATAGATACTGCATGTGTGGCTGTATATAAATATAAATATGGATTTATGGTATTAAAAGCATTCAGATTAAAACAATTCATATTAATACTATTTCTGGTAATCTCTCCCTGCACAGCCGGGCAGATCTTAGCTGTTCTTCTAGCATAGCAAGTCTTATGTAAGTCCAGGCATGAGCTATACTGTGTACATTCCTATCTTGTTAGTGAGTGAGAAAGTGGACCTGTGTGCTTCCCTTGTGACTAAGCATGTATCACCGGAAATGGCTGATATATTATTGCAGAATGTGTGTGTGTTTATAAGTTGGTAAATAAAAAATGGTTTGCCTAGCATGACTACAATACATTGGTGACAACTCTTTGTTTACTAGAGTCACAAAGCAGTGCCAATAGCACTGTAGAAAGCAAAATAAATATGTAGGCAATCACAGCTTACTTCAAGTGCAAATTATTACAAATAAATTACATGAAAGTCCTTTGTGCGTTTATGTCTGTTGCCAAGCTGTACATTGAACAAAAGCAGTAGCAGCGAATATCGTTTTCTATATACTGAAGACAGAGCTTGTGGGCTCCTTCTACATAAAGAATAGAAATGAAAGGTACATAAAGCATTTCTAATAATATGAATTTTGGATGTCACTGTGCTTCCTTGATAGAATACCAGCTTAGAACGGGTTCCAAAACTTTCCAAAATGGGAGTACAGGATTATCAATTAATTGGTTCCATGACTAAAGGGAGATTAGCAGTGTATTATGTGCTGGCATAATAAACTATTCTGCATTTTACGTATGCTTATTGTTAGAGTGAAAACTGTAAAAACATAATTTAGTGAATCTGAGAAAGTATTTGCTCCTATCTTTCTTGTGCAGGTATCTGCCTGGCTGTGCAGGAAGGAAGTGGTATATAACACTGGACGTTCAAGCTTCTTAAACGGAGCCTTTGTGGGAATTCCCAGCTATTGCACACAGACCATGGAGGATTTGGACACAATAATGGCCCTCAGTTTTGTTCCAGTAGCCGTAGAGTCTGTGCTAGTCCCTGGGCTGTGCCGAATGCCAGGTACTGACAGCACAACCAGTCCTCTAGAGTCACTCCACCTTCTCTTTCAAGAGCTCGCTCTGCCAGTTTTATTAGGAGCAATGTCCTCTTCACCTCCAACCAATTATGTAGAGAGCCTGGTCCTTGCAGCACATCATCCCGCGGCCCCCAAATTAAGCAGCGAAGTGCTGCCTTGGCTTGTCCCACCTGTAACCGATCTGAAGGGCTATGCTGCAAAAGAAGTCCTGCAAGTCGTCCTAGACCACGTGAGTAAGGAGAGCGACGTGGCACAGCTGGCAAATCACAAGGTCCATATTCCCGTTCCTTCAAGCCCCCATCTAGGAAGGGGTTAGCTAAGTGCAACAGCTCATAAATGAGGATTCCAGTCTGGAACTCATCACTCCTTCTGTATTGTGTTGCTCCCACAATCTCTGGAGCCATCCGTGATGGATCACCCAAGCCCTGTGGTCGCCAAACACTCTGGCTCTTCAGCTTAGCCTGGCTAAAGTTGGTGAGGAGCAGTCGACCAGCACATGATGGAAAAGCTCTCTGTTCAGAGGGACCTTTGTCCTTGGGGTGCTCGTTTTGTTCCTCTGTAGCAGACTTACGGCAGCAGCTACACTTTGTGTCACCAGGACGGCAGCTAGCAAGCAAAAGGTTGTCTAGTCGAAGGTCACAGTGTGTTATTCCCTGCGCTTTTAAATGCTCCAGCGCCCCACACAACTGAAGCAGCAGTAAGCACACTTGTCGTTCATACATCTCTGGATCCCTGCGGTGCTGGAACTCTCCCTCCCTTACAAACGCTGCAAGTGTCTGTCTAGGGGGTTCTCGTGTAATCACCACCACCCGACTTCTCCTTTTACCCAGTGACCCTTGATTAGATAAAGAAGAAGAACACTTCTGGTTCCTGCCTAGGGCCTCCTTTCTTTCTGTGGATAATTCTACAGTTTCCCCATCCTTTTCTTCATCCTCCTCCTCTTCTTCTGATACATTTGGATCCTCCCAAGGCAACAAGCGAGCTGGTACTTCAGCCAAAAATTGCCCACAATCCTGCTGGATGTTGAAATGTTCTGTGAGGCCTTGCCGTACTGCCAGGCAATGGTAATATTCCCTCTGGGCTTGCTTAGACTTGCTGCGGCAGATCTGGGAATAAAAAACAATGCATGAAATAAAGAGAGGCATTGGCAGCAAACTGTTTAACATCAGTGTAACTGAATATGGTTCCAGAATATGATGCTATTTAATGATTCATTTATTGATATGCTAACTATAGTTAAGAAATGTGTGGCTATGAATACAAATTCATGCATTTTTATTTTAAGTTCTTCTTTATATCTGTATTATTGATCAGGTTTGGAAGCTGAAATATTTCTTCCCTAGTCATAACTTAAAAACAGAAAGAAATTAAACATCAGAATAGTACAGACGATTTTAATTTACTTTGTAGATGCAGTAGCACACTTTAGAACTCATTTAACAGCTCAATACAAAGTTAAAATACAACAAACAGTTCATACTGTACTGTATATATATCAGGGGTGTCCAAACTTTTTTCAAAGAGGGCCAGATTTGATGAAGTGTACATGCGTGAGGGCCGACCATTTTGCCTGACCATTAAAATTCAGTCTAAGTGTGTTTGTTCAAGCACTAATACCCTGCCCCACAAGAATTCTCCTGCCTTTGTGGCTGTGTGTGGTGAAGAGATGAGCTTGGGCGCGTTACTTGGATATATATATATATATATATATATATATATATATATATATATATATACACACACACATTCATATATCTATCTCTATCTCTCTCTCTATATATATCTCTTTTGTGGCCCTAACGAATCCCCAAGCGCCGCTCAGGACTAAGGATGAGCTTGGGCGTTTTATTTGGATATACCGTATTTATCGGCCTATAACACGCACAGGTGTATAACACACACCTTCACTTTAAGAGGGAATTTTCAGGAAAAAACGTAGATTTTAAATAAAGAACTGTTAAACAAAATAAGGGTCAGTGCCCATCAATGCAGCCTAATCAGTGCCCATCAGCAGCCTCACAATTGCCATGAATGCAGCCTCACAATTGCCATGAATGCAGCCTCGCCATTGCCATGAATGCAGCCTCAATTGCAGCCTCACCATTGCCATGAATGCAGCCTCACCATTTAAATAAATAAAGAACTGTGAAGCAAAATAAGGGTCAGTGATCATCAATGCAGCCTAATTAGTGCCTATCTGCAGCCTCACAATTGCCATGAATGCAGCCTCACCATTGCCATCAGTGCAGCCTGATCGATGCCCATCTACAGCCTCGGAGGGGACAGGGAGGGGGGCGGGACGAGCGTAGACAGACTACATACAGGAGAATCTCCTGTTTACATGGCAGCCTCTTTAATACAAAGTCCCGCCATCTATGATCGACGGAACAGTCGTCCAATGGCAGTCCATGAATGCAGCCTCACCATTGCCATGAATGCAGCCTCCCATTGCCATGAATGCAGCCTCACCATTGCCATGAATGCAGCCTCACCATTGCCATGAATGCAGCCTCTCCATTGCCATGAATGCAGCCCCACCATTGACATGAATGCAACCTCACCATTTCCATGAATGCAACCTCACCATTTCCATGAATGCAACCTCTCCATTGCCATGAATGCAACCTCCCCATTTAAATAAAGAACTGTTAAACAAAATAAGGGTCAGTGCCCATCAATGCAGCCTAATCAGTGCCCATCAGCAGCCTCACAATTGCCATGAATGCAGCCTCTCCATTGCCATGAATGCAGCCTCGCCATTGCCATGAATGCAGCCTCACCATTTAAATAAATAAAGAACTGTGAAGCAAAATAAGGGTCAGTGATCATCAATGCAGCCTAATTAGTGCCTATCTGCAGCCTCACCATTGCCATGAATGCAGCCTCACCATTGCCATCAGTACAGCCTGATCGATGCCCATCTACAGCCTCGGAGGGGACAGGGAGGGGGGCGGGACGAGCGTAGACAGACTACATACAGGAGAATCTCCTGTTTACATGGCAGCCTCTTTAATACAAAGTCCCGCCATCTATGATCGACGGAACAGTCGTCCAATGGCAGTCCATGAATGCAGCCTCACCATTGCCATGAATGCAGCCTCACCATTGCCATGAATGCAGCCTCACCATTGCCATGAATGCAGCCTCACCATTGCCATGAATGCAGCCTCTCCATTGCCATGAATGCAGCCCCACCATTGACATGAATGTAACCTCACCATTTCCATGAATGCAACCTCACCATTTCCATGAATGCAACCTCACCATTTCCATGAATGCAACCTCTCCATTGCCATAATTGCAACCTCCCCATTTAAATAAAGAACTGTGAAGCAAAATAAGGGTCAGTGCCCATGAATGCAGCCAATCAGTGCCCATCTGCAGCCTTACCATTGCCATGAATGCAGCCTTACCATTGCCGTGAATGCAGCCTTACCATTGCAGTGAATGCCGCCTCACCATTGCCATGAGTGCAGCCTCACATGTGCCATGAATGCAGCCTTACCATTGCCATAAATGCAGCCTTACCATTGCCATAAATGCAGCCTCTAAATGCAGCCTCACCACTGCCATGAATTCAGCCTCACCATTGCCATCAGTGCAGCCTGATCAATGCCCATCTACAGCCTCGGAGAGGACAGGGAGGGGGGCGGTTCGAGTGTCGACAGATTAAATACAGGAGAATGTCCTGTTTACATGGCAGCCTCTTTAATACAAAGTCCCGCCTCTTATGATAGACAGTCGTCCAATGGCAGCTCATGAGACGGGACTTCCTATTACAGAGGCCACTAAATAAACAGGAGATTCTCCTGTATGTAATCTGATGACGCTTGTCCCACCCTCTCCCTGTCCCGCCCGAGGCAGCGCCGATAAATACAGTATACATCTTTTGTGGCAAAAGCAGGTGATAAAGGAAGCTGCGATAATGAAATAGGAAATATCGCTGTCCCCCCTGACTAAGCTTCAATGAAGTGTGTGAATCACAAGACTGGCTGAGCAAAATTACAAACATTTTACCTGATAAAATCACTGGCATGTATTTCAACTATGTTTGGAGTTTCTTGGGATCCCCTTGTTTTACAAACCATAAGAAAGAGGTATGCTTTTCATAAAATGATTGTCATATGCACAATTTATGAACCAATTTGTAATGCCAAAGATCACAGATTTGTGTATTTTAGAAAGGACTGTTGATGAAGACTAATTTTAGTGGCCTTCTTTGTACTGTCCAACCTGCCACCACTCATGTCAAGGAATTCAAACAGGTCAGTGATATAAGGACCTAAACTGGCCATACATGAATCAGAAGTTGGCTAGCTCAGCAGGAACTGGCTGAATTTTGATCCGTCTGTAGCCCTCTCTGTTCAACGGAAGTTCGTCATTAAACCGGCTTCTGTCTAATGGTACTGCTGAAAAATCAGCATTCAATTAGTGCATGCAGCCAATGGGTTGCAATGCTGATCAGTGTATTCTGACAGCGGGGAAGTCTCACTGTCAGAAAACAAAGACCCAGTGGGGAGGATTTCCACAAACCACCTCAAATGTGTGGATGGGGAAAGCAGTTCAGTTTTTAACAAAAATAAAAACAAAACTGAGCCATGTATGGCCCCCGCTTGCTGTCACAATTTTAAAAAACGTGGCTGTGTGGGGCTTTGCCCGCCCGACCGCGTCATTCATTCAGAGAGTTCTGTGAATGTAAAAATTACAAATTACAAATACCGACTTTGTGGCTGATGGCTTGTAGTTCTCAATGAATTACCACGGCGCTCTTGAGTGTTCTGGTAGTTCATTAATTCTTCCTGTCAGTGTGAAACTCCTCCCCTGTAGGATGTACAGGTAGACAACTCACACTAACAGTCTGCAGGAGACATGCATGGCACCAGCGCTCTGCTGATCGCAGGTGTAATGCTTTCCAGGCTCCTACAAAAAAAATTGTAAATGCATTATTTTTTTACCTGAAAAAAAGTTTGCATGTATTATTTTGTTTTTTAAAGTGAACTTATCCTTTAAGTGCTAGTCATTTTGTACCCAGCTGGCTGGGCAGTGACATATACTCTAACTAGCATGCTTTTCACACTAGAGAAATAATTACATTGCTAGAGAGAGCTTAGAGAATGCAAACTATGCATGCTAGTTTGCATACTATGCATACTAACTGTGTTTGCCTTCCATTTACAGGAATGTAACACACTACAGTGTCATCTGATATTGTTTAAAATACCATCATAAACTGACTTACCTTTACAGCAAAGAGATTCCCAGGGTCCCGAGCATATGACGCCCGGTAATATACAGCATCTCCAGCCTGGCAACAAGGTGTGTTACCAGCTAGTCGGAAATCCGGCCAACTTTCCAATCCAAAGCTGACTGGTTCTCTTTGTCCTGCCATGAAGATGTCCTCACAACGGGCAAAGAACCGACGAAGGGCCTCAGCTTGTAGCTCTGCGATCCTTCCCCCTGAACTCTTGGGTTTTTCCATAGAATCTCCTGACTCATTTCCACCAACCTCCCAGCTGCGCTCTGTATCATACGTAGGATTGCCCAGGTTCAGTGCTGTCCCAGGTGTCCTGTCCGTTGTGCATTGTCGTGGTGTCTGATTCTTCTTTGGAAGGGGAGGAGGAGAAAGAAGTGACTCTGGTTCTTCAGGAGGGCTTCCACCACGAGTCTGCCGAGGCTGCTTGTATGGGATCATATTTGCCCGAGAATGACCTGTGAGCAGAAAATACTAGACTATAAGAAGGTCTATCACCGTTCCTGTGTTTATTATTGTTTATTATAAAGAATCTAGTACAATACACAACTCTATAGACTACAAGTGATATTCTAGACCTGAATATTGTAATATTAAACAATATATAAAACATTGCTACTAGGGACCTACTGCACCTCCCTGTAAATACCTAATGTAGTCTATAGTAACAGTGCATTCATTTACTGTTAAGCCCCATACACACGCGCGGATTATCCGAGGACCAGGTCCGTCGGATCCTGTCCGTCATACTTTGTCCGATGTTGGTGTTGCATACACATGGTCGGACAAAGTTGTCGGAAAATCCGATCATTCTGAACGTGGTGACGTTTGTTGCCTACGACGGGACTACGTAGAGGCTAGTAGCCAATAGCTTTGGTCTTGTAATGTGATCTGAGCATGCGTGGCACTTTGTCCGTCGGAATTCGATACACACGATCGGATTTGGTGTGATCGGACTTTGTTGTCGGAAAATCTATCCAGCAGGAGATAGGACTTTGTCCGTCGGACAATCCGACGTACACTGTCCGATGGTGCATACACACGGTCGGATTTTCCGACAACATTGTCCGATAGGACAGAATTCATGGGAAAATCCGACCGTGTGTATGGGGCTTTACTAAATCCAAAGTGTGAACAATAAAAAAAACACTAGCTATAAAACTGAATTAATGGCTTAATGAATAAAAAAACAACAAAAAACAAAACAAAACACTGCTATATACAATAGCACCGATGTCTACAAACAAAATTTACCATTAGTGTGGAACTGTTAATTTACACCTTCAATAAGCAATGCCAATTCATTGGTAAATGTAATGCATTGCAGCTTACTAGTCCTTAGTGGCAGCATTAATCTAAACAGATTCCTCCATCCATACAAATAAGGGGGATGGAGGAATTCCCCCCTCCCCTCCCGCCAGGACACTGTATTCTGACAGCTGTACCCCTAGTGATCAGTGGCTGCAATGGATTGCCTACAAATATTGATCAAGAAAAGCTTTCTAACATTTATCTTCGACAGACGCAGGGACTGCCACACACTGACATTTGGCTGGCCCCTGCTGAACCAGCTGAACATTGGTTTGTGTATGACCAGCTTTAATTTTTTTTTGTTCAGGTTCTCCACCCTTTTTTTTCAAAGGGTGATTCCACCATTAATACACTTTCTGTTCTACAGTGACAAAACTTAAGGCGGCCATTAACATTCGGCTGGTTCAGCAGGGACTGGACAAATTTCGAACCATGTATGGGCAGGCTGTTTCTGTATAACCAGCCTGTCGGGTTTTTTCCACCAACAACAATGTATTCTGACAGCAGGTAAGCCTCACAGCTATCAGAATGCAATAACTCAGCTGGAGTGATTCCCCCATTCACTATGAATATGTGGATAAGAGAACTCAGGTCATTTTTTTCTTCCAACCTGCTGGTTGAGAGAAAAAAAAAAGATTAATATATGGCCTGCCTAACTCACTGTACTGTAACTATGGAGAAGCAACGTTGTCAAGACATCCAGCCGCTCGTGGCTGTATCTATGGAGAAACACTGTTGTCAAGCTAGGACAGGAATAGAGTTTGGACTGCAGAACAACCCCTTCCCCTCTCCTTCTCTCCATAGCATGGAGGGATGTGTTCTGTAGTTCACAGAGGTTGGGAAGTTGGGAGCTCACTAAATTCCTACCAGATCAGCAGGTAATTTAAACCCTTTGGTGTTATATTTACCAGACCAAAAAGGTAGCAAAAAAAGTACCACGGTTTACTGCCCTCTGGACACAGACATCCAGCCGCTCATGGCTGTACACACACTGCGGCCATGATGTTGTGCTTCAAAGCTGTGGCAAAAACCAAACAGCATGTTGCATTCGACGGTCATTACCACTGCATGTCTATGGAGCCACACTGCAACCACATGCAATGCATGTGATTGCAGCACAGTTGTGCAGCATTTACAGGCTTAAGGAGGCAACATATCTTTTCCTCACCACCTGTCAAATGCCCTCTGAAAAGCGATCCAAACAGTGATTGCACTTCATAGAGCATTATGCATGTGAACAAGCCCTTATGGTTTACAAACACTTTAAGCTGGCTTCTATCAAGATCAAGCTTGCAATCAGATGCAGCCAATGTCCAGAAATTCCACAATGATCTCTGCCAGTCAAGGTAGAGTTGCATCAAACAGTCTTATTTTAATAAAATGTGCACATTTTTTTTAAAATTCCCTACCACCCACCCCAGCATCCATTTTAAAAGTCCTGAGTCCCAGGGGGCTGGAAAGATCGGCGATTATATGACCACTGTGATTGGCTGTCACAGTGGTCACATGATCAGGAGCCAGTACTGCAGGCTACCATTCAAAAGCACGAACCAACAGCTGTCTTTGACAGCTTGGTCTCTGTGCTGGGAATGCCTTCCCAGTGACGCATATGTGTGGTGTGCAGGCGTTAATGTCCACCCTTTTTCCGACGCACATATGTGTTACAAAGGTGGCAACGGGTTAATTATCCGCTGGACTTCGGTCCAGCGGATAATCCCGCGGGATAGTCCCTTCGTGTGTACGCGGCATTAGGTGCTTATTTCTAGAGTATGAACACTGTTATAATAGATTACTGTAGATATTGATAGGGAGGAGTGTTCCCCAGTGGCTTTTTTTATACTGTAGGCAGTGCAGCACATTTGTTATTACTGACATTGCCCCTTGGCCTTATCTGTTGTAGGTTGTTATAATACTTCAACAAAAATTTGAACCAGAAGATAAAGCTTTGGTTACAAATGTGTATTTAAGAGATCAGATCAATCTAAAATGGATAATTGCGTTTTTTGTAGTTGCTGGGGAATTAAACTCAGTTTCCTCTACTGCTGGTAAGATTAAGCACACCTACTGTGAACATTATGAGGGGGTTCTTCTCTCCTTGCTGGAGTTTTTATACTATAGAGAATGCAAAAGGAGATGCTAGAACCACATAAAGCTCCAGATGGACAGGCTGGAATTATGACAGGGAAATTCACTGTAGAAGTATACAAGACATATAAGAAGCCAAGGGATGGCTCGCTCACCATTCTCAACCTGTAATTAAAATATTACTTTTGGGTGAATTGACCCTTTAAAGTGGAACTCCAAATAAATGTTTTTTTTTGTTTGATTTGGATAGTGCAAGAACACTTGTGTGTTGAATTGAGGATTTCCTTCAATTCCTGTCCTAGTGATGGTGGTCACAATGACAGCAAAATGGGGGAAATCTCACCAACAGGGTTGAAGACAGTAAAAAAAAAAAAAATAAAGATTTTAAAGAGCTTAGAAAAAAAGTAAAAGTCAGCAGCTACAAATTTTATTATATTAGGACACTTACCTGTCCCTCGAGCCAGAGGTGTCTTCACCCTAGCCGATTTTTCAATCGGTTCTAGGGCGCTACCGCAGCCATTTATTGTAAGGGAAACCAGCAGTGAAGCCTTGTGACTTGCACGAAGAGCACTGCGCTTTGTAAATGACCCGGTGGCAGGGGAAGGAGGATGGGGCCGAACTTCCAGGTGACTTCTCTGCGTCGAGATCAACCGGAAGTGGAAGCAGATACCTGTCAAAACCAGGTACCTGCTCCCTCCTTCCCCCTGAAAGGTGTCAAATGTGGCAGAGGAGGCAAATAAGTGGAGCTTCCCCTTTTGGGTGGAGCTCTGCTTTAAGTACAGCTGCAGAGGGTTAAAACCTTTCTCAGGTTTTTATTGTCTACATTCCCTAGCAAAAAAAAAAATGACATGTGACACAACTTTAAAAGAGTATTTCATAAATTTGCAAAACATCACTGATGACATCCTCAGAGGTATATCATATATATATATTCTATATATTTTTTGTGTATTTCATCATATGCCTGGTACACATGTTAAGTTTTATTTTTGTTCAACATAGCAGGGAGATTGTTGAACTAACTATGCAATGTTAGTGCAGCGATCTGCCCGCTGCGCTATTGTGTTCTGAGAGGGAGACCTCCCCACTGCCAGGACACGCCATTGGCTGTAAGCGCTGATCAGATGGCGAGTGGCTGCTGGTTTTACAGCATGCCGTTAGACAAAAGACAGTTGTGAGAATGGCTTTTGACGGACAAGAAGCTATTATACACACAAGCCAAATGTCAGCTGGTTTCTACTGATATTCAGCTGATATTCGTCCCGTGTGTATGGTTTACGCTTTACTTTAGACATTTTTATGCCTATGGAATTGTTTTAAAAGGCATATGATCCACTGACAGTGAACAGTGTAGATATCTTTCAATGCAAACCGTATCTTAAAAAAACCAAAAACAATTGCGTCTCGTAGACTTTTGTTAGCCATATCACAAATTGATTGGTGCACTGTAACGGTCTCTCAGTAATGGAGCAGATATGTAGAAAATAATTTCCTTATTCTTGGGGTATTACTATGCTACTACATAAGATGTACAGGTGATTCTCACCTAAGTTGCTGTAGGTGGCTCCCCCTGGGCTGTAGTCTGATGAACTGTCAGAAACAGCTTCTGTCTTCTCACGAGTCTGAACATCAGTATCCGGAGGGGTGGGTGAAGTGTCCGTCACAGTCTGATCACCAGGCAAAGGGGGCAACATGGGTGCTAAAGGAGAGCCTTGTGCAGGCATATCTTCTGGGGTGCTGCAAAAAGACAGATCAAGAAGAGCTGCTTAGTACTACATCACATTATTCAGTCATTATTTACTGTTGATTTTCTGTACACAGAACCGATAACATACAATGCACAATAGCAAGGTAAGCAGGAAGCATGGCAGTGCTAAACAAATGCAGCTATAAAACTGTACAGACAGAACTAATGAAAGGAGGACATTCGGAAATAACGTTGGAGTCTCACCATGCCTTGCTGCTGACACAACTACCCATTTTCGAATATGCAGTTCATGTGAGAAGTACTAATCATTTGTCCTGAGGTGTGACCTAACCTGTTTACCTGTGAAGGAGTGTCACCAGATACCCACCCCTCTGACAGCTCAGCACAGACACATACCGCCCCCTTCCTCCACCTCTGATAAGCAACCGGGGAGGAGGAGGAGGAGGAAAAGTAGTCATCATACAGTAGAGAAGCCAGGTAGTCAATATACTTAAAACCAAATAGCTTGCTGTTTTCTCTTTGAGCTTTCGCAACTGTTGAGCACATTTCCCTGTCTTGTCCTATTAAAGCAGCTCTGCAGTGGACAGAACAGCTCCTGGATTTTATCTTTAACCCTTATTTTAGCCCTATAATGGCAAAAAGGATTACCGCAGAAACATACCTGCCCATGGAATCAAATCTTTGACAAATATAGATTGCTATTAAGGTGCAATAGGAAAATGGACATTTCCAGCAGTAGAAGAAACTGCAACTGAACAAGCAGAATAGCATAGCGAGGAAGAGGAAGGAGCTGCATCATAAAAGGAAGTGTGACAGCACGCTGACAGCGTTATCTATACTGGAAACTGCCTGCATTATAGGAATTGTGGTGACTAATACTTCACACCATTCTGGAATGTCTGCACCGTCTGAGTGATACAAAAGCTGTTACAAGTTTCACACGTGAACAGTCATACATAGATCAGCATAATGCCAACGTGGAATAAACTAATTCATCTCACTATTATGGAGCTGTGATGTCACTTGTCATCTTAGATTTTTATATGGTCATGAAACTCTTGTAACATAATAACCTAATGTTTAACCACTTCAATACTGGGCACTTTCCCCCCTTCCTGCCCAGGCCAATATTCAGCTTTGAGCGCTGTCGCTTTTTAAATGCGCAGTCATGTAACACTGTACCCAAACAAAATTTTTATCAATTTGCTCCTACAAATAGAGCCTTGGTATTTGGTCATCACTGGGGTTTTTATTTTTTTTAAACAAATAAAAAAAGACCAAAAATTTGGAAAAAAAAAAAGTTTCTCTTTGTTTTTGTTATAACATTTTGTAAATAAGTAAGTTTTCCCCTTCACTGATGGGCACTGATGAGGCTGCAATGATGGGCACTGATAAGGCGGCACTGATGATGGGCATTGATAGGCAGCACTGATGGGCACTGATAGGTGGCACTGTTATGCAGTACTGATGGGCATTGATAGGCAGCACTGAGCACTGAAAGGTGGCACTGATGGGCATCACTGATAAGGAGGCACTAGCAGGCATTACTGATGGGCACTGATTGGCATAATTTATGAGCACTGACTAGCATCCCTGGTGGTCATAGATGGCATACCTGGTGGTCATCCATGGTGGACATCCCTGGGGGTCCCGGGGGCATCCCTGCTGGTCCTGGGTGGGGGCTGTGCTGATAATCAATCAGCACAGACCCCCCTGTCAGGAGAGCAGCAGATCGGCTCTCCTCTACTCGCGTCTGTCAGACGCGATAGAGGAAAAGCCGATACACGGCTTTTCCTGTTTACACTGTGACCAGCTGTGATTGGACACAGCTGATCACGTGGTAAAGAGTCTCTGTCAGGGGCTCTTTACCTAGATCGAAGTTGCGGTGTGTCAGACACTGCACCACCGATTGCCACACTGCACGGGAGCGCGTCAGCTTTTTATCCTGAAAGACGTCATATGATGTCCAGTCAGGATTAGGGATGAGCCGAACACCCCCCCGTTCGGCTCGCACCAGAACCCCGCGAACGGACCTAAAGTCCGTGCGAGCTTTAGAACCCTATTAGTTATAATGGATGCAAACGTTCGAAATTAAAAGTGCTCATTTTAAAGGCTAATATGCATGTTAATGTCATAAAAAGTGTTTGGGGACCTGGGTCCTGCCCCAGGGGACATGTATCAATGCAAAATTTTTTTTTAAAAACGGCCGTTTTTTCAGGAGCAGTGATTTTAATAATGCTTAAATTGAAACAATAAAAGTGTAATATTCCTTTAAATTTCGTACCTGGGGGGGGTGTCTATAGTATGCCTGTAAAGGGGCGCATGTTTCCCGTGTTTAGAACTGTCTCTGCGCAAAGTGTCATTTTTGAAAGTAAAAAAGCTATTTAAAATCACTCGCGGCTAATGTTAATTCACGGCTCCCGTAACACAGAGAACAGTGATTCATTGAAACTCATTCATAAAAAAAAAGTCATTGATAAAAAAAATAAAAAAAATAAAAAAAATGAAAAAAAAAAAAGCGTAGGGGTCCCCCCAAATTCAATAACCAGGCCCTTCAGGTCTGGGATGGATATTAAGGGGAACCCCAGCCAAAAAAAAAAAAAAAAATGGCGTAGGGTCCCCCTCAAAATCCATACCAGACCGACACCGACGCCGACGGAAGAAGATGCCGGACGAGAAGACCAGCGCAAGAAGAAGCGGATCGGAGGAAGAAGAAAATGGAAGAAGAAGATGGAAGAAGATGAAGGAAGGAGAAGATGAAGAATCCGAAGGATGAAGAAAGAAGAAAGAAGATTTTAATAAAGGAATTGTCAAAGACTGTCTCCTGTCATTTTTACCATTTTTGCCACTTTTTTGGTGAAATGGTAGGCCCTTACCATTTCACACAGGGGGGGGGGGGGGGCGGGATCTGGGGGTCCCCGTGTTAAAGGGGGCTTCCAGATTCCGATAAGCCCCCCGCCCGCAGACCCCCACAACCACCGGCCAGGGTTGTGGGGAAGAGGCCCTTGTCCTCATCAACATGGGGACAAGGTGCTTTAGGGGTCTTAGACCCCCAAAGCATCCTCCCAATGTTGAGGGCATGTGGCCTGGTACGGTTCAGGCGAGAGGGGGGGCCGCTCTCGTCCCCCCCTCTTTTCCTGCGGCCTGCCAGGTTGCGTGCTCGGATAAGGGTCTGGTATGGATTTTGAGGGGGACCCCACGCCATTTTTTTTGGCTAGGGTTCCCCTTAAAATCCATACCAGACCTCAAGGGTCTGGTATGGATTTTGAGGGGGACCCTACGCCATTTTTTTTTTTTTTTGGCTGGGGTTCCCCTTAATATCCATCCCAGACCTGAAGGGCCTGGTTATTGAATTTGGGGGGACCCCTACGCATTTTTTTTTTTTGTTTTTTATTAATGAATGACAGCTCTCTGTGTTACAGGAGCCATCAATTCATTAGCCGCGAGTGATTTAAATAGCTTTCTTCCTGCAAAAATGACACTTTTTTGCAGGGAAAGTTCTAAGCACAGGAAACCTGCCCTCCTTCACAGGCCACCTATAGACACCCCCCAGATGTGATACTGCAATGCTGTTCTAACAGCATGCACACACATATCCCCAGAAATAAACATATTGTTGTCAGCAGCACACTGACACGCTGACACTGTCTGAAACATAATATGCGAGGCCGCCGGCGCGGCGGCCTCTTATACCATGGGGCGTGTACTAAAGCCCCTGAGCTATAATTGGCTACAGGCATCCTGCCTGTAGCCAATTATGGCTCTCCTCGCTGCCGGCGCTGTGATTGGCCAAGCATGCGGGGTCACAGTGCATGCTTGGCCAATCATCAGCCAGCATTGCACTGCGCGGGCCGCAATGCATTGCGGGGCCGCTCGCATCACACGAATTTGATGCGAGCGGCCCCAATAGTTCTGGGCTCGCCGAGCGAGCGAACACCCGGTGCTCGATTCGAACATGGGTTCGAATCGAACACCGGGCTCATCCTTAGTCAGGATAACGGAACCACCGCCCGGCCATCATTCTGCTATAGGCCAGACAGGAAGTGGTTAACATTAGGGAGCACACTTTCATTTTATAACATCAGCATTGTAATAGTAATACAAACAATACGTTTCTTTTTCATGTGGTGAGTGCTACCTGTCTGCTGGCCATCTCTTTCCACAACTTCCTGGATTCCCAGCATGCTTTGCAGCCTCTCCTCTGTTTAAATTCCATTCTGATTCCCCTCCTGATACTGATTATGACTCCGCCTCTTGAAACTCCTCCTCTCTAGTTCAGAAGGCCGGCTCTGGGAATTCTGTGACACTGCAGTGCATATCAGATGGGGCACAGTGAATGTGTCACAGGATTCAAGGAAGTAAATGTGTGAAGAGCTTCACAAAGCACCAACAGCCATGACATTCAAAATCACTTAATCCCCTTTCTTCCCCATTCTGATGCTCAGTTTGAACTTCAGCAAATCATCATCACCACGTCTAGATGCCTAAATGCATTGAGTTTCTGCCATGTGATTGGCTGATTATCAATTTGTGTTACCAAGCAATTGAACAGGTGTACCCAATAAAGTGGCCGGTGAGTGTATATTTTACATTCACACCATAGATATACTTTAGGCTTCATACACGCTGGACATTTTGCTAACTCTTCAACACTCCTTTCCTCCTGGCAGCAACGTTTTGGCAAAAAAATACGCTCGACTCTTCTAAACTTTTGTAACTTGTTTAGGCGTATCAAGCACTTGGATGTTCATTCATTTCTTTGGCCAGAATAAAAATGTATTCTGGTAAGCACCTAGCGCTTGAAGCGGTATTCCAGGCACAAACATTTATTTTTTAAAAGTAAGCAGCTACAAACACTGTAGCTGCTGACTTTTAATAAGAACACTTAGCTGTCCAGGGAGCCAGCAATGTCGGCCCCCCGAGGCTGATCCGTCGCCATTCTAACTAAGGGAAACCAGCAGTGGAGCCTTCAGGCTTCACCGCCGGTTTCCTACTGCACAAATGCGCGAGTCGCACAACGCTTTACGAATGGCTCCGTCGTCTTCTGGGACACACACAGGTCCCACAAGGCAGTGGGCGAGCAGCAGGAAATGACGCCCTGGGCCGCGGCGAGGCTGGGGCAGAAGTACATTATGTACTTCATTAAAGGTAGGAAGGAAAAATAAAAAAAAAACGAGGGGTGGAGGGGTAGTCTTTCCTTCAAGACCTTTAAGTTGAAGTGGGTGGAGCTCTGCTTTACATGCAATTAGGTGCGTGTAGGCACGTTAAACGTTTTTGTCTGGCTAAATCTCTGCTGCCCCTGGAGGCAATGGCTGTGGGTTTTTATTTCATTTTATTTCATGTCTCTAAATATCTGCATGTGCATGGACACAAATGCAGGGGTGTTTAGAGGCAGGAAAAGAGATGCCAAATGACCCTAGGATCAGGCCTTAGGATTATATCAACCTTGTGTTATATATTGTGATGTGTGTTGGACTTTTACTGCTCCATTAGAGAGTGCTACCCTCACTTCAGTGGCAGTTGGTGCTCAATATTTGGGGGGGGGGGGGGGGGGTTTGGCGGCACAACAACAGAAAAAAAAAACCCAATTGAACTCCATGTGTCCGGTGCCCTGCATGTAGATTAGGGGGTTGGGCGCACGGATTAGGGCGCCCCATATGGACGGGCCGACACTGGCTCACTTCATGTTCTGCTGAAGTAGGGGAAAATCTGCAACAGGGACACAGACAGAACTATTTTTTTTTTCTAAGACAGTCATTTTCTTTCTGATAAGCACATCAAAATTACTTTATATTTGACTTTTAAATTATGACAATAATTGTATACTCCTCTAGTATGCAAATTACATCATGTTTGATGACTTACAATTTTAAAGTATAACTAAAGGCAACTTTTTTTTTTTTTTAGCTTTGGATAGCGTGCAGAAGGATTAGAACGCCTGTCAGTTTTTATTGCCGTCTCTGCCCCCCGTTTACCATTATCACTGAAAGTGAAAGTAAAAGAGAATCCCAAATTTCGGGTTGTCCCCAGAAAAGTAATGGAAGGGAAATCTCCCAATGGGTACACTAGTTCTGGTGACCTGGGGGAGCAAGAGATTCCCCTAATTAGCAGGGATTTCTTCTCACTTCCTGTTTTGGAAATCTCCCCAATGGGACAAAGATGGCAAAAACAAACCTTACAGAGGCCATAACCTCAAAATAAAGGAAACGTTTTGCCTAGTTCTACTTTAAAGTGGAGTTCCACCCAAAAATGAAACTTCCACTTTTTGGAATCCTCCCCCCTCCGGTGTCACATTTGGCACCTTTCAGGGGGGAGGAGGGAGCAGATACCTGTCTAATACAGGTATTTTGCTCCCACTTCCTGGCATAGATCACCATGGTGATCTACACCACTTCCGGCGCCTACTCTATCCTCCCCTGCTGTCTTCTGGGAGACACACAGGTCCCAGAACACAGCAGGGACCAGTGAGGACGCGCAGCGCGACTTGCGCATTTTCAGTAGGGAACCCGGAAGTGAAGCCGCATGGCTTCACTTCCCGATTCCCTTACCAAGGTTGGCGACGGCAGCAGCCGAGAGCCGACGGACAGGCTTTGGCTGCCGATATTGCGGGCTCCCTGTACAGGTAAGTGTCCATATATTAAAAGTCAGCAGCTGAAAAAGCGCTGAAAAAAGACTTCAAATTTCCTACAATTTGAACCCTCTGTAAACAATGTTCTAATATTGTCCTTGATTCTTTTGCCTACAATAAAATATGTTGTTAAAAAAGAAAAAGATCTGATGGGGTTCTAGTATGACCTCCTGCTCTCAAGCTCCCTTGTCTCCTCCTCCCATGCTCGTCTCTAGAACTTTTCCAGAGCCTCTCTCATCCTTTGGAACTCTCTACCTCAATCTGTCTGCCTACTCTGGCTGCCTTTAGACGATCCCTGAAAACTCATCTCTTCAGGAAAGCCTATCACGCCTCCAACTAATTTTTTATCACTTCCATCAGCTCATTCCCCACAGTTAATTCATGTCCGTCATACTTTGTCCGATGTTGGTTATAACCTTTTGTACCACCTGCCCCACCCTCTTAGAGTGTAAACTCTTATGAGCAGGGCCTCCTTAAACCTCTAAGTATTTTATTGTATTGTAACTGTACTGTCTCCCTTTTAAATTGCTGCGTAAACTGTTGGCGCTATATAAATCCTATATAATAATAATAGTATTCCCCTACTCTACTAATGAAACACATTTTGAACTTCTGTATGAGTCACTGTTGGAGAGTTCTCCTTGCTTCCTATTTGTTAAAACATGGTCAGCTGGTCAGGAATGGAGCCACAGGATAGCAGTTAACACTCTTTTACATTTTCTCCAATCTAAACCTAAGAAAAAAAGATATCGCAGGACATAAATGTGAAGAAGTCTAAATTTAAAAAAAAAAATAGTTTAAAAGAGATGAATGGGTTACTAAAATATATATATAATATATATATATATACAGTAGTACCTTGGATTACAAGCATAATCCATTCCACAAGAATGCTTGTAATCCAAAGCACTTGTATATTAAAGCGAGTTTCCCCGTAGGAATCAATGGAAACTCAGATAATTTGTTTCAGTGTCACTGCTAGGGTGGGTAGTACCGCATGTGGCCAGAGGTGGGGGGTGCCGGAGACACTCGGGGACGCTCAGAGACACTTGGGAACAGAGTGTTTCCGATTGTCTCAGAGATGCCCCAAGTGTCTCCTAGCATCACCGGCGCCCCCACACCTCTTGCTACATGTGGTAATGCACACCCCAGAGGCTTAAATCTTGCTCGTCTTGCGAGAAAATGCTCGAAAATCGAGTTAGGATTTTATAATAAAAAAAGCTCGTATTGCAAAATGCCCGTAAACCGCGTTACTCGCATACCAAGGTTTTACTGTTTGTATATATATATATATATATATATATATATATATATATATATATATATACATATATACACACATACTCTCCTCTCTGCTGCAGCATTGCTGTGATGCTGCAGCTGTGCCCCGCCGGCTCTAAGACTGAAAACGAAATGATCACATGACCTCTGATCGTCATTTTCTGCCCCGCCAATGCTCACTGGAGCTCTGGGTTGGATGGGGGCTGGCGCAGCTGGCTTTGAATTGTGCTGTGAGCCACTCCATATATGTACTAACTAATCTGTAAAAGTGTGGAACAGGAGATTAGATCGTTTTATATACATGGATCGCCAAAATCTATTAAAAAAATTAAAATAAATTATTTCTACACGTATAGCTTTAGTGGCCTAACTTGCCTGTAATGAAGGGTGTCTCATGCTGTGTAGGCAATTGGATCCTGTATATATCTTCTGTGCAAGGATACCCCATACTCTTCCTGCTGCTGACCTTCCAGTGCAGAGGGAGGTAATAGCTCTGAGCCTTCTGTGAAGCTACAGTGAACAAGCTCCGGACAGGGCCCCGCCCCCTCCATCTTCATTGAGAAAAGCCTATGCATTTATTACACTGCATGCAACATGTCCTGTTAACCCAAGGGAGTTTGATGGATCACAGGAGAAAGTGGGGGAACCCATCAGGGATCTTCACTGCAACTTCATAGACTCAGAACCATTAACCCCAGCTGAGCCAGAAGTTTAGCAACAGGAAGAGGACAGTACACTCTGCGCAGAAGATTTCATCAGGATCCAGATGCCTACACAATGTGGGCCATGCTTCATTACAGGTAAGTTATGTCGCTAAAGCTTTCGAGAACATTATTTTTGGGCTAAATGCCATTCCTTAAATGCTGTGGGACCCACAGAAATGATTGGTCACACAATGACCTATATTCCAGGCAAGCTGTGCAAGATTGAGGACATTACTTTTTTAAAAGGTACCTTTCTCATAAAGCAGTTTGGCAAAAATTTCACACTTTAAAATGTATGCAACATATGACCTACCAGTGGAAGGATTTTACCTGCAAGACTTTGTCTCAGCATCCATGTTTTCCTGTGGGCTGGTAATTGTTTTTTCATCTTCTGACCGATACACAAACACAATAGATGGCTTTTCTCCCTCCTCTCCTCGGCTTTCACTGAACCAATGGTGTCTTTGAACTGGTGGTGGAGGAAGCATGTGGATAACTGTACCATCTAGCCCCACCAGTTTACCCTCATCTCTGTCTTCACAGCCTCCTTGACCACTTCCTTCCTTCTTCCTCCTGAAAAAACTTTTGAAGGATATCCAACGACGTGGTTTGCCATCTGCTGGCCGGCGTGGCTGTGTTGAAGTGTCAGTTGGCGATGGGCGATTTGTGCCCACTGGTTTCCCTCGAGTTGCAAAATGTTTGTGAAGCATGCTAGCATGGTAGGGTGAAGAAGTAGAACGTGGAGGTGGGAAAGGTGGAAGAGGCTCGGTTGTAGAAGACACAGTTGGGCTGTCATCGCTGGATAGTGCAAGAGATGTTTTGTTTAAACTAACATTCCCCAAAGTTTCTCTCTGTGAGCAAAATAACGTTTTTGGCCTTCCCAAGGAACCTGGAGGGACTTCTGGGTCTGACTGGGTTTCTGTCGGACGATGTTCATCACTGCTGTGAGACTCGGGAGTAAGAGCCTCCGGTGGGGAGCGAGGTGGCTGGATGGATGCCACAATCTGAGACAAAACACGGTTGGCACTCTCCCTAGGACAGCCACCTGTCTCATGAAGAGCCACATCGGCAGATTCTTCTTTTCTTTTTGTTCTTGCAGGAGTTTCTATTTCCTCATATGTATGACTTCCTGTCCGTCGTTTTTCTTTGTCTGGGGGTGGTGGAAAGACTCCACCAGCACCCACAAAACTTCTGTAAATAGCTAAGTTATCATAAGCACTAGGGTTAATAAGGATGGGCACTTTGTCAGCGCTTTTGCAGCTATGGGCATACTCTGGTTCATCATGAATTATAATAGGAAAAGGTGGCATTCCTGCATTGTTGTAGCTATTGAATTTAATTTCTGACAAATTTGGAGAACGAACAGGTACAGTATGGGCACTCAATCCAGCAGTAGGAGAGGTTGGGGCTGACTTATAGCAGTTTCGATTAGGTTCTTCTGCTGTCTCAGTCTTTGCAAGTTTTTGTCGAGGGCTAGTGCTTGATGTCCAGACTTCCTGGTAGCGGGTCGAGCTTGACTTCTTAATTTTTGTGTTTACACGGGAAGCACTCTCTCCAGCCATTGCAGCAGAAACATCAACTACTGTATATGGCTTACAGACAGGTTGCTCCAAGCTCACCACACGATAAGGCTTTGCCTGAGCCATACCAGCATCTTGAACAACATCTTGCATTATACCATCTGGCCCAAGACCCACTGCTTTCTCTGTCCCTATACTTCCATTGCAAAACAGTCCCCCTGAGGAGGAGGAGGAGGAGGAGGAAGAAGATGAGGATGAGGATGAGGGAGGACAAGATAAAGAATCCACCATTGAGGGATCAGGAGAAGGAGAGATGGTATTTATTTCATGAACTTCTCCTATGACCTCACAGCCATTTAGAATTTCATCATAGCTATCATCATAGTCCACAGCACAAACTCTCTGCAGTGATTTTTGTCTTAATGGCACAGTGTTCCATTTCGCTCTTCTCCCCAGTCTTCCTGGCACTGGAGATAAACTGCCACTTTGTAAATTGGCAAAACGCGGTTGTCCCCTCATACGGATCTCCATGGCCAATAGTTCTTCATCGCTCTCCTCCCAGCTTTCCCGCTCTCCCCTGCCTCCTTCATCTTCCTCATCCCAGCTTTCATCTCCACTGGAAAATTCTGGGTAGCAGAAGCGTCCACCATCCATTCCGATGATTGCACTTTCTTCTCCACTTACTGCTACTCTTCGAACACTTTTCTTTGACTCACCTCCATCATAATGACTGCCAGATAAACAACTGACAGATGGCTTTCTCTCTAGAGATCGTCTATAACACTGGTTGATACGACACAGAAAATTTTCTCGAGCAGTTCCTTCTGGTTGAAGCACAGGTTCTGATGGGCTACTTAATCCAGCTATCTCCTTCAAAACTTCTGTAAGTCCACTGCTACCCACATGATTGTTATTAGAGACTGTCTGCTCTACCCCTGTATTGTTATTTGTGCGATCATCATTACAAACTGAAGGTGCTTGGGTTCTGGTGTTTGAAACGGGTAGGGGTGATCTGGCCTGACCTTGTAAAGGATGGCTGCCAGCTCCATCAACTGCTATCATAGTGGGTTTGACAGCAATTGTGGGTTTCTTGGCCACAGGAGGCCTGAATCCAGTGGTGGTACGTGGGCGCTGGCTTTGGTTGACTTTGGCATGTTGTGCTCGGTAGGGAGGAGGTGGTGGAGGAGGAGGAGGTGGCTGTCCAGCACCTCTGCCAAGAGCTGATAACTGGTGGTGGCCTTTGGGCTGAAAGCAGTTCTTGCATTCTCCTGGCTTCCAGACATGCTCTGTAAATGAGCCACAAGCTGACATTATGGCAGGTATTGCAGAGCATGGCACCAGGCCACAAAACTGAGTGCTACTCAGAAGTTCATAGATCACAAACCAATGATGTCAGGTGGAATAAACATGTCATACATCTGTTAAGAGAAAAAGGAAATAAAACAATTAGTATAGAAATAAAAAAGAAAAGCCACTACTTTCTAAATACACAATGGGGTTGATTTATTAGTGTCTAGAACACACGGGCTGAATGTCTGGAGACATCGCCTGTTTAATAAAAAACAGCCAACATTCAGCCTATATGGTCCGACAGAAGCCGCCCATTTGGCTGGCTTCTGTCAGATGAGCATTCAGTCCCCTCCAAAAGCCCCTGTCCCGGGTGAGTCTGTCACAAGCATGCTGGAAAACCAGCAGCCGACCGGCTACCGATCAGGGCTCTCTAAGGTGCGGATCGTTAGTACAGTGACTTTGACCGAAGCTGTCAGGTTTTTTTTTCATTCAACCTGCTGGGTTTAATGCAAAAAAAAACTATTAGGCCCCTTTCACACATGCGGGACCGTATGTCCGTTTTTCATCCATCCGTTTTAGGATGAAAAACGGACATACATGCATGTCTATGGGGTAGCTGGTGTCAGCGGATGAGCATCCGCTGACACCCGCTATTGTCCGCCTCCGCAATTGTCCGGTTCTGCAGACGGAGTAAAATCCTATTTTTTTCATCCGTCTGCAGAGCGGATCGGATGAACACGGACAGACGGTCCGTGTTCATCCGATCCTCCATAGAGGAGAGCAGAGAACTGACAGGGCGGTCCCTGCACAGTGTGCAGGGACCGCCCTGTCATCAGCCGGCTCAGCGGGGAACAGCTGTGCGATCCCCGCTGAGCAACGGATCTTCACGGGGCGGATCATTACGGATCCGCCCCGTGTGAAAGGACCCTAAGTGTGTGCCAGGCTTAAAACTGGAGAGTGCAAAATCTGGTGCAGCTGTGCATGACAACCAATCAGCTTCTAACATCAGCTTGTTAAATTAAGCTTTGACAAAAAAAGAAAACTGGAAGCTGATTGGTTTCTATGCAGAGCTGCACCAGATTTTGCACTCTCCAGTTTTGGTAAATCAACCCCAATCAAGGGAATATAAAAGACAAGAACTAACCACATACATGTGAGCAGGAAGTGGCAGGTGCCACCTTAGTAATGGCACAGGATATAACAGTGAATCATTTCTGTATAGTAATGACATTATGCATTTTTTGTATTCTGTCATTTTCACTCAATACCAATTGAAAGGAATAGAATAGACATTATGAATTGATAGATCTCATTGTTTTGATCATTTTTACATTCAGCACAAGTGCCCTGGAGTCAGTTATTTAATCAGCAATGCAAAAAAGAAACAATATGGCCAGATTCCAGCTTTTCATTAGTTTGGGGCAGTCAGAACAAAGGACAATACTGTCTCATTGGTTGTCATGGGATACTGCAGTGTGTTCAATCGTCTATCTAACATGGTGTAAGATGTAAATTGCCTGTGCCAAACTCCCTCTCTGACTATGCTTTGCCAACCTGCTGCACGGAAAATTATATATAGAAAACTGCGGTGCCATACTCCCCCTCAATAGTTGTCGAGTAAACTGAGAACAAGTATGTGAAATCAAAGTGCCAGTCCATGTCTATATAAACAGCTGCCTTCACCTCTTAATTTACTTCGGCAGTCATCCTTTTTTCCTAAACACCCTTACATGCATTATTTCCAGACCTGGAAATTCCTCTCGCTTTATTTCTATGAGCATGATAAATGAACTATGAATATTTGCCAGTCTGGCTGCCAACATTCTTCTAGTGGTTTACCGATGCATTATAGTGATATTTTTTTTTAGCCTACGCAAAAATGCGTAACCTTTTGTAGAGTATCAATTTACCAATTTAGGCATAACTATTTCCACTATTTATGTCGCGACCTCACAGCCACCTCTTACTATTCCCAACTTAACATTCCACTTCCAGTACATCCCCAGAATCCTTCTCCCAGGACATTCTATTTATGACTTCATTCATGCAGAAGTATCTAGCAACCCACAGGCCTTTCAGCCTCATCTGGATTTCCAGTATTGCAGTATCAGCGGTTCTCTACTACTTATTTCCGTTCTGTAGGGAAGGAAGACATTAAAAGTCTGGACGTTGGCAATGACCACCCAACACCACCCCCAACCCAACACTAGTTCAACGTCCTGTCTCTGAATCACATATGGGTGTGAGAGAACCCCTCCCCTACCAGAGTTCTGCAAACCGTCCCAAGATTAACTCTTTATCAGAGATATTTCAGTAAAAATGCTCATGTTTACGGTAAAGATTATAGACATAATTGCCTGATTAACATCACACTCATCAGTAATTGATTTCTTTTGGTTCCCAGGGATATACCTTGTACCTGGTGAACAGGTGTTTGGTGCCAACAAGTTGTATTATAGGTGTGTGTCTTTCGGCATGTCTGTGCAGTAATTTGACAGATCACGGCATGTGCCTGTCATATTAGCTAGTCTTGCAGGCTGTATAGCAATGTGACAGCAACGGCTATGTGTATATACATACATAGATGAGTATAGGTCCAGCTTCCCTGCCTCCTGGGCCTGGGAAGAGTTACTGGAATGCTCGGTATGTCTAGGGGGGGGGGGGTCAGTCTGGGAGCAGGGAAAGTATGTGCTATTTACAGGACAATATGGATGGGAGGAGGAGGCTCACCACCCCGTCAAAGACTCAAAGAGCATCCACTGTAAAAATCCTACCCGGTCCTGACTTGGAGAGCCTCTCTCCTTTAACCCCATGATCACCCAATCCCCAATCCAGATCCTCAATACACATTCATGCCAGCTCACTGCAGAATATCTTCATTAACCCCGCTAGTAATCCAAACATGTCTCCATTACCTCCAATACGGATGGACATGGACTGCCTTTACATCCAGATGCTGTCAGAACATCAGATTAGCATTCCAGTAAAAACGCAAACATGCAGTTTATCATACAAAAGCCTCCCATGCAACAACAACAACAAAATAACGTACAATGTGATCAATCCACGCAGGACAGGCAATCCACCCCTTCCGCTGCCAGTGTACCTCAAGTGTAACACATTGTGTTCTGGCATGTCAATCCCACAAATCCACATCAAGCTACGACGATTCCAGCACTCACCAGAACAAGCGTTTGGCTGATCTGTCCCTGCTGAGCGAAGATGGTCACACTACGCTGATCAGATGAATATGGATGTGACAGACTGGGGGGGGAGGACGTAGGAGACACAACTCTCTATGTGTATATGTCACAGCTGCATTTGGCTGAAGGCACCAGAGCTTCAAATGGAGGAACTGTCAGTGTGTGACATCTCCACAAATCAGCCTGACAGTGCTGTGTGTCACCAGCTCCTGTGCATGTTTATTACAGAGCGCTACCAGCGTGCCGTGTGCTGCAAGCTACCATATGTGTGTCAGAGCTGATCTGGTGTGTATAGTGTGTGAGCTGTGTGTGTGTGCTGGCCTGTGTGTGTGTGTGTGTGTGTGTCTCACTGCCAGTGAGTCTGACTCCCCTATGTCTATCTCGTTCTCCCCCTGCAGGGAATGTTAAGAGCAGCAAGCAAATCATTTCCTGAAGGAGGAAGGCATACATCTCTTTTTTCACTCTCACACACATAAAACATGCATCCCCCGCACACACACACCACACAAAAGGATGCTCACATTCATATTGTGCTGATACAAAAGAAACAGCTAAACGCTAACTATTCTTCCATTGTAATGGGATTGGGCGCACACGGGAAGGAAATCTGTGTTTACCACAAAGAATAACAAAAGCAAATGAGGCTAATTTAGGGCAATGGAAGGAATAATGTATTGCAGTAACCCATAGCAACCACATTTCCCCTGCTGGAAGCAAAGAGAATAGTGAAAGAGGATGCTGATTGGGTGATTTCATTTAGACATGATCACTTGCGTTGTTACACAAAAAATCTCGGTATTTGTAATTTTAGATCATTAGCAGAAATCTTTTAAATTGTAGGATAAAAATGGAACAAGTATTTTACTGCTACAGAACATCATAGCAAATCCCGATGGTGTGTCTAATGCCGCATAGGCGCGTACACACGACCGGACTTTCCTGCAGACTAGGTCCGACGGTCTTCCTGACGGGCTTTCGACGAACTTCCGAACAAACGGACATGCCCACACATGAACGGACTAAGTCCATTCGTTTTGAACATGATAGCGTAAGACGGGACTAAAAAAGGAAGTTCAATAGCCAGTAGCTGCCCCTGCGTTGTATTTGGTCCGTCAGACCAGCACACAGACGAGTGGTTTTCCCGAGGAATTGAGTCCGTCGGACAGATTTGAAACATGTTCTATTTCTAGGTCCGTCTGATTTTTATATATAAAAACGATCAGATTTTCCCACACACGATCAGAATGTCCGATGGACTGATCCCGTCGGACCTAGTCTGCCAGAAAGTCCGGTCGTGTGTACGTGGCATAAGCATTTGAGCACAAACAGCTGTCCAGGAACTTCTTCAGTTTTGGAGAGACAACTGCCTGTCTCTGTCCAATCTTAAGCCCCATACACACGCTCGGATTATCCGAGGACCAGGTCCGTCGGATCATGTCCGTCGTACTTTGTCCGATGTTGGTTTTGCGTACACACGGTCGGACAAAGTTGTCGGAAAATCCGATCATTCTGAACGTGGTGACGTTTGTTGCCTACGACGGGACTACGTAGAGGCTAGTAGCCAATAGCTTTGGTCTTGTTATGTGATCTGAGCATGCGTAGCACTTTGTCCGTCGGAATTCGCTACACACGATTGGAATTGGTGTGATCGGACTTTGTTGTCGAAAAATCTATCCAGCAGGAGATAGAACTTTGTCCGTCGGACAATCCGATGGAAACTGTCTGATGGTGCCTACACACGGTCGGAATTTCGACAACATTGTCCGATAGGACAGAATCCATCGGAAAATCCGACCGTGTGTATGGGGCTTTAAAGGGGAGTTCCAGGCCTTTTAAAAGTCAGCAGCTACAAAAAGTGTAGTTGCTGACTTTTAATAAACAGACACTTACCTGTTCCATGGTCCAGCGATGCGGCCGAACGGGGTGTCGCTCCTCTCCCCCTCCTCTTTGCCGGCGCCTCCATTGCCACTCAGGGCACCCGGCCGTGACAGCTTTCGTCTTAACGGCCGGGCACGCACGGCGCATGCGCGAGACGCGCTGCGCTCACGGAGTGGATAGGCGATCTCCTGGAACCTGTCACGTGTCCCAGGAGATCGCCTAAGATGAAAGGAACAGTCGCCTAGGCGGTTCCTGGGCGGAAGGAGGAAGTGGGACAGGAAGTCCCCCTCCTAATGAAGCCCCCACTCCCCCCCAAATGTGGCATGTAAGGGGGTGAGGAGTGCTTAAAGCGGAAGTTCTATTTTTGGGTGGAACTCCGCTTTAAAACAGTAATAAACCCAAAACTAAAAATATAATAGATTGCATCTTACCAATAATTAGATGGGTGGCTGCATTCATTTTCTTTTGTTAGGCTTTTGTCCAGGATGGATTTGATTTAAATAATATTTTATAAAGAGCAACTGTCATCTCTGTCCCACAGCAGCTCCTCCTCTGACCTGCTGTTAACTCACCGACAGTCCCATTCACTTTAATGGGACGGCTGGTGATGCGGCAGTGACAAAACAAGGTGAGGGACTTGGTGGCAGTAGGTGAGTGGATGCCCGCTAACAGGCACTGCCATGATGGATCTGAAATGACAGGTGCTCTTTAAATGTAAGGACTTATTCTTGCTGGTAGTTAGAATCTTTAATATTTGCAAACAAAATTAAGGTTTCCTACTTAGAATAATAAGCTGTCAGGTTAGTAAACCAGCAATATTAGAACCAATTCAATCATACAGTTTGTAAGGTACACCAATAAAGGAATATTCCTGAACTTTGTTTTATCTCATAGTTACTGTGAAATTGTGTGAATGCACAAAATAAAATTTGATAAAAATCAAAAAAAATCCAATTTAAATCAAAAGAATCTAATTTAAATTAAAAAAAAATCCAATTTTTTTTTTAAATCATTTATTTTTATCCACCCTGCTTTTTTCACCTGGTTATCTGCCAATAACAAATCTATATTAACCACTTCAGCCTCGGAAGGTTTTACCCCCTTCCTGACCAGGTAATTTTTTTGCAATATGGCTCTGCCTTACTTTTTTATATTCAATGTTGGACATTTATTGTCTGACTCAACATGTATTTCATTTATTAAAGTAAGTTTTTCTTTTCTTTTTTGAAGTATAGTTATAAATTGATAATCGCTCTATATATAACCTTGTGTATATGTGCAATAAATCTCCTGAAGAAGCGGTAAAACTATATCCGTGAAACACGTAGAGCAACCAATACACAGATGGTATTATTGTCATAAATGTCACACTCTTGTGACCATAGAACCATGTTGTTTGACTTTGTTGTTTTTAACATATTTTGTATTTTATGAAATATATTTTTTGTAATAAATATATTAATTTTACTCACAGACTGTTATTTTCAGTTTTCATACGGTACCATTAAAGTCCTTTCTAGCCTCCTCCCTATACATTTCTTTTTCACAATGTCTGGGACGAAGGTACCATTATGTAACATTTAATTACAGTATGGCACGCTTGTAATCTACTGCCTTACTTTAATTGACAATTGTGCGGTCGTGCGATGCTGTATCCAAATAAAAACAATGTCCTTTTTTTCCCACAAATAGAGCTTTCTTTTGGTGGTATTTGATCACCTCTGCGGTTTTTCTTTTTTGCGCTATAAACAAAAAAAGACTGAAAATTTAAAAAAAAAAAAACAATATTTTTTACTTTGTGTTATAAACATACCCAAGAAAAAAGATGTAAAAAATCAAATGTATTCATCAATTTAGGCCAATATGTATTCTGATACATATTTTTGGTGAAAAAAAAAAAAAAATCCCAATGAGCGTAAATTGTTTGGATTTAGCATCCAAAAACTATGGGGTATATTTATGGAACATCTTTTTTATTGTTTTTACTAGTAATGGCAGCGATCGGTGATTTTTAGCAGGACTACGACATTGCGGCGTCACTAAGTGACAGATTTCCAGAGACCCAATTGGGGTCCAGTGACACCAATACAAATCAGTGCTAAAGAATGCACTGTCACTGTACTGATGACAAGGTTAAATGTGCTCCTAGGGAGTGCTTTCTAACTGTGTGGGGGGTGCTTTGACTGGGGCAAGACAGAGATCCGTGCTTAGTAGGAACACAAAATCTCCATCTTTACCTCTCACAGAACGGCGGTCTGCCTTGTTTACATAGGCAGACTGCCAATCTGTCTCTCCTGAGAACGATCATGATGTGCCGGCGAACATCGGGCAGCTGATTGGTTGCCAGTGGCTGGCGCTCCAGATCCAGTGCACAAAATCACGTACAGGTACGTGGTTTCGCGCAGGAGGGCCGCCCTGCCGCAGTAGATCTGCTTTGGGTGGTCCAGAAAGGGGTTAAAGTGGTTGTAAACGCTTGTTTTTTAAACATAAAAATAACAAACATGCCTATACTTACCTGCTCTGTGCAATTGTTTTGCACAGAGCAGCCCCAATCCTCCTCCTCTGGGGTTCCCCTCCAGTGCTCTTGGCTCCTTCACTTCATCAGAAGTCCCCAGGGAAAGCACCCATGTGTGCTTGCTCCCGAGTCCTGCTGCTGCGTCCATTGACACAGACAGCGGGACTCAGACCCGCCCCCCCCCCCGTCTCTGGATTTAATAGTTCGTGCACATCGCTGGATCGGATCGGGCTCAGGTAAGAAAAAGGGTCTGGGAGGGGGGGGAGCTGCAACACAGAAGGTTTTTCACCTAATGCATAGAATGCAGGAAGGTGAAAAACCTTAAGGGTTTAGAACCACTTTAACTACTTCAATACAGGGCACTTTCACCCACCTTCCTGCCCAGACCAATTTTCTGCTTTCCGCGCTGTCGCACTCTGAATGACAACCGCGCGGGCATGCAACACTGTGCCCATATGACATTTTCATGATTTTTCTCACACAAATAGAGCTTTCTTTCAGTGGTACTTAGTCACCACTGGGTTTTTTATATTTTTCTAAACAAGCAAAGAAGTCTGCGAGAGGCTACACTGATGAGTCTGCACTGATGTGGACTGATGAGGCTGCACTGATGAATCTGCACTGATGTGGACTGATGAGGCTGCACTGATGAGGCTGCACTGATGAGACTGCACTGATGAATCTGCACTGATGTGGACTGATGAGGCTGCACTGATGAGACTGCACTGATGAATCTGCACTGATGTGGACTGATGAGGCTGCACTGATGAGGCTGCACTGATGAATCTGCACTCATGTGGACTGATGAGGCTGCACTGATGAGGCTGCACTGATGAATCTGCACTGATGTGGACTGATGAGGCTGCACTGATGAATCTGCACTGATGAGCACCGCTAGCAGTAACTATTGTATTCTTCCAGCTGGGAATGCTCCCTGCACCCCTTTCTGGCAGTATACAATAGCACAGAGGGAGGTATTCCCCCATCAACACTGACTGTATTGATGGGGGGAGTCGAGCAATTTATTTTCTTCCACCCGCGGTGGAAAGTGGGAAAATCATATCATCTATAGCAAGCCTTAAGATAAGAAAATTAGAAGTAAAATCTCGTACGACGAACGTTCGGCCGATTATCTGATCGTTAGTATGGTGCTTTCAACTGCCGATTCTGACTTTTCGGACAAAACCCGAAGGTGCATGCTATAAAATTTTTATCATACATGAACACAACGTCCAATTTTCATTTAATTAGTACAGTTTTCGTCCAAAAAAGATCCTAAGAGCAAGACTATGCATGCTTGGAAGTGAAAAAATACATTACAAAACAATTCAACACATTACATCCCCAAAGTTGTATTCTGTCGTACGAAAATTTTCGTAAATTGAGTAACCTCTTCACGATATGAGACTAGCATGCAACAAAAAACTGACAAATAAATATTCGTCTAATAATCTGATGATGTGTGTACCAGGATTTAGGGTGCCTCCACACCCCTAGCAACAGAGACACCTTTAGACAGCAGCATTGTCAGTCTGAGGGTAGGGAGTGTTGTACTAGTAGATTTGGATACACTAACAAACTGAAGCCAAACTCCAGCTCACAATTTATAAGTTACAGCAAACTGTTTTTTTCCTTTTAGGATAAAGGTTTTACATACATTAATAAAAGCGGATCATTGTAAGCACCCGTCAGTGGTAAATGGGTTGTTTCATCTATGTAACTGATACATTGGGCTTGTTCTGTTAAAAAAAAAAAATAATCACAGACTTACTGGCTGGATCACCAGGTAAAAATAGAGGAAAGAAAGCTAAAAGCAATGCAGCCATCACATGTAAGAATCGGTAATCTGTAATATAATAAATGTTTCCTTTCGGGTTTAACACCACTTTAAGCTGGCCATAGGTGGATCCAAATTCCGCCAGTTCAGCAGGGACCGGCTTAATTTCGATTCCAACCATCAATATAAAACACATAAATCATTCAGAAGGTAGTATAAGACCCCCTTCACAATCATTAGGGCAGGGCAGTAGCCATGGGAATTCATATTCAGAAATGTCATCTTGGGTTTCAGAAATGAAAGGCAGACAATTTAGATGGTGGTTTTTCTTTTCCGTTGAAATTTTTAGTTTGTTGGTCATTAGATAAAATCGGGGCAGATGTTGGCTTTATCTATATGTACACATTACTAAACTGATTGTCTTGTTCTCACATATCTAAGTTTGGAATTGCAAACACTGTTAACCAGAATATGAGAGAGAAAACTGCGTTACAAAGATGCCATCGTGTCATTGACGGCAATTTCAGTTTTATAAATGGTATTGGTGTAAGGTTCTCACCACTGGCTGGTTTGATGACTGTATTAATTGTCCCATCTGTTATTCTGTAAATAAAGATTATATTTTTAAAATCAGATTTTTTTTTTTTTTATTCAATTTTTTTTAAAATAAATTTGTAAAAATTAAGAAAATACAAAACAGAGCCTTGGGACATTCCCGACTTGCCAAATACATTTAACAAACACTCATCAGCCACTTTATTAGGTACACCTGCTTGGTAACACAAATTGATAATCAGCCAATTACATGGCAACTCAATGCATTTAGGCATCTAGACGTGGTGACGACAAATTGCTGAAGTTCAAACCAAGTTTCAGAATGGGTAAGAAAGGGGATTTAAGTTACTCTGAATGTGGCATGGCTGTTGGTGCCAGACAGGCTCTAAGTATTTCAAAAACTAATCTAATCTACTGGGATTTTCAAGCACAACCATCTCTTGGGTTTACAGAGAATGGTCCAAAAAAATATCCAGTGAGTGGCAGTTGTGTGGAGGAAAATGCCTTGTTGATGTCACAGGTCAGAGCAGAATGGCCAGACTGATTTGAGATCATAGAAAGGCAACAGTAATTCAAATAACCACTTGTTACAACCAAGGTATGCAGAATACCATCTCTGAAGGCACAACACATCGAACTTTGAAGCAAATTGGCTACAGCAGCAGAAGACCACATCAGGTGCCACTTCTGTCAGCTAAGAACAGGAAACTGAGGCTACAAATCACACAGATCACCAAAATTGGACAATAGAAGATTGAAAAACCATTGCCTGGTCTGATGAGTCTCAATTTCAGCTGCAACATTCAGATGGTAGAGTCAGATTTTGGCGTAAACAACATGAAAGTATGGATCCATCCTGCCTTATATCAATGGTTAAGGCTGGTGGTGGTGTAATGGTGTGAGGGATATTTTCTTGGCACACTTTGAGCCCCTTAGTACAAATTGAGCATCGTTTAAACGCCACGGCCTACCTGAGTATTGTTTCTGACCATGTCCATCCCTTTATGACTACAGTGTCCCCATCTTCTGATGGCTACTTCCAGCAGGATAATGCACCATGTCACAAAACTCAAACCATCTCAAACGTGACAATGAGGTCACTGTACACCAATGGCCTCCACAGTCACCAGATCTCAATCCAATAGAGCCCCTTTGGAATGTGGTGGAACAGGAGATTGGCATCATGGATGTGCAGCCGACAAATCTGCAGCAACTGCGTGATGCTATCATGTCAGTATGGACCAAAACCTCTGAGGAATGTTTCCAACACCTTGTTGAATTTATGCCATGAAGAACTAAGGCAGTTCTGAAGGCAAAAGGGCCTCCAACCCGGTACTAGCAAGGTGTACTTAATAAAGTAGGTCATAGGTTACATAAGGTAGAACTACCCACCAACTGTCAAAACAAAGCCCACGGCTGAGTTCCACTAAAAACATGGAGATTAACATATCATGACAGTCCTGTTTTCCTTACTTCACCCATGTATAGGAGAAAGAAAGAGACTGAGAAAGGACTCATAGCCACATGAAACAAAACAAAATAACACTAGGCTTGAGACCATGGCTCATCAGGACCCAGAGCTACTGTATCAGAGATGTAAGCAAATGTAGTAGAATTATTGGGATGCATTAGTAGTGGGAGATTCTGTCCAGATACTCCACACCTTGTTAAATTTAGCAGGACAGCCATGTCGGTGAAATGTAGGTGGCTTTATATAAGTGAACAGAAGCATTCACTAAAGATTTCTAGAAGTCTAGAGAGGGTGCCTCAGGCAACTTCCATTTCAACACGATAGCCTTTCGTGCATAAAATAGGAGCAACCCAAGGAGAGTTTTGCTCGCTTTAGGAAAATCTAGTTGACCCACCAGGCTGAGCAAACAAACCTCCACCGTCTGCGGTATAGGTATAGTAGTCAAAGCCGGAAAAAATAAAGACATTTTAATACAAAGCTAGTGTGTGATTCATCAAGCCAACTTCTATTAATGAAATGTTATCTAATTAACGTAATCACATAAAGAACAGGTAACGGATCATTAAACATATCTGAATTTTAAAGGCTAAGCACACCATTTTAATGTGTTACATGTTACACCCATATTTAGGGCCTAACGTGTAGCATGTTCAGCAACCTCACACCTCCCGCATCCCCTTCCCCACACACCCGCTGTCAGACTTTAAAATCGGCTCCACCCGCACAGTCACATTTCTCATTCATTGATTCCTGTCCCATCTGCCACCATTGCTGATTACACTAAAGCCCCATACACGCGATCAGAAAATCGTATGGAAAATACCGCTTTAGAAGTAATCGTATGATAATCGGATCATTATTACAGAGCTTCCAAGAGCCAATCATGGCAGTTCATCCAATATTATTCTATTGGACATGAACACGATTTTTTTCCGTACGATGCCAGATCGTATCGTTTAATCAGTACAGCGGTCATTCGAAAATGCAATACAAATGCATTACAATACATGACATCACTTCCGAATTTTTATTCTGTCGTATGAGAATTTTTGTGACATTAGTAAACTTATCAGATTTGATCTGCGATTATCATAAAAAAAAAAACGGACGATCATTCGTCCGATAATCCAATCGAGCATTATAGTCCATTTACACTCCCTCCAGCTTGAAACCTCCCTCTCTTGATCGCAGGTGCAATACTTTGCAGGCTCCTGTTCGAAAAAATAATACATGAACATTTTTAACGACCTATGTGCATTTATTATTATATGTAAAAGGGGGTTACCTTGTGGGCACACTCCCAAGTCAGCATTCGGCGTCCGTAGACACAAATGCCGGACTCGCACCCCGGAGCCCGCGTCATTGGATTTGATTGACAGCAGCGGGAGCCAATGGCTGTGCTGCTATCAATCTATCCAATCAAGAGCCGGGACTCCGTGCAGAGAGGGACAGCGTGTCTTCGCCGAGGGAAATACGGGCTCAGGTAAGTAAAAGGGGGGGGGGGGGCCGGTCACTGCCAGGTGTTTTTTTACCTTTTTTTACCTTATATGCATTAAGGTGACCCGGTCGGGAGCTCCGTGACCCCGGCCACGGGACCAGCGGACCCGATCGCCACTGGTATCCCGCGTTAAGGTGAAAAAACATGAGGGTTTAAAATTCCTTTAAAAACATACTCACCTGCCCAGCGCCTCCAGCCCTGTCTGCTAAACTCCATCACTCCACCACTGGCTGGATCCCACACCATTTTACTTACTACGACATCAGGGACCTGGCTGCCTTATCCTGCAGGCCCCGATGATGCAGCATGCTGCATGCGTAGTGTGGTGGATAGTTCCCGAGAATTTTGCAGTGTGGGGTTTAGTGTTCGAAGTCTCCTGTGGTGCATGACATGGTTATACCAGGAAGCTAAAGCAATGTTATTCCCCGATGATGTAATTTATGACAAAATACGTAGGGCGGAGCAGGAGAATGTGATGCTAGTGCGCATGCATCCTCGAGGATTCTGGGTCTTGTAGTTTACGCATCCTTTTATGCAGAGCATTGATGTGAGCGTTTTTTAACCTATTTTATATTAAAATTTATAGTTGATTTACACTATGGGAAGTTTTGTTTTGTTTTCTATGTTATGTACGTGGCCTTAATTGTACAGAGAATTAAATCGAACCTATGATCTACCCCATCCCATGGCTCTTCATATTGATAACAAGCATTTGTAGATTTCTTACTTGAAGTTCCAATTTCTCTGGTAAGCCTCAGAGTGCTTGGGGGAGCTCGAGTTGGTGTCTGTTTGCACCTATTGTGGATTTAAAGAGAAAGATCACATATACAGTACTAGCTTTTGAAGAACTCACTGGGGGGAGACAATTACTGATGTCACTGTGGACTATTATTTGTATTTACTTTACTACTTTTGTTGATTATTATATGTTAATTAATTTGTATCTGACTTGTTTAAGTGCTGCACTTTTTGGATTCTAATGTTATTCTTGCCTAGGCAAGTAAGGCAGAAGCTTCAGCATTTTTTAGCGGAAAAAAAAGTAAAAAAAATAAAATAAATTGGTATAGGAGGGAGGGGAGGAGCAATATTACATTAAGGCCCCTTTCACGCTTCTCTTGGTGCTGTTTCCCTGCAGAACGGGTGCAGCGCAGTGTACCCGCGTTTTCATGCAAGTTACCTTCATTTTACAATAGACTTCAATCAGATTGTGTGTATTTGGTGCGTTTTCTAAAAGCGTACCAAAAAATCCTGCATGCTGCCTCTTTGGTGTGCATTCAAAGCCTGATCTAATAGAAGAAGTCTATGGCAAAGCGCAGGAAAAAACGCATAAAACCACAGATACTATGTGCAGGAAAACTGCACCAGAGCAGTGTGAAATGGGCCTAAGTTGTAAAGAAGAGTGAAGGTCCGCTTTAAAGCGAAGTTTCCACTGTTAAAATTTTTTTTTTTAGGATGAATATCTTTTTTTTATAAAGCTTATTTTTAGCACTCATGTTTCTGTGCTGAATAGGCGCTCGATTGCCGATTTCATAGAGGAATATATCTTATATTCCTCTTTCCTGGCAGTTTCCATAGTGCTTGTAATCATGCTAAGCTCACAAGCACTATCTTCCGGGCTCTGGTGCAGCTGAGTGTCCAGCATGCACCGCCCGTTCTCGTGCATGCGCCGTATGTACGGCGCATCGCCGTACACTTCTGATGTTGCCATCACAACGGGCGGTGGAAGTGCCCGTCCGCGTTGTGATGGCAAAGAAGCCCTCGGTGCTGCCCAGTGACTCCTGGGAAATGATGACAGACATCTCCCAGGAGCACTAGCGAGCACGGGTGCCAAGGAAAATTACGTCAGGCGCCATGGAGAGGAAGAGGCAGATTACGAGGGACCCCCTAGCAACAGACCTGAAAAGGTGAGTTAAAAAAAATTATATTTTTTCAAATGTTGTTAATTGTATTGAATGCAGCTGAATAATGCAAAATGTATTTTATGAGTGGAACTCTGCTTTAAGTAGCTGACACTAAACATTATCCTTGCAAGGGATCCAAACCATAGGGTGTCTTATTACCTAGGTTTCCAAAAGCCACTGAACTCAATCCTACAGTTTTAATCTTTACTAATTACTAGTCCAGATACTATGCAGCACACACAATTCCAGATCTGGCATTTGTATCTATAACACGTCCTGTTCCATATATCACCTCTCGGACACTGGAACATGGAACTTGTAAGTAAACATATTGAAAAAAATCTTCTGTTACTTCTAATATTCCCTTAACAGTAAAAAAGCGGGGAGATCAAAGCAAAACATGCACATTACGACATAACAGGGAAATTGAGCCAGGTAATATAAGTGGCTAAATTCTAAGGCTTAAATGAATTATAGTCTCTAATGGTGTGTTCTCCATAAAAAGAGGCTCCCGGGGGTAGGATATTATTTCAGGAGATCATGGGATCCCTAAGGGATCCCCCTTCCCATTACAGTCAGATCCTCTTCCTCTGTTAATGGATGGCTCATTCAAGGATACATTATACAATTACACTGTGTCACTCAGAGGAAGCAGAGGAACATGCATTTAATAAATGATAGCAAAGCTTTAATGCAAAAAGGGGACCCTTGATGTTTGTAACTGAGCTTCGCCCAGCAAATGATGAAACGAAGGAAACACACAGATTAGTGAGGAATCTGAACAAATGTTAGAACAGAACAGTTGGCTGCTCTTCCAAACATAAAACCACATGAAAACACAGATTTGTTTGCTGTACAGTGTACACAATGTCGCTATTGTGAACGTCTTCTATCTGCCAATACTGCAGTAATATAATCATGATATTTAAAGTGTATAGAAATCCTAATAGGGAATGTCTTTTATTTGTTCTCTTCTGGTCTGTTTAATATATCAATGGAAGCATTTTTTTTTTTCTATCTGTTTAATAAGTTCAAAAAAACTGTTAATATTGTGAAAAATTCTAAAATATTAAGTGTCCTCTACATACTAGTGTTTTCTCAAAGAGCCCTCCTAGATCTGATCACGGGCTACAGAATTGTAAGCCTTTATGTTGTAGAGATCCGAGACTGGGAGTGGTTGAGTATGCTACCAAAAGATAATGGGCAGGGCTGATACCACTCTCTGTGTTGTCAGCGCACAACAGGACTTGGGAGCCGAGTGCATTTCTGGCAGAACAACAGATATTGTTCAGTACTTGCAGTGTCTTTAAAGAGATAGAATATGAGGAAATGTGCATGCATGGCAGAGATGTACTGCATATGTTTTTTTATTTTGCTTTGACACTTTAACACCAAATATAAATAACCAATTCAACGACTAAGGGCCGGTTCCCACTGCTGCGATGTCAGACATTGCATGTGATTTGCACTGCATTGCTGTGCAAATCACATGTGATCTCTGTGCGATGACAGATTGTATGGCTGAATTTGCATCGCATTCAGACCAAACTCGTGCAGGACCTTTTTTTGATCCGCACCAGAATGGGATCGTAGTGGTGTTCACAAACCTGTCCGATTCCTGTCCAAATTGACAGTTCACACTGCGATATGCGAACCAATTTTGGGGTGTCATTAACCTTGTATTGACACTCCCAGCGTTTCGCATAGGGCAGTGTGAACCGCCAGCGGGAGACATGCGATGCTGGAACCCATACTGGATTCACATGGTTCCCACATCTCTGCAGTGTGAACCAAGCCTCATATATGAGAATGACATATAAAGTCTTCTAATCATAATACATACATAAATTATTTCCAAACATTCAATAATTATAATACAGAACACACAAAGGAAGTCTGTTCCAGGCCAGGGGCAACTTATCTCAATTTTTTAATAAACCATATTAACCACTTGACGACCAGTGACGCAGCTGCAGACATCACCCCGGTACTGTTTTTTCGAGTCGGCAGTTGGCTCTCTTGTAAAAGCAATCCTAGGGACTAACTAGCTTCTGAATTGCTTTTACAAGCAACAGAATCTCCCGCAGCTAAACTGGGATCTCCCGCCCCACCGGGAGTCCCGATCAAACAGCAGGCCCTTCCACCAGCTGATTGGAGAGCCGAACAAAGACAGGATCGGCTTTGTACGTTTCTCAACTATGGAAGCGATGAACTGATATCACTTCTGGTTTACCTGGATATCAATGGTGCCATCAAAATCAAAAGCATTCGAACACACCGATCTTGGTTTCATCAAATGCTTTTAAAGGATAAGTCTAACACTAAAATCGGTACATCTACAGACATCCACGATCTCATACTAACCTAGCTAGCCCTGCAAAAAAGAAATCAGTATACATACCTTTTTTGAAGCAGATCCAACCCGATCCCATGCTGACCTGTTAGCTGCGGCTTCGCTGTGGAGGCAGATACAGAGGACACATGTGACACATGTGAGATATCACTGCCAAAAGTCAGATCATGGGCAGTAATTCTAGCATCAGTATAAATCTAAAGATCTAAAGTGGTAACCTGTAAAGACTTTTAAAGCATCGCTTATGGATAGTAAAATTTACGTAGTTTGACGCTGTTGCACGGGCGTGCACAATTTTAAAGCACGGAATGTTTGGTATTTATTTACTCAAAGTAACATCATCTTTTATTATTTACCAAAAAATTGGGTTATGTATTATGTTTTGTTTTTTTGCACTAAACTGGAGAAAAAAAAATGCATCAGCAAACATTAGGTTTCCTTGTAGTCTCTAATCTGTAGTTGGAATAAGAAAACAGGGATTCGTAGTGATGGATGTACATGGGTGATTTTTAACAGATCAAGTATACTACTAAAATCACTAGCAATTATTTGATAGAAAAAATGGTTGTATGATGTAAGCTATACCTGCTCTATATAGGGGAAATTAGTAGCACATGAATGCATACTACTCCAAAACTGTGTGATTATTCCAGTGGCGGCTGGTGCTCAGTTTTTTTTTTGGGGGGGGGGGGGGGGGGGCAAACAAGCCTCCCAAAGTGGGGATAAAAACATTAGTGGAAGTAATATTAACCCACAGTATTTGTGTCAGTGGCCCCAATCAAAACGCCCAGCGTTGGTGTCAGCAGGTGTAATAATAACCTCCAACATTGGTGTCAGTGGCTGCAATAATAATAACCAGCATTTGTGCCAGTGGCCCTAATATAAACTCCCAGCATTGGTATCAATGGCTTGAATAATAACCTCTTAGCGCTGATGTTGAAGACTTGCAATAATAAACTGTGTGTCTGTGACCACAAAAATAATAATCAGCATTGGTGTCAATACTATTAAACCCTTCTTCCCATATTGGTGGCCAGTGTTACTGCTGTTAATGCTCTACCCTCTCCCCACCACACACACAATGGTGCTTAGGTGCAATCCTATTTAAACTGTCCTCCTCCGCAGGGTACAGTCTTTATTGAAGGGTCGGGTGATGGAATGCAGAGATCATCTCTTGCACCGCCTACCTTTTTTTCAGAATCATTGTTTCCTGACTTTCTCGGACCCCCCGAATTCTAAATCACCAACCCAGAATCAGCATGTAGAAAGCTAGGTCACAGTGAAATTAGAAGTCCTGATCTGTATTCCAGGTGGTACTGAAATTGTTTGTCTTTAGACATGACAGCAAGGCACCTAGAATTTTAGTAGAGGTCAGCAATGGCAACCTACCTATTCTCTATCTATAGGTATAGCACCCTTCTACACTGCAAGAATTCTGCTCATGATGGTCAAGAAGTCCCATAAGGAACATTAGGCTGACCACAGGGGGACACATACAGTATCTCACATAATTGAGTGCATCCATCACATTTTTGTAAATATTTTATTATATCTTTTCATGTAACAACACTGAAGAAATTACACTTTGCTACAATGTAAAGTAGTGAGTGTACAGCTTGTATAACAGTGTAAATTTGCTCTCCCCTTAAAATAACTCAACACACAGCCATTAATGTCTAAACCCGCTGGCAACAAAAGTGAGTACACCCCTAAGTGAAAATGTCCAAATTGGGCCCAATTAACTATTTTCCCTACCCGGTGTCATGTGACTCATTAGTATTACAAGGTCTCAGGTGTGAATGGGGAGCAGGTGTGTTAAATTTGGTGTTATCGCTCTCTATCTCTCATACTGGTCACTGGAAGTTCAACATGGCACCTCATGGCAAAGAACTTTCTCAGGATCTGAAAAAAGGAATTATTTCTCTACATAAAGATGGCCTAGGCCAGTGATGGCAAACCTTGGCACCCCAGATGTTTTGGAACTACATTTCCCATGATGCTCAACAACTCTGCAGAGTGCATGAGCATCATGGGAAATGTAGTTCCAAAACATGTGGGGTGCCAAGGTTCGCCACTACTGGCCTAGGCTATAAGAAGATTGCCAAGACCCTGAAACTGAGGTGCAGCATGGTGGCCAAGACCATACAGTGGTTTAACAGGACAGGTTTCACTCAGAACAGGCCTACCCATGGTCGACCAAAGAAGTTGAGTGCACATGCTCAGTGTCATAATCAGAGGTTGTCTATGGGAAATAGACGTATGAGTGCTGCCAGCATTGCTGCAGAGCTTGAAGGGGGGGGGGGGGGGTCAGCCTGTCAGTGCTCAGACTATATTCCGCACACTGCATCAAATTGATCTGCGTGGCTGTCATCCCAGAAGGAAGCCTCTTTTAAAGATGATGCACAAGAAAGCCGACAGTTTGCTGTAGACAAGCAGACTAAGGACACGGATTACTGGAACCATGTCCTGTGGTCTGATGAGACCAAGATAAACTTAACTTATTTAGTTCAGATGGTGTCAAGCGTGTGTGAGGTGAAGAGTACAAAGACAAGTGTGTCTTGCCTGGTCAAGCATGGTGGTGGGAGTGCCATGGTCTGGGGCTGCCGTAACTGGGGAGTTACAGTTCATTGAGGGAACCATGTATGCCAACATGTACTGTGACATACTAAAGCAGAGCATCATCCCCTAGCTTTGGAGACTGAGCCACAGGGCAGTATTCCAACATGATAACGACCCCAAACACACCTCCAAGACGACCACTGCCTTGCTAAAGAAGCTGAAGGTAAAGGTGATGAACTGTCCAAGCATGTCTCCAGACCTAAACCCTATTAAGCATCTGTGGGGCATCCTCAAATGAAGGTGGAGGGGCACAAGGTCTCCAACATCCACCAGATCTGTGATGTCGTCATGGAGAAGTAAAATAGGACTCCAGTGGCAATCTGTGAAGCTCCGGTGAACTCCATGCCCAAGAGGGTTAAGGCAGTTCTGGAAAATAATGGTGGCCACACAAAATATTGACACTTTGGGCCCAATTTGGACATTTTTACTAAGGAGTGTACTCACTTTTGTTGCCAGTGGTTTAGACATTAATGGCTGTGTGTTGAGTTATTTTGAGGGGGCAGCAAATTTACACTGTTATACAAGCTGTACATTCACTACTTTACATTGTAGCAAAGTGTAATTTCTTCAGTGTTGTCACATGAAAAGATATAATAAAATATTTACAAAAATGTGAGGGGTGTACTCACTTTTGTGAGATACTGTATCTCTTGGCGAATGACAGCGACAAATGTACATGATGCTGATACACAGCAAAAGGCTTCTAGGCACATTTTCCAACAGGTTCTAAAATCCTACTATACAGTATATGCATTACTTGTATCATAATAGTGTACAGTACGTAGCTTTTTGCCTTGAGGTCGGCTTTAACACTAAATAGCTAATGTATTCAAAGTTTTTAATTATTGTATACTGCCCTATATGCTTACACATGCTTGTTGGTGAAACATAATCTGTAGGAACAAGAAATCTGTGTTGACAATGAGTCCTTGTTGGGTTGCATGTGACCTCAGCATAACCTATTGTCCTTCACCTAAGCAAGTGTAGATCTGATTACTCTCTACTCGTATTTACATGTTTTTTCTTTCGTGTGTTGCAAAAGAACTGAAAAGTTTCTGGAACTAAACAACAAGACTGGTACCTTTTTATGGTGACAAATAATATAGCGATTCCGGTATCTGGAGAAAATAAAAGTGACACTAAACTTTGGTTTCAAAATTCTATTCAAATATGTATTTCTACAGAGGAACTTCTGTTGATTCTGTTCAAATGCTGTAGCTGCTGACTTTCGAAAATCAGGTACTTACCAGTGTCTGGGGTCCAGCGCTGTCTTCCCGCAGCTGGTTCTTCTTACTGCTGAGGGTCACTGGCGCTGCCATCTTGGACATGGGAGTCCGCTGTGGCTTCACGATGAACCACAGCCAACTCCCCATTGTGTCTGCGTGAGCTTGTGTGGCAATTTGTGAATGGTCCTGCAGCTTCCTGGGACATTTGACATGTCCCAGGAGGCTGCAGGATGGGGCGGAGCAAATGACGTCACCTTGGCTTAGGCAAGGAAGTGGGAGCAGGTACTAATAAAAATCGGTACTTGCTCCCCCCTCCCCCAATAAAACCAGTATCTCAGTTACAGGCTGGAAGGAGAGAGTCAACCAGCGGGACTTCACTTTATGAGTGAGGTTCTGCTTTACCTATAAAAGTCCCATCTACTACTTTCAGCCTCCTCCAAATTTTCAAATTCCTTTTTTTTGCTGCTGTGATCCAACTACATGTTGTAGAGTGGCTACATTCCTTCTTTATGGCCCCACTGTAGGTAAGAATGTAGCCACTCTCTCTTGCTCACTCCCGAGATGGACTAGGGGACAATGGAATTCGTAGTGTGTATACAGCAGTGCACATGACTACAACGATCGTATACTGCTCATTCCAAAAAATAGAAGTGAAGGGCAAAAAGAGAGGTTTGCGAGAACATTACTAGGAGGCAAAGGATTTCATGGACAGAATCAGATTCCAGGGCCAATAAGTAGTGGTTGTGTCTGTTTGGAGAATAGAAAATACTGTTTAGTGTCACTTTAAAGTAGCAAATTACAGGCGAGTGCTCTGAGCACTGGAGCATACAACGTGTAGCTTCTGGAATAGTCAGACTTGTACTGCACAGTTCAACGTTTACTCAACCGCTAAAGTGGAAGAAACTAAAACTGATCCCCCAACAGATACAGAGGCAGCAATAAAAACACATTTCCTAGTAGGGTAAGGAAGGTTTAGAAACTCTCAGGGGAATTCGATAAATCCCTGCCAACACTTTCCTGGTGCTATGGCTCTTTAAAATAGCCAGCGGCAGTTTTAAAAACCCCTACCTTACATTTTGGTAACATGTGCATCAGGTTCGAGTAGCTCTCAATAGTACCAATTTAAAGAGGCTGTAAACCCGATTAAAAAAACAACCCTGTAAGACAAAGGTATAATGAGCTGGTATGCACTGCATAGTATTTGTAGCTGCTGACTTAAAAATGTTTTAATACAGGCTGGAACTCCTCTTTAAGGAAGCGGTCAGCTTCCTAGCCGACAGGCTCCTAGCGAAAAGTGATGCTGCAGTGGGCAGAGCCTGATGGAGAAGCCAAGAGTCTAGTTCCCTATCAGGTCCGCTCTCTTCTTGTAGTTGACAGCAGGCAGTGGGCAGATTCTATAAACGATAGCAGGCTGTCTGTTGGATAAGGATCTATCCATGGCCTGCTGTCAATCACAAGGAGAGCAGACCTGATGGCAGGGGAAGCCTGTGCATTGTGGGTGCACGGGCGCCGCCCTCCCTGATTCCTGCCGCCGCCACCCTATCCATGCGCCCGGCCCCTTTCAGGACGCTGGACGCATGGACTCCTATGGCAGCGTGGGAGGGGGTGTTTTTTTTTAAAGCACCTGATCAGAGCCTGAAGCTCTAATAGGCTTCAAAAAAGGGTGGGCTCGGGGCGCAGAGAGTGTGCCCTGATCCCACCCTGTTGTGGGACCATAGCAAATTCATTTTCGCTACTTTAAAACCACAGTGCCTTCCCGCCAATCAGGACGCAGGTCAGTGAGACCTGTTTCCCGATTGGCCAAAGCGCCGGGCATCCTATTGGATGCCCAACGCTTTGGCGGAAGAGACACACAGGGGAGGAAGCTGGAGGATCGGACTTCTCCGCCGCTGCTGCTGACACAGTAGGAGAGGACCCAACAGCCCGTAATGGAGGAGGAGACATTGGGGAACCATGGAGGATGCAGGAGCCGTCACCTGCCCATCCCACAGTTTGCTGCCGTCACCCGGATGGGGTAAGTGCCGGTCTGATGGTGGGCGAGCTGGGGGGGCGCGCATATTATGGGCACAGAAGCTGTATACGTTGAACACAAAAGCTGCATTTGATTGGCACAGAAGCTGCTAGGGGTGCAACAGATCAAAAAAAAAAATCATGGATCGGATAATTTTTCGGATCAGCAAAAACAAATATATATATCCACAATCTCCCCCACTGCTTGCTATGGGGGAACCCGAGCCGGGTCACAGCTCCCAGTGTCTATTCAGACATCGAGCTCCCATTCGGCCTTACCCCCTCTCTCTCCTGATTGGCTAACTGACTTTGATTGAGAACAGCGGGATCCAATGCTACTGCTGCTGTGCCTCAGCCAATCAGGAGGAGAGTCCCGGGTGGCTGAGGCACTTGTGGACATTGCTGTTGAGAGATGGGGCTCAGGTGAGTATTAGGGGGGTGCTGCACACAGAAGGCTTTTTATCTTGATGCATAGAATGCATTAAGATAAAAAAAAACTTTTGACTTTACAACCACTTTAAAGCAGGGCTCCACTGCCCCTGACGTTTTTTTTTTACAATAGTCATTAATAAAGATATTAATTTGTAAATGAGTAACTCACGTGTCCCGTCTCTAGCACTTGTGCCTTTCGTTTTTTCGCTTCTAAAAACACTTTATAAAATTTCTAGCCTCATTCTCCATCTTGCCTGTGGGCATGTGAAACGCAAAGGCATTCTCTTCCGGGATTCGATTGACGCCCATTCATTCTAATCTCACGCATGCGCAGTACGAACAGCATAGGAGCGACGTCAGCAGCTCCTGTTGCCATCACAACAGGCGGCTGCGTCGAAAGTCCCGCCCCGTTGTGATAGCAGAGACCGACCGTGACTGTCGTGATGATGTCACGTTCGGTTTCAAGTCTCGCGCTAGGCCGCCGCACTGACTCCTGGGAGCTATGACACAAGCTCCCAGGAGACAGTGTGGGCTAGAGGATATTACGAAATAGCCGTAATATCCCCGCCCATATCCGAGAGAAGGAGAACCGGAAGCGATGGATGGCAGCAAGAAATCAACAAAAGGTAAGTAAAAAAAAAAAAAAAACTACCGTTTTGGATAGAGCTAGGTGAGTATAGTATTTTACATCTAGGTCTTAGAATAGGGTGGAGCTCCGCTTTAAGTGAGCAAGAAGAATAAAAAGTTACACCCAAGCACAAAATCCCCCCCCAACAAATTTTGAGGCCCCCCCACCTCAACATATACATCATACAAACATAAATGCATGCGTCGGGGGCGCCTATGTGTGAAAACGTCAATTGCAATACACATTACATATCGCCGCGCATGTCGGAGTAAGAGCAATAATTCTAATGCAAGAACTCCGTAACACTAAACTGATACCTATGGAAAATATAGGGTACCGAAGTTTGTCGCCTTTTCACGGACGAACACAATTTTAAGGTATGACATGTTGGTTATCTATTTATTTGGTGCAACCTCATCTTTTACATTTTACCAAAAATTTGGGTAGTATATTATTTCCTAGACCTTTGCGTTAATAACCTTTGACATAAAAAATTGGAACTACCACTATTTTATTCTCTAGGGTGTCTGCTTTCAGAAAATATATAATGTTTTGGGCTTTAGTATGATCTTCAGGCCTGAAATGTTTTTTTAAACGTGTGTGCAAAAAACACAGAAATGTCTCTGGCAGCAAAAGGGTTAAACTTTGCAGCTCAGTGTGACCCACATCTAACAGTAAAGACAACTTACTAATACTTGTGACCAATACATAAAAAATGTAACTTGCACTGTACTGTTCTCTATTCACAGATATGTGTCATCTTGTTAATAGTAAGCTATTAATATTTCAGTAACATGCACTTTGAGTAATATATGCATTTTCAAAGCACATAAATATGTAAAAAGTACTTTTCTTTTTCTAAATTTGTTTCTTTTTTTTTCCTGCAAATTTAGTGAAACATCTGTAAATCACACACAGTAAATAACAAAACTGTGGGTCAAGGTACACAGATTCGTGGCTCCAAATGCTAACCTCACCATGATGCCTTAGGACCTATTTTTAGCTTAGATGGTGTTTAAAGTACCGTAATTGCATGTGGTTTGGGAGTTGCCTAAAGGTATACTATTATAATATATACTTGTGGTCACTGTGGGGCAATGCACTGCCTGACGGTAGTAATATTCAAGCGCCAGAGAGCACAGGCGTACTTTGTAACTTCTTGGCATGGTGGACTGTGACCTGTGTTGTCAGTGGTCTCTGGACAAGCTGTAACAACACGGTTTCACTTTTTCTGGTGTAATAAATGTTTATTTGTTTTTTTGGGGGGGGGTTACAGAAAAATACAACATCATGTATCATATGCGCATGAAAGAGAACTCGCGTAATAACAAAGGTTAGATGTTCAAAGAACAATTACCAGATACATAGTTAGTCACATAGTTAGTCAGGTTGAAAAAAGACACAAGTCCATCTAGTTCAACCATAAAAAAAAAAAAAAATATCATACAATCCAATATACCCAATCCTATATCCACAGTTGATCCAGAGGAAGGCAAAACAAACCCCAGGAAAGCATGATACAATTTGCTACAGCAGGGGAAAAAAATCCTTCCTGATCCCAGAGAGGCAATCGGATTTTCCCTGGATCAACTTTACCTATAAATGTTAGTACCCAGTTATATTGTGCATTTATATTGTTATATATGTTACATTATATTGTGTACATTTAGGAAAGAATCCAGGCCTGTCTTAAAGCAATCTACTGAGCTGGCCAGAAGCACCTCTGGAGGGAGTCTATTCCACATTTTCACAGCTCTTACTCTGAAGAAACCTTTCCGTATTTGGAGTATATTTTCCTCTAGATGTAAAGAGTGCCCCCTTGTCCTCTGTGTTTACCATAAAGAGAATAACTCAACACCATGTTCATTATATGGACCCCTTATATATTTGTACATGGTGATCATATCCCCCCCTTAAAGCGGGATTCCACCCTAAAGTGGAACTCCTGCTTTTCGGAACCCTCCCCCCTCCGGTGTCACATTTGGCACCTTTCTGGGGGGAGGGGGGTGCAGATACCTGTCTAAGACAGGTATCTGCACCCACTTCCGGCATAAACTCCCACGGGAGTTTACGTAAGTTCCTGTCCCAGCGCGCTGTCTGCCGGGACACACACGTGTCCCGACAGACAGCGCTGAAGATTCTCATTGCGCCGCGCGACTCGCGCATGCGCAGTAGGGAATCCGGAAGTGAAGCCACTTCCTGATTCCCTTACCGAGAATGGCGCCGGCTACAGCAGAGAGCCGAGCGATCGATCGGCCTCTGCTGCCGACACCGCTGGAACCAGGAACAGGTAAGTGTCCGTTTTTTAAAAGTCAGCAGCTGCAGTATTTGTAGCTGCTGGCTGTTAAAAAAAAAAATTTCAGTACAGTCCCGCTTTAATCTTCTCTTCTCAAGAGAGAATAAATTCAGTTCCTCTAAGCTCCTCCATGCCTCTTATCAGTTTGGTTGCCCTTCTCTGCACTTTCTCCAGTTCCCGGATATCCTTTTTGAGAACTGGTGCCCAAAACTGAACTGCATATTCCAGATGAGGTCTTACTAATGATTTGTACAGGGGTACGATATCTCTCTCTCTGGAGTCCATACCTCTCTTAATACAAGAAAGGACTTTGCTTGCTTTGGAAACCACAGCTTGGCATTGCATGCTATTATTGTATTATTGAGCTTTTGATCTACCAAAACCCCCAGATCCTTCTCCACCATTGATTCCCCAGTTGTACTCCCCCTAGTATGTATGATGCATGCATATTCTTAGCCCCCAAGTGCATAACTTTACATTTATCAACATTAAACCTCATCTGCCACAAAGTTGCCCAATTAGAAAGAGCATTGAGGTCGGCTTGTAAATTGGAGACATCCTGTAAGGACGTTATTCCACTGCATAGCTTGGTGTCATCTGCAAAGACGAAAATGTTACTTTGAATCCCAGACCCAATATCATTTTGGGGTAAACCACTGATAACCTTAGATACATGGATGCGAGCCCCATCTAACCGCCATTCCCACATATAATCAGAAATAAGAAATAGGGCCTGTGCTTGAGATCAGGGTCATTGTCGAATAGAAAAGAATCATATTTATAGGGCCCAAAGATATTGTATTGGGATTTTCAGGAATCTGTCATGTTTATCCTCCACCATAGTCATCAATTTCTCAGTAACCTTTGTGCCGTTCAGGTGGGGCTTCAAAGTCCTGGAAATTTAATGATGATGGCGGAATCAAGCAAATTTCTTTGTGTAGGGCTGGCCTAAGTTTCACCCGTTTATGGCGTACGGCTTGAATGGGCTTGTTCAACAGGGCTTCAACCGGGTCATGCGGCACTTTTTCACCACATTGGAAAGCTAATTCACTTCCCTAGAATACATGCATTTTTAGTCTCATTAGGTTTCTGTATATTCGGAATGCACACACTGCTGAACTGGCATGGACAGAGACCAAAGTGTTAAAGGGGATTTCCATTTTCGGAAAAAAGTAGAAAACCCCTAAAACCAGAGGATGAAACCCAAGGCCGCTGTTCTACTTCCTTTGAACTCCTGATGGCTGGCTGGCTGTGTAAAGTGTATTCCAGGTCTGCTAAAGCACTCAACGCTGTTAGTTTTATTCAACAAATCAATGACATGCATCTCCTTTTTCTAAGCAGTGAAAAGCCAACCAGCTCCATCTGCCCTGTATCATGTTCCAAAGCTGATCGGTGGGGGTGTGATGTGGAGATAATGCTGCACACCACTACCTCCAATTTGAAACAATTTCATTTTATTTATATTGCTGAACATAGAAAACCCCTTTAAGAAAAGTAAAAAAAAGTGATCACAACATATAATTATACCTGCAATGGGTGTAAACAATACATCTTCTAAATGCCTTAAAAGTCACTGATGCAGGTATGAGTAAGTTCAAGCATTCACTCAGACACCATCTAGACAAAACATAAAAAAGACGATTTCTAACCAGATTATATGTTTAAATTTGCAGTTTTATGAAATATAACTTCAAATGTTCATTTCAATTAACCACTTCAGCCCCGGACCAATTTGCAGCCAAAGGACCAGGCCCCTTTTTGCGATTCGGCACTGCGTCGCTTTAACTGACAATTGCGCGGTCGTGCGACGTGGCTCCCAAACAAAATTGGCGTCCTTTTTTTCCCCACAAATAGAGCTTTCTTTTGGTGGTATTTGATCGCCCCTGCGGTTTTTATTTTTTGCGCTATAAACAAAAATAGAGCGACAATTTTGAAAACAATGCAATATTTTTTAATTTTTGCTATAATAAATATCCCCAAAAAATATATAAAAAAACATTTTTTTCTCAGTTTAGGCCGATACGTATTCTTCTACATATTTTTGGTAAAAAAAAATCGCAATTAGCGACTATTGATTTGTCTGCGCAAAAGTTATAGTGTTTACAAAATAGGGGATAATTTTATAGCATTTTTTATTAATATTTTTTTTTTTTTACTAGTAATGGCGGCGATCAGCGATTATTATTGTGACTGCGACATTATGGCAGACACGTCAGACATTTTTGACACATTTTTGGGATCATTGTCATTTATATAGAAATCAGTGCTATTTAAATGCACTGATTCCTATGTAAATGACACTGGCAGTGAAGGAGTTAACCACTAGGGGGCGGGGAGGGGCTAAGTGTGACGTGTTGTGTTTTTTTTTTACAATAGGGGGGCGTGGCTGTACGTCTGACGTCATTGATCGGCTTTCCCGTGACAGGGAACAGCCGATCAATGACAGGCAGTGTAGGAAGCGCGGGGAGAGGTTTGTTTACACAGACCTCTCCCCGTTCTTCAGCTCTGTGACCCGATCGCGGGACACCAGCGGCGATCGGGTCCGCTGGTCCCGTGGCCGTGGTCACGGAGCTCCCGACCGGGTCACGAGCGCGCCGCCGGCGGCGCGTGCGCAACCCCACGGCTAGGCAATTAAAGGGGACGTATATATGCGTGCTTTTGCCTAGCCGTGCCATTTTGCCGACGTATATGTACAGGAGGCGGTCGGGAAGCGGTTAAAACATTTTTACTCTGGCACCTCAAATATGTTTTATTTGATTCTACCACAATAGCAACACAATTCCTTTGCCATCACTGCAGATCAAGATTATATTTTAAGACAAAACAATTGTTCAACAACTTTTGTAAATGTAATCCTAAGAAACCCAAAAGTCATAGTATTTGAACACTACTTGGAAAGTTAAAGTGTTACTAAACCCCGGACCCTGCATTCACTATATCTGGTCTCCCACAGTACACAAAACATGGAAATGCAATTATTTTAGTAAATATAAACTGATAAATACCTTTTCTCATCATCAGTATATAGAAGTCTTGTGACTTATATCAGTTTCTAGTAAAGCTTGTAAGATGAATTTTCATTCTCCCCTGATCCTCTGTCTGGACATGTCTGGAGAGTGCCGATTGGCCCTGTGCTGATCACATGCACTCTCCCAAGAAAAAAAAAAAAAACTCTAGCAAAACACACCAAACTGAGTATGTGCAGCCCATTCCCTGGCTCTGTAAATATCAGGTTATTTTTGGAGTCAGTGGAAGAAGGGGAGAATCAGAAGACAGGATCAAGCAGCCTTTATGCACAATGTGGAGGATTAACCCCTTAGGTTCCACCGTAAGTATAACAAGCGTACTTTACTGCATATTACTGATTTTACTGTTGTGGGTTTAGTAACACTTTAACTGCTTCCGGACCACCCACCGCACATTTACTGCGGCAGGGTGGCCCGGCTGCGTGAAACAACGTACCTGTAAGTTGTTTCCGCCTCGGGGTCTGGGACGAACGCGCTGCCGGCGACCCATTTCCGCTGTGAATGAACACAGAGGGAGACAATCATTGGGTCTGGTGGCTGCTGGGACCCGCCAATTGTTTGCTAGAGAGGCAGAACGGTGGTTCTGCCAGAGAGGAAGAGAGAGAACTTGTCTTCCTGCTAATCAGGTACACAGATCTCTCTCTTCCTCCAGTTAAACCATCCCCCACACAGTTAGAAATCACTCCCTAGGAGCACACTTAACCCTTTGATCGCCCCTGATGTTAACACCTTCCCTGTGTCATTAATACAGTGACAGTGCATTTTTTTAAGCACTGATCACTGTATTGGTGTCACTGGTTTCCAAAAAGTGTCACTAGGCCCCTTTCACACTTATACGACTTGTCCCACGATTTGGGACAGCAAAGTAGCATGACAAGTCGTTCCCCATGATTTCCAATGACAGCCATTCATATTAGTACGACTTCAAGTCGTTCCGACTTCAAAGTACTCCCTGCACTACTTTGGTTCGATTTTGGTTCGACACTTACACAGGCATTCCTTGAAATCGTGGCAAAAATCGTGGCAAATCGTATGAAAGGGGCCTTAGTGTCCAATTTGTCTGCCGAAATATCACAGTCCCATTAAAAATTGCTGATCGCTGCCATTGCTAATAAAAATAAAAATGGCATAAAAATATCCCATAGATTGTAGATGCAATAACTGTTGCGCAAACCAATACACACTTATACACTTATTGGGATTTACCAAAAACATGTAGCAGATAACATATTGGCCTAAATTGATGAAGAAATTTGATATTTAATTTTTTATATTGGATGTGTTTAATAGCAGGAAGTAAAAAAATATTGTTTTTTTTTTTTTTCAAAATTGGCGCCCTTTTTTTGTTTATAGCGCAAAAAACAAAAACCGCAGAGGTGATCAAATACCACCAAAAGAAAGATTTATTTGTGGGGAAAAAGGACATCAATTTTATTTGGGTACAGCGTCGCATGACCGCGCAATTGTCAGTTAAATCAACGCAGTGACATGTCACAAAAAATGGCCTGGTCATGAAGAGGGTGAAACCTTAGGGGGTGAAGTGGTTAAGAAAAGGACACGACAAATAGATACCAAAAAATATCTAACCACATGTGAATCCTATAGGTTTCCACTGATCATAGAATAACAATAGTAAAAACTACTCTGCAAAAGAAATGAGGGGTGTGCACAAACCCGAAAATCCTGTAACACAGGATGCCAGTGGGGGAAGCTGCCAAAAAAAGAAAGTAAGTGCCGTTTCAACCTGCCTAAAATCGTACCCCGCTGATATTCTTTTTATTCCAGCTTGAGAACATTTTCTCAACAACAATGACATTTTATTGGGAGGGTTAGTTCAGCCAAAAAAAAAACATTTCAGTTATAGGTGTAGTATGGTGACCTGAACCACCCACTGACTTCTTATTTCTCCTGGGGATTTTTCCTGGCTCTATTCCTGCCCACCTCCGAGTGTTTCTATTTCTTCTGCATTTTCCACAATATAAAAGTAATACAAATTCCAATCGGCTAAGTGTGTGGACCAGGGAAAGTAAGAGCTGAGATTTCATCAACACAGCTGAAGTAAGAGCTGAGATTGTCATCACATCATGCAGGAATAATAATGGTGGGGACATGGACTGGACATAAGAATAGGTGTCCAAGCTAGATGACAAGCAGAGCCTCGTAAAGGTGACCATGGGTAGGGAGGAAGACAATTTAGATTATTGTCACGAGCATGGTTTTGGTCCTTCCTGCCCTCTCTCCAAGTTAAAGAGGTTGTTAACCCTCAAGGTTTTTCATCTTAATGTATTCTATGCATTAGGTGTTGGATTAGGGGTCCTTATTGTGCGGTTACGATTGGTGGCCTGATCTCCCTTCAGCAGAGCGATTAAATTACCTAACTGTATGTAATATAAAATAAATAATATAAATTATGTGTTTTTCTAAACTATCATTTTCTTGTCAGTGATTCTCCTATACGCTACAAATGCTGCAGCTGCTGACTTTTAAAATAAGGACACTTACCTGTCCAGAGAGCCCACGATGTCCTCACCTGAAGCTGACCTGTCCCCTGGGCTCCGGGTGCAGGTGTCGGCATCTTCAGTAAGGGAATCAGGAAGTGAGGCCTTGGGGTAATTTTTGGCGAAAGATGGGCTTCAACTAGAACTGTATGATTAATCGTAATTGCCTTTTGCAGGCGGGCCCCTATAGTGTAGCAGAAATATAAAGTGGGTGCCAGCTGTCCTGCATGTGGCTACTGAGCCCAGTAACCCATCTTCAGGCCCTGCCGGCCCTCCTGGCTGCAGCTGCCCTTTTCCACTGCCCATGACACCACAGTCCTGCACCCATCCCAGGCTGCATGTTCCCAGTCCTCTCAGGCGTGCCTCTCCAGTCCTCCTGACTGTGCATGTCACTCACCAGCCCTCCTGGCTGCAACCAGTTGTTCCTCTCCTTGGAGACTTGCCCGGCAACGCTCTCTCCTACTGTCCTCTCTTGCTCCTCCTGTGTCTACTGTCCAGGACACCTCCACGTATTCTTGAAGGGCCCTGTCCGCACCCAAACCCAGGCCCAAGGTCACCCCCCCCCCCCCAGACTGGGGGGCTCCCTCAAAGGCCCCCCAACAGCCTAGCATTCCATCTCCAACCCTGAACAACTCCAACTCCCCCCCTAGCTGGACTGACCCTGGGTATTTAAGTAGGCCTGCCCCTGCCAATCCAGGTTGGGGATTGGTCAGGGCTCCTCAGAACACCCCAGGCAGCTCCACCTCTCCTCTCCTCTATTTCTAGACTCTTTCGAAAGAAGAGGGAGGTCTCAGTGATGCTGCTTGCAAGTCACCAGCTGCTACCCTGAGCCACTCCCAGCCCAGGATGAAAACAAACAAACAGGCCTGACTGTCAGCCAGGCCTGCCTAAATGTGCCTAGCTTACAAAAAAATCCTATTTCTAGCACCTACCTACCTAGAGGGTGCTACATATGTAACAAGTGCAGAGCCGTTCTCTGCTCATTCAGCTGTCAAAAGAGCTGGCAAATGTTTTTTTCAACATTGTCAGCGCTGGGAGATAAAGAGAAACAATGTAACATTTGGTTCTTTTAGATCAAAAGGGATGAACTGCGTCTGTAAATGAGGTCAGTTTACCCACTTAAAGACTAAGCCTTTTTCTGACACTTGTTGCTTACAAGTTAAAATCAGTATTTTCTGCTAGAAAATTACTTAGGACCCCACAACTTTATATATATATATTTTTAGAAAAGACCCTAGAGAATAAAATGGCCATTGTTGCAATATTTTATGTCACACTGTATTTGCGCAGGGGTCTTTAAAATGCATTTTTGGGGAAAAAATACACTTCAATGAATTAAAAAAATAACTAAACAGTAAAGTTAGCACAATTTTTTTGTATAAATATGAAAGATGATGTTACGCCACAAGAATTGTGATCTTTATTCTAAGCAAAAAAAATTTGATTCTCATTTTGGCCAGAATCGTGCAGCTCTAGCTTTAACTAGCATTTAAAAACAATCATTTCTAACACAAATGCATTGATCTGCCAAAATATATCTGCCTAGTGTTCAGCTTTAATATAAGAATTATTCCCCGTACACACGGTCGGATATTTTCCGATGAAAAAAGTCAGATCGGATTATTTTGTCGGAAAATCCGATCATGTGTGGGCTCTAGCGGACTTTTTCCGTCGGAATTTCCGACAAAAAAAATTTGAGAACAGGATCTAAAATTTTCCGACAACAAAATCCGATCTGACTTTTTCTGATCGTGTGTAGAGAATTCCGACGCAGAAAGTGCCACCCATGCTCAGAAGAAATTTGGAGACTAAAGCTATTGGCTATTGCCCTGTACGTAGTCCCGTCGTACGTTTTGTACGTCACCTCGTTCGGAATGATCGGATTTTCCGACAACTTTGTCCGACCGTGTGTGCAACACCAGTTTCGGACAAAATCCGTCAGATAATTTTGGGGGATCGGAATGTCCGACCGTGTGTACGGGGGTTTACAGTGTGCTAAACATACCACCAAACACGTGTTTGTTAAAAAACAAATATTTCAAATATTTTTTTTTTTCTTTTGCTATTCCTGCAATTTATCTTAAATTTTCTACAATTTAAAATATTTTTTGCGGAAAATGTAAATAAGAGATATGTATGTATATGAATAACATTTTTAACAAAACAATTTATCCATAACCACATAGATAGAACATGAAACATGCCATATGAATGTTCCAGCAAATGACAGTTCATGTCTACACAATATCATCTTCAGATACCCATCCTAATATCATTCCTGGCAGTTGACTTCAGTGGTTATAGCAATGTGATCAGACGAGGTCAACATGCCCTTAAAGGAAACTCACAGTCATAAAAACAGGGACATTAAAGTCAAAATACAACAATCTGTACTAAACACAAACTGACATTTATTGAGATCGGGAGAAAAGGATTAACCAAACTGTAGCTCTTAGCAAAAAAAAAACACAAACACAAAATGACAGCCTGAGACAAAATATAAAGATTGAGAACCGGATTGATTTAACAAATGAAGTCCAGTGCAGATAACTTTGCTTAGCAATGATAGTCGGGGTTCTTTAATTGTATGTGTCATGGACTTCTAGAGAATCTGACATTAATAGTCTCATTATAATGTACATTTCACAGCACTCACTATAATCTTGAGAAATAAATGATCTATAAACATTATCCCCTCCCTTCATGTGTCACAATAATGTGACATTATAGTCAAGACTTAATTAGCACCACTTAGCCCTCGTTCACACTAAACATTTCAGTGCGACTTCGGGGGCGATTTGAAAGACATCTGTGTGGGTTCCTGCACAGATATCTATTGAAATCGTCCCCAAAGTCACCAAAAGTAGTGCAGGAACTACTTTTGGAAATCGGTGCGCAAAGTCGGTGTCGCACCGATTGGGTTCAGTGCCGTTGCCAGCAATAGGCTGCGATTTGGCATGTCAAATCGCGCCGATGTGAACGGAGGCTTACTGCATGCTATCCCAGCTGTCATCCTACTGCCATAGACAGGATGTACAGGACGCATGGCCTCACTCTGGCATAACTTTGACCCATTCCCTGAGGGTTGCTGTAGAGATAATTAATGTGTATGGTAGCTGTAGGTGCAGTATATACAACTGGCTTTAATTAGCGCATTGCGCATTCATTTTCTCTGCAGAGGTTCACAATGAATGCAAGTCAACTGTGGGAAGACATAGAATAGACACAGATTAGAAAATACATTGGAATCGACAGTCCAGTATATTCCCTGAAGCTGGCCCACATAGGAGATTCACAGCTATGTGTGTGCGGGGGCCAATCTGGTCGGACATAAATCGGATGGATTGTTTAGACATGCCCTTGCACTATGCAGTCATTGGTAATTCTAATGCCGTGTACACACGGTCGGAATTCTCGTCTGAAAAAGCTCTGATGGTTTTCCCGTCGGAATTCCGATGGAATTTCGCTCAAACCGTCTTGCCTACACACGGTCACACCAAATTCCAACGGTCTATAACACAGCGGCATAAAACACGTTCGACAGCACTATAGAAGGGAAGTTTAATGCTTCCGAGCATGCGTCCAATTGTTTCCGAGCATGCGTCTGAATTTTACGTGTTGGAATTGCATACACACGATCGAATAGATTCCGATAGAAAGGTTTTCCGTCGGGAAAAATGAGAACAGGTTCTCAATCCAAAATCCGTCGGAAATTCCGACAGAAAAAGACCGTTGGGCATACACACGGTCGGAAAATCCGTTGAAAAGCTCCCATCGGACTGTTTCCATGGGAAATTCCGACAGTGCGTACGCCGCATTAGATTGTACAATTAAACTATCCTGACTGCAGCAGCTTTACAGTGATCTTCAAGTGAGTTTATGGGAGCAAATTACAGCAGATGCAAATCTCTTATTTTCTTTATTGATATGTGATTGGGCAATAAAAATCTGCAGTTTAGCTTTGCTTTTCCCACCACCTACGGCTACCCCTTTTAGCTGCAGAGGCAGTGGCCAGGGGTGTACACACGCTGCGCCCACAATGCTTTGCGGCAGCAATTATAGCCCCGTTGCTTTCAGTTGGTATAAAAACACACATGGGGTAAGATGGCGCGAGGGACCAATCACTGTAAAGTATCTTTGTATAGTAAAAGCAAGGATAAACAGACTAAAAAGTCCAAAGTAAAATCTGGTAATGTTTTTAAATGAGGAAGCACTGTCGGCAGCAACGATCTTGTACGGCTCTCTGGAAGATACAATGTAAAAAGGAGAGAAAGTGCGCCAGACTAAGTGCAGTGTATATGGAAAAGCATTCAGCCAAGTGGCTACTCACAAAGGTAGGTAATAATCAGGCATGTAGGTAAATAGTAGTATTAATCCACGTCACAAGCACGTCCACGGAGATGCGGAGGTGGTATAATGCTGGCAAGCCAAGAAGGAGGGCAGTGATGTGAAGTCCTCAGTGTCCTCAGCGGTGATATCAAATTCGCCGCCTAGCTGTGATGGCAATGGTGTCATGCCATCTTGCTATCATTTGATTTGATATCACCGCTGAGGACACTGAGGACTTCACATCACTGCCCTCCTTCTTGGCTTGACAGCATTATACCACCTCCGCATCTCCGTGGACCTGCTTGTGACGTGGATTAATACTACTATTTACCTACATGCCTGATTATTACCTACCTTTGTGAGTAGCCACTTGGCTGAATGCTTTTATTAAAATAAAATGCTTTTCCATATATACTGCACTTAGTCTGGCGCACTTTCTCTCCTTTTTAAATTGTAGCATTCAGTTGGTGTAGCACCCTCTAAACGCAACCCATTCAATTGAATGGGGACAATCTGCAAGCTCCCTGCAGCCGTGCTAGTACTATATTCAAGGAGTTAAAGCCAATGGCTCCCGCAGCTGTGTCTGAACTAATGAGGAAGGAGAGAGCTGGGAGAGTCGCTGCTCTTGTGCACATCACTGGATTGACATGGGGATCAGGTAAGTATTGGGGGGAGCTGAACACAGAAGGTTTTTTACCTTCATGCATAGAATGCATGAAAGTAAAAAGCATTCAGCCCTTAGAACTACTTTAAAGTAGGCACTGAGGAGGCAATACAATGCCTCATCACCTGTCAAATGTTCTCTAAACAGTGATCTGAATGTGGATTGCTCTTCAGAGACCAAAGCTTGCTTAAACAAGCTCTAAAAGTTGGTTCTGTAGCTGGTACAGGTCACTGCAATTAGCACAGGCTCAACAAATTTGGACAATAGGACATTGGAAAAACATTGCCTGGTCTGATGAGTCTCGATTTCAGCTGCGACATTCAGATGGTAGGGTCAGAATTTGGCGAAAACAACATGAAAACATGGATCCATCCTGCCTTATATCAACAGTTTAGGCTGGTGGTGGTGTAATGGTGTGGAGGATATTTTCTTGGCACACTTTGGGCCCCTTAGTACCAATTGAGCATCCTTTAAACGCCACGGCCTACCTGAGTATTGTTGCTGGCCATGTCCATCCCTTTATGACTGCAGTGTACCCATCTTCTGATGGCTCCTTCCAGCAGGATAATGCACCATGTCACAAAGCACAAATCATCTCCCCACCGGTTTCTTGAACGTGACAATGAGGTCACTGCACTCCAATGGCCTCCACAGTCACCAGATCTCAAGCCAATAGAGCACCTTTGGGATGTGGTGGAATCATCATAGATCATGGATGTGCGGCCGACAAATCCGCAGTAACTGCGTAATGCTATCCTGTCAATATGGACCAAAACATCTTTTTGAATCTATGCCATGAAGAATGAGGGCAGTTCTGAAAGCAAAAAGGGGGTCCAACCCGGTACTAGCAAGGTGTACCTAATAAAGTGGCCGGTGAGTATATTCTATAGTAAGAATAATTACTGAATCATGTGATTCTGCAAGTAGCTGCTGAACTACAAAATTACAGGAATCGCTCTGATTAAGCTTTATATTAAAGTGTAAGTCCACCCTAACACTAAAATCCCTACATCTACAGACATCCACAATCTACCACTAACCTAAAAAAAAGGTTTTGCCTTTAGATATACCGTATATACTCAAGTATAAGCCGACCCGAATATAAGCCGAGGCACCTAATTTTACCACAAAAAAATGGAAAAACTTATTGACTCGAGTATAAGCCTAGGGTGACAAAATGCGCAGCTACTGTAAGTGGAAAAGAGGGTCAACAATGCCCATTTGCAGCCTCACTGTGCTCATTTACATGCCTCACTGTGCCCATTTGCAGCCATAGGTCCCCCAAACTTCAAACTTGGTAGTTGATGGTTCCTAGATGTCCCCTATCTGCAGCCAACATTTGGGGTCTCTGGACCCAAAGGGTCCTGAAATGACATTGCTGCAGATGGACACAGTTGACCAAATTTGGGGCCCCGTATCTCGGGGCCACATGGTGCTAGGAACCCCATCTTTGGATATGTTGTAGTGCTGATTCCACTGGGTTTGCACACCAAGTTTGGGGTTCCTAGATACGGGGCCCCAAAGTCGGGTCGGAAAATGTCATTCTCTGCTGCAGAAAAGTGCTTGACTCCAGTATAAGCCGAGGGGGGCACTTTCAGCACAAAAAAATGTGCTGAAAAACTCGGCTTATACTCAAGTATATACGGTACTTTAATGAATGTTTGACGAGTATCTTGGATGACAGACATAAGAAATTTGAATGTATATGTGATCCCTGCATAATGCTTTACCATCCAGAGATGGATATAGATATTTTTAGATATCTTTGATCTAGTCGAGAAGGGGGAGGGGGGGGGTCACCCTCCATAAACAAAAAGGTTAACTACCCGTGCCACTGCTACAATTTGATACCCGCGACTCACGAGGCTCCTCTGAAGCCCATCTGATTCCTTCTCCTATGGCTGCTCTTCCATCTCTTTCTGCATTTATGTTTGGATATCTGGTCTTTTCTGACTCTTTCGGTCCTCTATTTCTTTTTTTCCCTATCAGATGACAATTTTCCAATACATGGCTACAGTTGTATTATCTTTAGCATGACGCTTAACTTGTTTTAGGAACATACTGAGCTAGTAGACCAAGGTTTCTCAACAAGGGTTCCTCCAGAGGTTGCTAGGGATTCCCTAAGGAAGGAACAATTTCTGCCTGTCAGATAAGTTCCCACTGACACCATTGATCTTTTTAGCTATCTGTAAGAGGGGAATTCTTCCCAATGACCTCAAACATAAGAAGCATTCCTCCCATTGACCATCACACTAATGTATCATGAGTTGTAGATATACCATATATACTCGAGTATAAGCCGACCCGAATATAAGCCGAGGCACCTAATTTTACCACATAAAAATGGGAAAACGTATTGACTCGAGTATAAGCCTAGGGTGAGAAATGCGCAGCTACTGTAAGTGTAAAAGAGGGTCAACAATGCCCATTTGCAGACTCACTGTGCCCATTTGCATGTCTCAGTGTGCCCATTTGCAGCCATAGGTCCCCCGAACTTCAAACTTGGTAGTTAAGGGTTCCTAAATGCCCCCTAGCTGTAGAAATTACATTGCTGCAGATGGACACAGTTGACCGACTTTGGGGCCCTGTATCTGGGGCCACTTGGTGCTAGGAATTTGGATAAGTTGTATTACAGTTCCACTGGGTTTGCACACCAAATGGGGTTCCTAGCACCAAGTGGCCCCAAGATACAGGGCCCCAATGTCAAGCACTTTTCTGCAGCAGAGAATGACATTTTCCGAACCGACTTTGGGGCCCCGTATCTCGGGGACATATGGTGCTAGGAACCCCATTTGGTGTGCAAACCCAGTGGAACTGTAATACAACTTATCCAAATTCCTAGCACCAAGTGGCCCCCGAGATACAGGGCCCCAAAGTCGGTCAACTGTGTCCATTTTTTGGATTGATCCAAATTTGGATATGTTGTAGTGTTGGTTCCACTGGGTTTCCACACCAAGTGGCCCCGAGATACGAGGCCCCAAAGTCGGGTCGGAAATATCATTCTCTGCTAGAAAAAAGTGCTTGACTCGAGTAAAAGCCGAGGGGGGCACTTTCAGCACAAAAAAATGTGCTGAAAAACTTGGCTTATACTCGAGTATATACGGTAGTCTTTTTTAGCAGGGGTTCCCGGAGACTGGAAAGTTGTTTGGGGGGTTCCTCTGTGTTGAAAATGTTGAGAAAGGCTGGAGTAGACCATTTGGTATGGAAACGTGACTTTATTTACGCTCGCTATTCATTCTTTTCCTCCTATTACTGCATCAATGGCAGGAATCTTAAAGGCTCATTATTGAGGTATAACACTGCTGTGCCACTATTGGAATTGTTATCTGTATTACGCAGATATACTTCAGATGTATTTTCTCCTGTAAAACCTAATAAAAATGTTGAAACAAAAAGTCATCTCCAGAAACGAAGCAATTTGCCACCCACAAGTTTGACCACCAGAATTTAGTTGATTGTAAAGTCAAAAACGGACAATACATTGGCAGCCTAAATACGGTTTATTGAAGGATCAAATTAAAAAAGGAAAAAATGTACAGTAATTTCATGCTTTGGGAGTTTCAACCTGCAATTTAGATGCCATTTTCTCTGAGGTCGATTGAAACCGTAATTTTACCTCTTTGACTACTTAGTGATTTTGTATAAAAAAAAAAAAAAAAAAGAAAGAAATCAAAAATTTGATTGCTCTATTAACCACTTCGGGACCGGCTCACGCCAATATACGTCAGCAATTTGAAGAGGAATATCGTTGTTATGGCTGCAGCTAGCTACCATATTCCCGGTATCCTCTTCTTCTTCTTCAGTGAGCGGTCCAGTTTCCAATTAAAGTGGTCTCTGTGGCAGATTCGCCGCAAGATTACTTCTACCGGCGGTGGGAGCGGGGGCGTCCCTCCATTGCCCTCCGCCGCTTACCGGAGCCGCCGGCAGCGGCAGGGGGCGATCGGATCCTTCTCAGTGTTAGAGATGAGTGAGGGGAAGATGTTTTTTTTTTTTTTTTTTTTTCAAACGACAAACTGTTTTTTTTTATTTTTTTATTGCATTTAAGTGTAAATATGAGATCTGAGGTCTTTTTGACCTCAGATCTCATATTTAAGTGGTCCTGTCATGCTTTTTATCTATTACAAGGGATGTTTACATTCCTTGTAATAGGAATAAAAGTAACCCAATTTATTTTTTTACAGTGTAAAAATAAAAAGTGAAATAAATAAGAAAAAACATTCATCCCGCCAAGCTCACATGCAGAAGCGAACGTAAAAATTGGCCCTAGTATATGAATGGGGACCTTGGATTGTGGGCTCCTTGAGGGTAGGGACAGATGTGAGTGTGCAATGTACAGGGATAGGGACAATTGTAGACACTCAGGTTGAACTGGATGGACTGATGTCTTTATTCAACCTTACTAACTATGAAACTATGAGTAGCACCCGCATATGAAAACGGTGTGCAAACCACACATGTGAGGTATCGCCGCGATCATTAGAGCGAGATCAATAATTCTAGCCCTAGACCTCCTCTAATGCCGCGTACACACAAATCTTGAATGGTTTTTCAGATGGAATTCCGCTCAAGCTTGGCTTGCAATGGTCACACAAAAGTTCGCTGAACTTTCGACCATCAAGAACGCGGTGACGTACAACACTACGACGAGCCGAGGAAATTAAGTTCAATGCTTCCGAGCATGCGTCTAATTGTTTCCGAGGATGTGTAGGAATTTTGCTCAACAGAATTGCTACAGACGATCGGAATTTCCGATCGAAAAACTTTTTCATACCGAAAAATTAAGAACCTGCTCTCCATCTGTCCGATGGAGCATACACTTTTGCTGGCGGAATTTCTGATCGTGTGTACGCGGCATAACTCAAAACATGCAACCTGTAGAATTTTTAAAACGTCGCTTGTGGAGATTTTTAACCACTTCAGTCCCGGAAGAATTTACCCCTTCCTGACCAGAGCACTTTTTGCGATACGGCACTGCGTCGCTTTAACCGCTTCCCGACCGCCTCATGTAGATATACGTCTACAGAATGGCACGGGCAGGCAGAATCCCGGTCGGGAGCTCCGTGACCCCGGCCGCGGGACCAGCGGACCCGATCGATCGGGTTACGGAGCTGAAGAACGGGGAGAGGTATGTGTAAACAAATCTCTCCCCGCGCTTCCTACTCTGCCTGTCATTGATTGGCTGTTCCCGGTCATCGGGAAAGCCGATCAATGACGTCAGATGTAAAAAAACACACACACGTCACAGCCCATAACCCTCCCCTCCCCCTAGTGGTTAACTCTTTCACTACAACTGTCATTTATACAGGAATCAATGCATTTAAATAGCATTGATTGCTGTATAAATGACAATGGTCCCAAAAATGTGTCAAAAATGTCCGATGTGTCCGCCATAATGTCGCAGTCACAAAAAAAAAAAAAATCGCTGATCGCCGCCATTACTAGTAAAAAAAAAAAAATATTAATAAAAATGCTATAAAACTATCCCCTATTTTGTAAACGCTATAACTTTTGCGCAAACCAATCAATAATCGCTAATTGCGATTTTTTTTACCAAAAATATGTAGAAGAATACGTATCGGCCTAAACTGAGAAAAAATAAATGTTTTTTTATATATTTTTTGGGGATATTTCTTATAGCAAAAAGCAAAAAATGTCGCTCTATTTTTGTTTATAGCGCAAAAAATAAAAACCGCAGGGGCGATCAAATACCACCAAAAGAAAGCTCTATTTGTGGGAAAAAAAGGACGCCAATTTTGTTTGGGAGCCACGTTGCACGACCACGCAATTGTCAGTTAAATCGACGCAGTGCCGAATCGCAAAAAGGGGCCTGGTCCTTTGGCTGCCAATTGGTCCGGGGCTGAAGTGGTTAACTCAAAATTTCGCTGACGTGCGACGTTGCACCCAAATAAAATTGACATTGTTTTTTTCTCACAAATAGAGCTTTCTTTTGATGGTATTTGATCACCTCTGCGGTTTTTATTTTTTGCGCTATAAACAAAAAAAGAGCGACAATTTTGAAAAAAAAAATATATTTTTTACTCTAATAAATATCCCCCAAAAATATATGAAAAAAAACTAATTTCTTTCTCAGTTTAGGCCGATATGTATCCACAATAGTGTGAACCAGGCCTAAGGCTGGCCATACATGGTTGATTTTCTTTCCTTTAGTCAGCGGGCTGAACAAAAAACAATTAAGGGATAGCTTTATCCACGCCAAAGATGTGGATGGAGAAATCTCCCCGCCATTGTATTCTGAAAGCTGCAGCCGCTGATCAATAGAAAATTTTCCAACATGTCCCTTCGACAGAAGTCCATTAAACAATCGACTTCTGTTGAGTGTGGGAGCTCACACACTAATTGAAGTTTGGGTAATCCTTTCTGGACCGATCAAATTTCAATCGATGTATGCCAGCTTAAAGAAGTGTTCCGGCCCCTCCCCCCGCAAAAAATGAAAAGTCAGCAGCTACACGTACTGTAGCTGCTGACTTTTAATATTAGGACACTTACCTGTCCTGGGTTCCTGCAATGTCGGCACCCCAAACAATTTTTGGATCGGCTGTCGGGTGCTGCCGCCACCATTCTTAGTAAGGGAAACCAGCAGTGAAGCCTTTTCGGCTTCACAGCTGGTACCCTACTGCGCATGCGTGAAGTGCGCTGCGCTTTCTAATTGGCCCGGTGGCGGAGGAAGGAAGAGGGGGGCCGAACTGCCGAGGGATGGCGGAGCGGTGCTGTCTCCGGAGCTACCCCTACCCCCCCCTTAAAGTTGCCAAATGTGGCACCAAAGGGGGGGTGGGGAAGACAGATAAGCGGAAGTTCCACTTTTGAGTGGAATTCCCTTTTAAGCCACTGACCTGCAAAAAATGCAGCTGCTGAGGTTGGATTAAAGTGGTTATCAATTCAAAGGGATTTTTACCTTAATGCATTCTATACATTAGGGTAAAAAAAACTTTCAGTAGCTGTTCCTCCATCCTCCCTCTCTAAATACTTACCCGAGTCTTGTATCGATCCAGTGCTGTACCTGTCTGCAGGCCTTCTCTCCCCTCTCCTCTCTCAATTGGCTCCTGCTGCTGTCAGTCAGATCCTGTGATGAGGAAGCCGAGCCACACTGTCTTTATGGTCAAGGCTTCCTAAGGTAGAACATGGAGAAAAGGCAGAGCTGAGAGCGGCCGCTCTGTGCAATACCCTTACACAGAGCAGGTAAGTATTACATTATATTAAAGAAAAACACTTATTTGCTGCCACTGCATAATAATATAAAATACTGAAAATCCCACTCTTCAGCTGCTGCAATTACCTAAGAATATGTTCCCCACCAATCTCAATGAAAAGTCAAATATACTGTGTTGCGCTGCTGAGAATATTAAATAAGCTTTGTATATTCACTTCACCACTGTGTCTTTGTGTATTATTCCCACAAATATGCAACAAAGTCTAATATACAACAATAAATGTAATTATGGTGCATTAATGTCTTCATCCACTTCCAACACAATCTTTACATGCTTATACACTGTGATTCCAAATCCTAGTGCAATCCTCACATAGTAAGTGATCCCAAAATCTCAGTGCCACAAGCATAATTCAAACTGTGTGCAGGTAAGAAAATGTAAAGTATTGAACCCGCGATCAACAGATTGTGGAATCAATGTCTGTCTCCTGCAGACTCTCAGAATAGCTGTCTGCGGGTACCTCCGATACAGACAGGCCATTACTTGAGAGCAGGAAGATCAATGAACTACCAGGACGCCCACCTGTACCCTCGCTGTTCATTGAGAACTACAAAACATCAGCCACAATAGCTGACAGTACTTGTAGTCTATTTATTATTATTATTATTATACAGGATTTATATAGCGCCAAAAGTTTGCACAGCGCTTTACAACATGCGGGCAGACAGTACAGTTACAATACAATTCAATACATTAGGGATCAGAGGGCCCTGTCCGTTAGAGCTTACAATCCAGGAGGGAGGGTCAAGTGGAACAAAAGGTAATACTGTAGGGGATGATCACATGGATATAATGAAAATACAGTTGTTAGGTGTGGGTAGGATAGGCTTCTCTGAAGAGAAGGGTTTCTCAAGGATCGTCTAAAAGCGAATAGAGTAGGAGATAGATGGACAGATTGGGGTAAGGAGTTCCATAGGATTGGAGAGGCTCTGGAAAAGTCCTGGAGACGAACACGGAAGGAGGTGACGAGGGAGCTAGAGAGCAGGAGGTCTTGAGAAGAATGAAGAGAACGATTAGGTTGGTATTTTGAGACTAGGTCAGTGATGTAGCTAGAAATTGTGAATAAATGACGCGGCCATGTAGGGGAAGCCCCACATAGCTGTGCTGTTTTCAAATTGTAACAGCGGGTGTGGGGAGATGATCCCCTGCCCGCTGTCACAGGGAGGGGGGGTGCTGATGCAGGAACATGTTACACGTTCCGCCCTAAAAATTAGGTCAATGCATCCCGTTCAGTGTATCGGCACTGCTGTTATCGGCTTTGTTCTGGCGGTGTGCATGGGCCCTAAAATCACAAATCCTGCATAAATACTTACACATTAGTGACTCAGAAAGTGTAGAAACCATTGTATTAAAAAGGCAGCCAGAAAATTTGCATTTTTGGGGAAATCATCAATGACAGCTTACATTTTTCTCTCCGCACATGTCAGAAAACCTGATATACTATAAAAGTGCTAGTGATAATATTCAATAAATAAATTCCCATATCTTCACAGCAGCGGCACCCAAATATAATCAGCCACCTAGAAAACAACTTCTTTCCACAACATCAATCATCTCATCTTTCTCTGAAACACTTTGCACGCCGTATGAATTCTTAACAGGAAGATTTACTATTTTTCCTTCTTTACTCAAAAAGCGCAATTCTGCCCCCGATAACACTAATGGTATCTGTTACCACTTGGGATAGCATTGTATTGTACTCAGCAGACAGGAAGGGGTGAAGTACATAGATAATTAGATATCTGCCCTTGAGAGTCCTTTGGTTCAAATCAATAACAATTTCCATTAATGTTTATCACTGAACTAAAAAGGATGAAGCTGATCAGTCTATAGATTTAAAAAAATGGAAACAGCAAAATTATAAATGTTTTCTCATGTCTGCTCAGTTAATTGTGCTACTTGTATGTTTACTGCGAAATATCTAAACAATAAAGGTCTTTGTACCAGCTCAGGTGTTTAAACACTAAAGCCTCGTACACCCGATCAGGTTTTCCGCAGACAAAACCTTGGACTTTTGTCCGAAAGGGCGTTGGCCGGGAACCTGTCTTGCATACAAACGGCAAGGAATTGTCGGCCAACAAACACGAACGTAGTGACGTACTACATGGTTTTTCAGCTCTTTAGCGCCACCCTTTGGGCTCCTTCTGCTAATTTTGTGTTAGTAGAAGTTTGGTGAGTGTTGATTCGCGCTTTTCAGTTTGCGCTTTTCATTTTGCGCTTTTCATTTTGCGCTTTTCAGTTCGTTTCTGAGCGGCCATGTTGCGGAATCAGAGGAGATAACGTGTTATTTATTATTGGTCTTGGAGTTATTGCTTTGACCCAAGTCCAGTCCAGGAACAGGAGGAGGAGGAGTTCTTGGACCAAAAATTGGTTGCTTTATTAATCGTAACCAATTATGTCATATACCTTTGCTACGGGAGCTCCAGGAGAATAATCCAGATGATTTTCAGAATTATCTCCGTATGACGGACCCTGCTTTCACCAACTCTTGGCATTGTTGACCCCCTATATTAAGAAGCAGGACACATGCATGAGGATTTTAATTTTATTTTTTGGTTGAATAATAATGATTCGATTTTTTTATATTTTTGGATGCATAGAATGCTCTTTTTGGTTAAGTTCTATTGGCAGATAGCATGTCTAATTTTTTTTTTTTTCTTTTTTTAATGCACAATAAAAAAATTGTGTAGAATAATACTTGGCTATGTGTTTTACTTCAAATGGCAGTTTGGGAGTAGGCAGTTACATTTTAAAAAATACAATGTAAAATTGAAAAGGGACACCAACATAGTTGTATCTTTGATCTTAAAAACTACGGGATAATGGTGTTGTGGTAACTTGCCCAAAATAAAAATAAAAAAACAAGCATAATAATATTATTCTTGATATCACTAGAAAAAAAAAAAGCCTTTGAAAATACATTTGCTATAACTCCATCAGTATCACCAGCAAAGCAGCTTCATTATTATCCCGTTAAAGAAGAAGAGAATTGTGCGCTGCATTTCGAGATTTCATAATCTGCCACGTCACGAATGTTAATTCTCCATTATGAATGCTAGTTTACAAGACTGACCGCTTCTGGCTCGTCTTTGCTTCCGAGCATGCGTGTTTGTACTTTGGACTTTTTTGTACACACACTCGGAAAATTCATCAATAGACATTTGTCCGCAGAAAATTTATAAACCTGTCATCCAACATGGCAGGTTTATAAATGACTAGAACTAAATAACTGGACTGAGGGAAAATGTAAAATTTTAAGTGGCCACCTGAATTGGAAAAGAGGAAAATCTTTTAATGGAGAAACTTGTTGCAGCAATCACTGTCCAATCCTCTCTACTCTATCCAAAAACTAAGCACTTCCCGACCACCTGCCATACAAATACTGCGGCAAGGCAGCTCTATTATGCACCCGTGATTTTGTCAATGGCCACTGGGGGGGCATGTGCGCCGCCAGAGCCACGATTGCGAGCTGATTGGCCACTGGGGGAGCCAATCGGCGGGCCCAGCGGACGCAATGTCTGCCGGCCACCCGCGATCGCTCCCCCGCAGAGACAGAATGGTAATCTGCTGATGTGTCAGGCATGAACACTGTGAGCTAGTGTTCCTGCTAATCAGGAACACGGATCAGAGTGTCCATGCAGTGAGCCCATCCCCCCACACAGTTAGAAACACACTGAGGAAACACTGTTAACCCTTTGATCGCCCCTGATGTTAACCCCTTGACCTGCCAGTTTTATTAGTACAATGTCAGTGCATATTTTTAACACTGATCACAGTAATAATGTCACTGGTTCCCAAAAAAGTGTCAAAAGTGTAAGCTAGGTGTCCGATCTGTCCGCCGCCATGTCACGGTCCCACTAAAAATCGCTGATCACCACCATTACAAGTAACAAAAAAATAAATACGTTTATTGGGATTTTTTTTTTACCAAAAATATGTAGCAGAATACATATTGGCCTAAATTAGATTTTTGAAAATTAAAAAAAAATTTTTTTTCATTTTTTTGTTTATAGTGCAAAAAAATAAAAACCCCAGAGGTGATCAAATACCACCAAAAGAAAGCTCTATTTGTGGGGAAAAAAGGACATCAATTTTATTTGGGTACAGCATCGCACGACTGCGCAATTTTCAGTTAAAATAATGTAGTGCCGTATCGCAAAAAATGGCCTGGTCATTAAGGGGGTAAAACCTTCCGGGGCTGAAGTGGTTCTAAAGAAAAAGTTTTGCCTTTAGTAAATGTTAGCTGAAGTTCAGCTTTAATTTGTTAGTCAAGTCCATCTAACACCACCCTCCCCTCTCAAAGTGACAATCCTGTTGTCCAAAGGTGTCTCCGTTGCTTCTCCATCCACAGCGGAGACACCCTAACGCGGGGAGTGGGATACTGGCTGATACTAGGGTTGTCACCCTATCCCTTTAAAACCAAACACATATGAATTACACAGGTTCTGAGGCTAATTTATTGCAGATAAGGCACTAAGTGAGTTTAATTACCACCTTAATCAGCCACAAAACCTGTGTAATTAATGTCTTCGGTTTTAGGCCCCTTTCACATGGACGGACCGTTCAGATCCGCCTGTCAGTTTTGATGGCGGATCTGAACGGGCGCTCCATGTTAGTCTATGGAGCGTCGGATGTCAGCGGAGACATGTCCGCTGACATCCGACCCCGTCCGATCCGCCAAAAGCAGACGTAGGGCTCTACGTCCAGATCCGTCGCTGGCGGATCGGATGAGATCTGATGAAAACGGACACACTGTCCGTTTTCATCCGATCTCTCCATAGAGACCAGCGACGCTCGCAAGCCCCTCCCCGCTCAGTGAGCGGAGAGAGGCTTGTCATCCGCCGGCTCAGCGGAGATCAACGGAGAGATCTCCCGCTGAGCCGGCGGACAGAGGCGGGCTCCGTGGAAGCGGAGTCCGCCTCGTGTGAAAGGGGCCTTAAAGTGATGAGGTGGCAACCCTAGCTGATACACTAGGTGAAATAAAGGAAAAAATGCCTAAAAAGAAAACTAATGCGGTAATGCAGCTAGCAAATTTAAGGATTAGTAAACTGCAATATATTGCATTTTTGTTTTTATATTTAATACCACTTTAATGCTTTCAGGGAAAATTAAGTATTTTTGGGTTCACGTGATGCATAAGTGAATGTGATCATAATGCTAATAATCTTATAAAATGCTAAAAATATATCTAAAGCCAAACGCTTGCGTTTTAGCTTTGCATAGAGTGGTTAATGGTAAGAACCTCGGTCACCTTATGATTTTGCCCTCCCATCACTATTGGTCATATGACAGTGGTCACCAGAAAAAACATGAGTGCATCACAGGGCTGTTAGACATAAGATACTCTGATGGGTCCACAAACAGCTTGGCTCCACCAAACCTCCCTGCATAGAAGGGAAAGGGTGGAGGCAAGTAGCCCTGGCAGATGCTTTTATTTCAGCTTGAAGAAGCTTGTACTTTTTTAGGCTCTTTTGCACGTTTTTATTGAGTTTCTTAGAACATAAGCGGTTTTCGAGCTTCTGTGAGTTTTTTCATGCTTGTCAATGATCTTTCGTGCCTTTTCACATGTTTTTGGGCATTTAGGCGTCTTTTCTGCTCGAGGTTCCTCTCAAAAACGCAAGTTTGGTGGGTTATTTTCTGCCTGTAAGCTCCTGAAAAAGCCATAAGGTACATGGACACCTTGGCTAACATGGAGGAAAGTTTCCAGCCAGAAAAAATGAGAGCTCAAAAGCCTGTAGGAGCCGCTAAGGGTGATTTTGACAGATTTTCTAACTTTCCACAAGCTGGCAGGATCTGGGTGAACTCACAGATATAAGATCTTCAACAGATCTGAACGACATTGGACAGCTGATTTTCACTTTATGCCTTTGATTAGCTTCAAAGAGACACTGTCACCTTCTCATTCAGGGAAAAGTGACATTGTCAGCTGTAGTCCCTTTTCAAGCAAGCTTCCACATTCCTTCATCAGCTGTCCTCTATGTAGGAGACTTTGCTTTTTTGCCCTAACAGAGCAACACTTTTGGGTATGGGTGACCAGTTGATCACCCCCATGTGACAGCGTCCAATCATCAGGCCTTAACATTGTCACGTTGGGGGGCCAGTGGCAGTGACTCACTCAGGGTGGACCCTTGTAGTGGGAAGGAGGTGGGAGAGCATGGATACATAAGTATACCTTGCTGGTGGAAAGAGAGGACTATCAGGAGCCAGAGGGGCTGATTTACTAAATGCAAATACACTTTGCACTGCAAGAGCATTTGGGAGTGCAGTCGTTGTGGATCTGAGGGGAAGATCTGGAATGAGGGGAAGCTCTGCTGATTTTATCATCCAATCATGTGCAAGCTAAAATGCTGTTTTTTATTTTCCTTGCATGTCCCCCTCAGATCTACAGCGACTGCACTTCCAAGTGCACTTGTAGTACAAAGTGGATTTGCCCTTAGTAAATCAACCCCACTGTCACAATGGAAATGTGACAGTGTCTCTTTAAAGAGAACTCAGACATCTCAAGTATCACGCGAATCGCGGGATACTCTCGCATTTGACGGCGGGCTCACGGACAACCACAAGTGTGGCACTATCTCCCGGCTGAGCCTGCACTGCCACTCAGCCTGGAGTAATAACAAACAGCGGGTGTCACTGTAGCTGCAGTCTTCACTGTTTGGCGGCCGTCCGCTGTAACAAAGTTCCGCCTCATCCATGATAGACGGAACACTGATTCAATTTCCGAGCATTGTATAAGTGTTCAGTTGACCTTCTATCATGGATGAGGAGTTACAGTGGAGGGCCGCCGAACAGTTAAGACTGCAGCTGCATGCCACGGCGGGAGACACCTGCTGTGTGTAATTAAGGTACTGCCAAAGCTGCAGATGGGCACTGATGAGGATACAGATGGGCACATTGAGGCTGCATTGTTGGCACAGTGAGGCTGCAGATTGGCACAGTGAGGCTGCAGATGGGCTCAGTGAGGCTGCATTGTTGGCACAGTGAGGTTGCAGATGGGCACTGATGAGGCTGCATTGTTGGCACAGTGAGGTTGCAGATGAGCACAGTGAGGCTGCAGTTGGGCACTGATGAGGATACAGATGGGCACTGATGAGGATACAGATGGGCACAGTGAGGCTGCATTGTTGACACTAATGAGGCTGCAGATGGGCACAGTGAGGCTGCATTGATGGGCACTGACAAGGCTGCATTGTTGGCACAGTGAGGCTACAGATGAGCACAGGGAGGCTGCAGTGTTGGCACTGATGAGGTTGCAAATGGGCACAGTGAGGCTGCATTGTTGGCACCGATGAGGCTGCAAATGGGCACAGTGAGGCTGCATTGTTGGCACCGAAGAGGCTGCAGATGGGCACAGTGTGGCTGCATTGATGGCTCAGTGAGGCTGCATTGATGGCTCAGTGAGGCTGCATTGATGGCTCAGTGAGGCTGCATTGATGGCTCAGTGAGGCTTCATTGATGAGCACAGTGAGGCTGCATTGATGGGCACTGACGAGGCTGCAGATGGGCACAGTGAGGCTGCAGATGGGCACAGTGAGGCTGCATTGTTGACACTGATGAGGCTGCAAATGGGCACGATGAGGGTGCATTGTTGGTGAGTGTGACACAACATTATCTTTTAAAGTATTATTTTATTATGGCATTATATTATTAATTATCTTTAAAGTATTATTTTATTCTAGTATTTTATTATTGCCTCCTCCCTTAAATGAGTTTTTGCAGGTTGGGATGTCTGAGAACCTGTTAGCTATTTTAAACTGACTTAAGAATTTAGAAAAAAATTCCTGCTGTTATTCAAGAACTGACTTTCCTGACTTCAGGACGAATGTTGGCCAAAGATGTAACAATACAATCATTTGAAATGATTTGGTTTATGGAATTGTATCTTTCAGAATTCAACTGCAATGAATACAGTGTTATTATATCAAACAATCTTTATATAAAATAAACAATCAAGACTGACAGAAATTTAGTCAATTTTGGCCAAACTGTTGTTTTCATATCGTTTTTAGGAACAATAGATTGTTTGCAAGGATTAAATCTATACTCAGTTGTTCTTCTACTGCTACATGTATGGAGGCCAACTGCCTCCACCTTTCATGACACTGCCTCAGCAACCAAGTGGGGTAGCAGTTGATAGTGTTTAAGCTAGCTATACACAGAGCAAATTTTGTCCGGTTCCTGATAAACCAGTAGAAATTCATTCAGTTGGTGGCCCTGTCAGCTACAAAACATCCCTTATACTGAAAAACGGAAGGAACCGGGCAGAAATTTTTTGTCCGAATAGCGGCTGCACCCAATCAAGTGTGGGCACATTTGGGTACAGCCACAGAAAGAAATGTATCCATCCACGATGTGTAGCGTGTTAGATATTTTTCATTAAAGCAAAACTTCACCTATAAACGGAAGTTCCACTTTTCTTCCACCCCCCACTCCTTCTCTACCACTAATGGATGTTTAATTCCTTTTTTTATTGGAGTGGGTACCTGTCAGAAATAGGTAGACCTAGGCGATTCGAGCAGAAGTTCTGTTCCCTTCCTCCGCTCACAACCTCCTGGGACACGTCATAGGTCCAAGGGAGGCTGTGGGTTTATTGAGAAAGAGCAGCGCTACTTATGCGTGTGCAGTGCGAAGTCGGCTATGAAGTACCAGAAAGTCGGCTTCCCACATCCAAGATGGCAGAGCTGAGGACCTGAAGACTTGCAAAGAAACATCTTGGGTGATGACAGTGCTGGATCTTTGGATGGATAAGTTATGTTTATTAATAGTCAGCAGCTAGTCTTTGTAGCTGCTGGCTTTTATTTTTTTTTTGAGTGAAGTTCCTCTTTGAGCTTCCATTAACCTTGAAAGCTGAAATCTTTATATGAATGACCAGAATTATTCTTGAAATCAGGCCCCAGAAGCAAAGCGAATCTACTAGGGGCGTTATATGGCTAGTAGGGCAATAGCAGGCCCTTGTGATGTTTACACTCGGTCTTTAACTTGTAAATCTTTAAAAGGCACGACAAGTTTGTTTTAAAGCCAAGTTCTGTGCTAAGCAGTAAACACAAAAGTGTAAAGCTAAAGACTCAATAAAACCGAAAGTGTGAATGATTTGATTTTATGTTTCACTTTCGCAAAAAACGCTTCTTTTGTGATGCATCATTTGTCTTCTATTTCCCCAGATACCGTCCTATGGGCCAGGCTGCCTCTTTTCTATTCCTGGACTAAAAGAGTGTGTATCCTTATATCTGGCATGAGAGACTCGCAGAGGGTTAGTGCCCATAACTGCCCCTTTCCTTCCAAAAAAAATAAATAAAATAAAACAGTGCCATCCCTGGCACTGCCCTTATTATCACCCTTACAAAGGCCAACAGAGCACACACTGACTGCCAAGAGATGTCATTTTGTATGCAACAGCTCTGTTCCTGTCGTGATGTAGCTTTGCCTATGCATATTTAATACAATAATCAAAATTTGAAACAGGAAAAATGTGAAAATCGGAGAGTTACCTCAATATATGAATGATGCTTTTCCCAGCCTAATATTTCAGCACAATTACTCTGCTTTATATTTAATTTGTCTGCGCAAACTGACTGAAAACAACAGACAGATGATTTTGGGTACTGCACAGTCGGAATCCTGTGAGCAGACGCACCGGCTATGTGCACACGCATCTTCTTACAAGATTTGTGATACTCAGCATTCCTTGAGCTCTCGCCAGAAGGATTGTGATGCCAACTCGCCAACAGACGGAACCCGGTATGTTGACCAACTTTTTTCCAGAATATTTTTTTTTTACTTTCATGCTACTACTTATTATAGGGGAAAAGAGCCTTAATATATTACATGAACCTCGCATTTATATTGCAAGGTCTGCTTTAATACAACGAGTTCTTGTCCCTACCACTGCCTCTGCCTCCTATTTGTCATTCTGCTCTCTCTTTGTGCCATTATGTTCCTTATTAGCACATAAGTGCTTCTGCCCAACTGACTGGCTCCAGGTGCTGGTTCTCCTTCTTTTAGTGTGAGCTTTGCTGTCCAAATTCAGGTACTTACATTAGTTCCATTTAAAAATACACTTAATGAATTGTTAATGAATGCACATATAGCTGAACTAACTGGTACTTTTTATCTGCCATCTGCCAGGAGTTCAGCTTTAACCATTTATTATTATTGTTTTTTTATTGTTTTATTGTTTTTTTTCAAGGAAATTATTTGTTCAACTGAGGTTTTTTCACCTAAACTTTTTAAACAAAAGACCAGATTTATTGTCTGTCAGAATGTTGGTGGCATACTCTAGCCAGTAGGAGTTACAAAATGCCCAGACATCAGGGGTCAGAGGGAGTAAAAAATGCCCAGACATCAGGAGTCAGAGGGAGTAAAAAATGCCCAGACATCAGGGGCCAAGGGAGTAAAAAATGTCCAGACGTCAGGGGGAGTAAAAAATGCCCAGACATCAGGGGTCAATAGGAGTAAAAAATGCCCAGACATCAGGGGTCAATAGGAGTAAAAAATGCCCAGACATCAGGAGTCAGAGGGAGTAAAAAATGCCCAGACATCAGGGGTCAAAGGGAATAAAAAATACAAAGACATCAGGGGTCAGAGGGAGTAAAAAATGCCCAGACATCAGGGGTCAATAGGAGTAAAAAATGCTCAGACGTCAGGGGGAGTAAAAAATGCCCAGACATCAGGGGTCAATAGGAGTAAAAAATGCCCAGACATCAGGGGTCAGAGGGAGTAAAAAATGCCCAGACATCAGGGGTCAGAGGGAATAAAAAATACAAAGACATCAGGGGTCAGAGGGAGTAAAAATGCCCAGACATCTGGGGCCAAGGGAGTAAAAAATGTCCAGACGTCAGGGGGAGTAAAAAATGCCCAGACATCAGGGGTCAATGGGAGTAAAAAATGCAAAGACATCAGGGGTCAGAGGGAGTAAAAAATGCCCAGACATCAGAGGTCAGAGGGAGTAAAAATTGTAAAGACATCAGGGGTCAGAGGGAGTAAAAATGCCCAGACATCTGGGGTCAGAGGGAGTAAAAAATACCCAGACACCAGTGGAAGTGAAAAAATGCCCTGGTGTTGGTTGTCAGTGGGAGTAACAAAGTCTCCATGTCAGAGGTCATTGTGAGTAAAAAAAAATTGACTGTATTGACTCGAATATAAGCCTAGGGTGAGGAATGCGCAGCTACTGTAAGTGGAAAAGAGGGTCAACAATGCCCATTTGCAACCTCACTGTGACCATTTGTAGCCATAGGTCTCCTTAACTTGGTAGTTAAGGGTTCCTAGATGCCCCCTAGCTGCAGCCAAAATTTGGGGTCTCTGGACCCAAAGGGTCCCGAAATGACATTGCTGCAGATGGACACAGTTGACCGACTTTGGGGCCCTGTATCTCGGGGCCACTTGGTACTAGGAACCCCAAATTTGGATATGTTGTAATGTTGGTTCCACTGGGTTTTCACAATTTGGGGTTCCTAGCTCCAAGTGGCCCCGAGATACGGGGCCCCAAAGTCGGGTCGGAAAATGTAATTTTTTGCTGCAGAAAAGTGCTCGACTCGAGTATAAGTTGAGGGGGGCACTTTCAGCACAAAAAAATGTGCTTAAAAACTCGGCTTATACTCGAGTATATACGGTACATGAATGTAGAATCCAAGGCTAGGAAAAAACAGGATTATTTAGCACCAATAACAGCTTGCCAGGGAATTGGTGGTAAACTAGGAGAGATCTCCCCACTTGGATAATGGAACAAGTAGACATTCACCAAATGACCAAATGTGGTCGGAGGAGCTGGGCTAGCACAGGGAGCAATTAGATACTCCCAGAAGAGGACAAGGTTATGACGTGCAAGGAGGAAGTGACTGTGCTAGGGAATTGCTGGGGTAATCAAATTTTCCAGCAAGATCAAAGGCAAGGTAAAAAAAAATAGTACTTATGGAAAAGAAAACCACTTTGGGTAAGCTTTTAAAATAAATAACTTTTCTGTGTTCTGCAATTTTTTAAGTTGGCGAAGGGTCTCTCTAATGCCCCGTACTAGAGCTGCAAGATTCTGGGAAAAATTAGAATCACGTTTTTTTTGCTTAGAGAATAAAGATCACGATTCTCTCACGATTCTCACTGAAGATAATATATAGAGAGGGGGGAGTACTGTAGATAATATATAGAGAGGGGGGAGTACTGTAGATAATATATATAGAGAGGGGGAGCACTGTAGATAATATATATAGAGAGGGGGAGCACTGTAGATAATATATATAGAGAAGGGGGAGCACTGTAGATAATATATAGAGAGGGGAGCACTGTAGATAATATATAGAGAGGGGAGAGCACTGTAGATAATATATGTAGAGAGGGGGAGCACTGTAGATAATATATAGAGAGGGGAGGGCACTGTAGATAATATATGTAGAGAGGGGGGAGCACTGTAGATAATATATGTAGAGAGGGGGGAGCACTGTAGATAATATATAGAGAGGGGGGAGCACTGTAGATAATACATAGAGAGGGGGGAGCACTGTAGATAATATATAGAGAGGGGGAGCACTGTAGATAATATATAGAGAGGGGAGAGCACTGTAGATAATATGTAGAGAGGGGGGAGCACTGTAGATAATATATAGAGAGGGGAGAGCACTGTAGATAATATATGTAGAGAGGGGGGAGCACTGTAGATAATATATAGAGAGGGGGAGCACTGTAGATAATATATAGAGAGGGGGGAGCACTGTAGATAATATATGTAGAGAGGGGGGAGCACTGTAGATAATACATAGAGAGGGGGGAGCACTGTAGATAATATATAGAGAGGGGGGAGCACTGTAGATAATATATAGAGAGGGGGGAGCACTGTAGATAATATATAGAGAGGGGGAGCACTGTAGATAATATATAGAGAGGGGGAGCACTGTAGATAATATATAGAGAGGGGGGAGCACTGCAGATAATATATAGAGAGGGGGAGCACTAAAGCTGCTCACGTTTTCTCAGTGCTGCAGTCACGCTTGTCCCCGGTGTTCTGCCGAAAAACGTCCCCTCGGTGGATAATGTCCCCCTTGTACAGCGCAGGCGCTGTCTTCAACTCACTCACAGCTCTTCAGCTTCGGCTATTTTCGGAGGCTCGGCTCCCTTTATCCTCTTACTGCGCAAGTGCTGCACCTGCGCAGTACAAGGGGGACATTATCTGCCGGGGGCCGATTTTAGTCAGGACACCAGGACACCAATAACATTATTCTGCTGAGTGATGTCAGCACGCTGGCTCAGCACGCACGGCTTCCCCTCCGCTCCGAAAAAAGGGAAACATGACAGATGATACAACGAGCGGCGTTGCGGCGCTCACTTTTTAGCCCACAACAGCTTGATGGTCAGAATGGTAAGAATCGCACAAATCCTGAGTTGTGATCGCGGCGGGCGGAGAATTGCAATAACAATTCTCCACGAATAATCGTGCAGCACTGCCCCGTACACACAATCGGACTTTCCGGCGGACCATAGTCCGGCGGACATTCCGATCGTGTGCGGGCTCCAGCGGATTTTTTCTTCCCAAAAGTCAGCCGGACCTAGATTTAAAGCACGCAGCCCAGCCGGTCAGGAAAGGGGGTGGGAACGAGTGAGCGCCCCCCCCCCCTGAGCCGTACCAGGCCGCATGCCCTCAAGATGGGGGTGGGTTCTTCTAGCTCTTTTACTAGTGTTGGCCCGGTCTTCTGGTTTGTCGTGGCCGCCCCCACCGTCATCTTCTTCTTCCTTCTTCTCTTCTTCCGATGTTGACACAACGCTCTCTCCTGCTGTAATGCTGTGGACACGCTGCATATCGACTTATATAGGCATAAGGGCGGGGTCACCAGATGATGGTCATCCGGTGACCCCGGCCCTTATGGCGTCACAGTCCCAGCATGTCCCGGGACTGTGGCGCCATAAGGGGCGGAGTCACCAGGTGACCCCCGCCCCTTATGCCTATATAAGTCGATACGCAGCGTGTCCACAGCATTACAGCGGGAGAGAGCGCTGTGTCAACATCGGAAGAAGAGAAGAAGGAAGAAGAAGAAGACGGCGGCGGCGACGACGAACCAGAAGACCGGGCCAACGCTAGTAAAAGAGCTGGAAGAAGATAGCGGAGAAGCCCGGCAGAAAAACCGCAGAGCGGGAGAAGAGGCCGGAAATCACGGAGAGACCCTGAAGTCAGAAGAAGACCCCTGGAGCTGCCTAATAAACTACTTTAAAAACCTGTCTAGTGTGTTTTTTTATTGGCTTTTTTCCCCCTAGGTTAATGGGTAGGGGTACCCAATGTACCCCATACTCATTCACATAGGGTGGGGGGCTGGGATCTGGGGCCCCCTTATTAATGGGGGCTCCCGGATTCCGATAAGTCCCCCGCCCGCTGACCCCGACAACCAACGGCCAGGGTTGTCGGAAAGAGGCCCTTGTCCTCATCAACATGGGGACAAGGTGCTTTGGGGGGGGCCGCAGAGCGCCCCCCTCCCCCAAAGCACCCACCCCCCCATGTTGAGGGCATGCGGCCTGGTACGGCTCAGGAGGGGGGGCGCTCGCTTGTCCCCACCCCCTTTCCTAACCCGGCCGGGCTGCGTGCTCGGATAAGGGTCTGGTATGGACTTTGGGGGGGACCCCCACAACGTTTTTTTGGCGTGGGGGGTTACCCTCAAAATCCATACCAGGCGACGGGGCTCGCAAGGTTGTCAATCTCACTGATGAAAGCGGTGACATTGACTTCCTTCTCTAGTCCCTTCGTACCTGGTTTCACGTTCAAAATGAACGGACTTTAGTCCGTGTGTGGGCAAGTCCGTTCATTTGGAAAGTCTGTCGGACCTCCGCCGAAAGTCCAGCGGATTGTCCGTCGGAAAGTGCGTTTGTGTGTGCGCAAGTCCGCTCGTTCGGAAAGTCCAGCGGACCTCAGCTGCAAAGTCTGTTGGATTGTCCGCCGGAAAGTCCGATCGTGTGTACGCGGCATAACCCTTTATGACCACAGGTCACAGAAGCCTAGATTCTCAAGACAAATTTACCAGCTTCAGTATGCATTAGTAAACTTGACAAAGTCTCTATAAACAATTTGCCAACCTAAATAATTATTGTACATTTTTAAAGGACATAAGTACAAGGTCCTGGTTAAAATTAAACTCTACTTTTATTATAAGCTGACAGACAGCAAAAATGGTAAAATACATTTTTTTTAGATTTTTTTTTTAATCCTGTAATTGTATCTGACATATATAATGTTAAACTTTAACTTGTTATATTTTCAGCCTGCAGTAGTATCTGCGGGCTGAATTTTTTTTTTCTGATTGGCGTGTCCATCATTATGCCATAGCTGAACCCACTCTGATTGGTTTCTGATTATTATTGGGCATTGGAGTTGTTGGTAACAACTGCAGTTAAGTGTTAGCTGCTAGCTGTCAAACTGTGAAGGAGCTATGGACCCAGAGACATTTTAATATAAAGATTGTGGGTGGAAAGTGGTTAAATCCCAAAACAGTTTCCCACTTGGCCAGGGCACTGTGGCTATGGCTCATTCCTGCTAAGGCACTGAACCAGGGACGCTTTTGGTTTTCTTCATTATAATAATTTAAGTAGAATGATTGCTGTATTTTTTTCTCTACTTGTCAGAAATCTAGTTTCAATGCTTATTTTTGAAAATTTGAATAAAACATTATTCTAAAATGATCCCAAAACGGTGAGTATGCAAACCAGGGATAGCCAGATAACCAGTATTTTCAGAAGGACGCCAGCAGTGCTGTCCTCCAGATTTCTTTGTGTACAGGTCTCTTTCATGGAAAATGATATGCTTAAAATGAAGACCGATTCAATTCACCATACTTTTCCAAACTACATTTGAGATTAGTGTCCTGTTCAATTAAAAAAAATTAGCATCCAGCAGATATGGAAAATTAAGATACAGAATAACCAGCATTAATTAGCCACGTCATACATCAAATTTTAAAATTCTTTCATAAGTGAATACATATGTTGGCACAGGACAAGTTTCTGAAAAAAAGGTTCAAAGAGTGTGAGAAAAAATGTGGAAGCTGTAATGGAAGGTTATCCAGTGTGCCAAATAGCTGTTTATAGATGGAAACACTAATTTTAAAGCCGCCCATTATTATTAAACCCTTTATACTCCCTCATAATTAGAGAATCCTAATAAGATTATAATCCATCTAATTTGAAGATATTTCAAAGGCTGTCTATCACACATTTCTATCTCTCAGTATTAGTCTAATAGAATTAACACATATTTATTCCACAATTTCCTTGCCAGTAGTACACATACCCCTAGACTTATTCTCACTGTTCACTCCAGGGGAGGGCATGACCGGGTGACAAGGCGGGAGCACAAATGGAAAACAGCACAATAGGAAGTGGCTGAACAAAGCAACCCATAAATGAGTTTGGCTAAGACCTGTAGGTACCTATGTTACAGAGGTTCTAAAGGCTAAACCTTTTTTTATCTAAATGCATTCGCTGCATTGAGGTAAAACATGTTTTGCCTCTTGCTGTGCACTTCACCCCCAAATACTCACCTGAGCCCTGTATCGATCCAGCACTGTGCCCGTCTTCTCTCTTCTCTCCCCGCTCTCACAGGCTTGACTGAGAGAAGTGGGAGCCATTGGTGCCTTCTGCCATCAGTCAAATCCTATGAGCAGCAAGCGGTGAGCGTCGCGTCGGGCTGTGTGTGTCAACGGGCGCACACAGCCTGGCTCAGGATTGACCTCTGCCCCCATAGCAAGCGCATGCTATGGAGGCAGACACAGAAGAAGAGATCGCTTGTGAGGGACCCCAGAATAGGAGATTTGGGGCTGCTTTGTGTAATACCACAGAGCAGGTGAGTATAACATGTTTATTATTTTAATTAAAAAAAATTGGCTTCTTTTCAGCTGTGTAAGGGTTCCTGTGCACATATGTGTGTGCGATATCCTCGTTCTTCCATTTGGGTGTGTTTCCATTTTTGGGTACCATCTGGCGAGTGTCGTTCGCATATACATGTGTGTGCATATACATGTTTTTTAAATTTTCACATACTTATAAACGATGAATTTATGTTCATAGGTATGTAGATATTCATATTTATGTACAATCTTTATACTTTGTTTTTATCTAATGTTTATTAGGAACATGGGCATAATATGTAATTTATTGGTGATCAATTATCGAATGAAACCTGGAGTGGGTTGGTGAGCAATCATTTGTATGGATTTAAACTTACTAATAGTTATCATCCCTTTTTCCACCCTCTTTTGGGTTAACTTTAACATGCTGATTACAACTAATTGCCTCCATACCCATTCCTTCTTTCTTTGTGCTTGTGAAAGCTTTGAAGGACCGCACCTGATCATAATCTGTAAAGAATACGTTTGGTCATGTGACCAGTAGACCATATGTTATAAAAGACAGATTGGGGTCGGTGGTCCTACAGCTATAATTAAGCACCACTAACGGTGCAAAATGCGTCAGCGATCCAAACTGTACCTGTGCCTCTGTTGGTGAATGGATTACATTTTACAATAAAGGTGTTGTATTGGAGTGCAGCCGTCCATCTTCCTTTTTCTACTAAGCCTTATAGGCTTACCTGTAGGTGCAAGTGAAAAAAAAGGTTTTACTACCACTTTAAATCAGCTGGGTCAGCAGGAACTGGCCAAATTTTGGTCTGTGTGTACCGATCTCTGTTCAACAGAAGTTGGCTGTTTGAACAGCTTCTGTTGAATGGTCCTGCTGGAAAACTAGCATTCCATCGGTGCTTGCGGCCAATGGCTTCAGCACTGCTCTGTGTATTCTGATTATTGTGATGAAGGGAGCCCCCACTGTCAGATTACAATAGAACCAGGGATCGACCAATATCATTTTTTCAGTGCCGATATGATTTCGACATTTCGGCCACCTCTAAGGCTGATAGCCGATATTGTGTGCCGATATTCTGTACATCTAAAAAATATATATTTTTTTACACTTCTTTTTTTTTTAATCAATGTTATTGCTGTCTAAAGGAATGTAAACATCCCTTGTGACAGTAATAGGCAATGACAGGTACTCTTTATGGAGAGAGTTCGGGGGCTATAAGACCCCAAACCCCTCCTTTGCACTTGAAAGTATTCAAAACGTCAAGATCGGCATTTTTGAATACTCTATATTTTTTTAAACTGGCGCCTTAAGGATCCCAGTAATCTGGGAAGTGATGTCATGACATCGCTTCCGGGTTACTAGATCCGAGACCCAAACAAAGCCTCAGCTTTTTTCGGGTCTTCAGACAGGCGGCAGATGTGCCGGCTGGTTGCTCGGGCCTCCCGGTGAGCAGGAGAGGGGGGACATCCCCTCCCGCTGCTTGTAATAACAGCCCAGTGGCTGCTGAGCGGCATCGGTGGTTATTACAATAAAGCCAACCGTCCGCTCTAAAGAACGGTACCGGGGTGATGCCTGCAGCTGCAAGCATCATCCCGGTAAAACCCCTTGAAACAATATCGGTAATATCGGGTGCTTTGTGCCCGATACTTAAAAAAAAGTGAACATCGGCCGCCTATAAGTTGGTCGATACCTAAATAGAAAACTCCCATATTCAACCCGCTGGTTAAAAGAAAAAAATGATTTAAAAATGTTGCCCGTGGGTCATAGATCAACGAAAAAAAAAAAAAAAAACACGACACTGGTTGTAACAATTCCCCATTGAACCAAACACTAGACAAATACATTTTGCCTTAAAATGACCATTTATGTACCATTTTAAATAATAAAAATGGGAGTTGTCAACCACCTGGCTGTGCAGTATAACGTCATAAGAGTCAATTAATAGAATGAAAAGTGTGCAGCGCGTACAACAGATGACATACAGTATACAGTATATGTACTACGGGCTCAGCAGTTCTGTTTACACTGCACATAATTCAGTGTTTCCGGAGAAGCTCACAGTATTAATAGATAGAGAATATGATTGCAGGAAGGAAGAATGGAATGTTTTATTTAATGTGTGCAAAATGTATGACTTACACTAATATCTACACGGAAATGGTATGTATGCTTGGTAATTTACATAATCCTAGGGAAACCCTATGAATGATATATGATTGTGGGCCATAGATCCATGGTATTTTAAGAAAGGAATAAATTGTTTGCCATAATAAGATCAGATTGTATTCGCCATGTGGATTTACGTAAATAGCTTCCCAAGTACACAGTAGGCTTCTGTCTAGTTCAGTGGTTTCTGTTGCTTCCTTCACAATACATACATCAGTATTACAGTAAATAATCGCTATCACATGTGACAGCATGCATCTTGTGCTACATACCACACAAACCGTGTTTTCTGTCTCTCTTCTCACTCAGTCTGTTACTCTAATGCCGCGTACACACGGTCGGAATTTCCGATGGAAATAGTCCGATGGGAGCTTTTCATCGGATTTTCCGACCGTGTGTATGCCCATCAGTCTTTTTCTGTCGGAATTTTCGACGGACTTTGGATTGAGAACCTGTTGTTAATTTTTCCGACGGAAAACCTTTCTATCGGTCTTTCCGATCGTGTGTATGCAGTTCCGACACGCAAAATTCCGACGCATGCTCGGAAACAATTCAACGCATGCTCAGAAGCATTAAACTTCCCTTTTATAGTGCAGTCGAACGTTTTTAAGGCGTGGTGTTATTGACCGTCGGAATTTGGTGTGACCGTGTGTAGGCAAGACAGTTTGAGCGAAATTCCATCGGAATTCCAACGGGAAAACCATCAGAGCTTTTTCCGATGAGAATTCCGACCGTGTGTACGCGGCATTACTAACCCTTACTTTGGTGAGGCATAAATGGAAAAATACACAGCGAGGAATAAGAAGCACGCTTTTTTTTGACAAAATCTTTTTTTTTTATTCTTAGATTTGCACAGAGAGGAAGGAGAGAGAACCTCTGTTGGGTGTTTATTGAGTTGTACAACTACATTGGGAAATTTCTTTGTGACGCAAGGAAGTGGAAATCTTTCCAATAGGAATGCAGAGAGCAATCACGGCACTATTTTTCTTGGGAAAGGGTTAGATCAGGCTTTCTCAACCTTTTAACCCTAGAGGAACCCCATAAATATGTTTCAGGTCTCGAGGAACCCTTACTAAAACCAATTCATTAGGGGTCAATAGGAACAATGCTCCTTATACTGGTGGTCCATAGGAAGAATGTTCCCCTTAAAGTGGTGCTCAGAATGCCACCCTTAAAGACAGCTAAAAATATATTTTGTGTCATGCTGCTGGCTTTGCTAAGTGATGTTGAACCTTGAACTCCTGTAGGCACCATCAAAATGGTGGTTCATCAGCCACAGCTCAAGGAACCTCTAGAAACCTTTGAACGGAACCCCAGGGTTCCACGGAACCCTGGCTGAGGATGGCTGGGTTAGATATTAGAACCTATTGGGGCAAATGCAGACCACACCCCCATAGGGGACTTTTCTCCAAAGTTTGTCAACCTCGTCATCATAAAATTAGGTCTTCAGTGGGTTTACTTAACGGTTACCGCCTCGCGTAGGAGAACGGCGGCAGAGCCGCTCTCCTGCACTGGATCATGTATCTAATATGTAATCCAGCTCTTCCGGGTAGAAGGTGCGCACCCGCCTCGCCAGCTGTGCTGTGTATGGTCACATCACAAGCTGATCAGCAGGTCCTGGCCAATGATTGCTGGCTGGGACTCAATGACCGGCAAAGAGGATGACAGGAAAGAGCTCTGTGAATGTAACCAACACAGAGCCCTGTCCTGTCAGCAGAGACGTGACGTTTTTTTTTCCTGCAAGGCAGGGGGGAAAAAAAACAGCACATCCCTTAGTAAAAACAGCACACAATGAATGCACCAAGGACTGTTAGGCACATATTTAACACCGTGTATATTTTTAGCACTGATCACTATATTAGTGTCACTGTTTCCCACAAAGTGTCAAAGGTGTCAGATTTCCCGCAATACTATCGCAGTCCTTCTATAAGTCGCTAATCACCACCATTACTAGTGTAAAAAAAAAAACCTTAACCAATCAATATATGCTTATTGGGATTTTTTAACAAATTGGATATGTTTTATATTGCTTTTTTTTTCAATATTTTTGGTCTTTTTTTATTAATAGTGCAAAAAATATAAAAAAAAAAAAAAAAAAAACAGTGGTGATCAAATACCACCAAAGAAAAGCTCTATTTGTGTGAAAAAAAATTATCTAAATTTTATTTGGGTACAGTGTTGCATGACCAGGCATTTGTCAGTGGCAAAAAACAAAAAATGGCCTGGTCATGAAGGGGATAAATCTTCCGGAGTGGTTGAAGGATAAGTGTACCACTGATATATCAATAGAGCATGCTGCCCAGAGGCCCTTCTTATCAGTTTCAAAGAGAAATCAACCAGAACTCAGATGCAAAAGTGTCTGTACATCACCCCGACTGGGCAGAAATCACGTATCCATATCATCAGGATACATCCTCTTCAATTAAGTGCATGCGCACTGTCACTGTTGAAGAGGAAACCCATTATAGCCCACTGGGCTACATGGCACAAGCACTTCATTTAAAGTGTTACCCCAACATGTCTTATTTCCGATATGTTTCTGTTACCATGTACTTGCATTAAAAAGAATCCTGTACTATCCTTGTTATTTCAGATTGCCAGTATGCTATATTCTACCAGTATCATTATTATTGTGTTACTTCCATGTACATGTGCATACGCTTATTGTGGCTCGGTTCACACTGGTGCCATATGGGAACCACCGCAATTCCTGTGCTGGTTCCTGCATTGCATCTAAATCGCAGGCAGTTCACACTGCTCTCTGCAAACTGCTGGGGGTGTCAAAATATAGTTAATGACACCCCCAAATCGGTTTGTAGAACGCAGTGCGAACTGTGGAATCGTATCGCGTGGGTCTGCACACTCATGCAATCCAGTGTGGGCCAAAAAAAGGGTCCTGCACCATTTTGGTGCGAATGCGATGGGATTTCAGCCATACAAACTGTATGGCTGAATTTGCATTGCACAGACATTACATGTAATTCCTGGCATCGCATTAGTGTGAACCCAGCCTAATCTCTTTAAGCTCTTTGTAATGATTGTGAGCTCTGGATGACCTTTTTTTTACACTTAATACATTCTCTTCTTGATTTAAAACAAACAAAAAAGATTCCTGTTCTCATTGCAATGCTTCCTTTGTGTGAAATATCTGGTGATCCTGGCAGTCCCCTTGCTTTCCTATTTCAAACTGACCACACCATGCATGTAAGCACATGCATGAACAGTTTTATTCTTTGCACTGTACTTGGGAGCCTGCCTATACTCCAGCGGTCAGACTTATGCTGGCACGCCCCCCATGTACAGTAAGATCAGTGTACTGCTGTTTCTCTGCCTCCTGCTAACAGCCCCCACCCCCTCACAGTGTATTTCTGTCTTTAGATTTTATTCCTAGTACTTTAGCACACTCACTAAATTTCATAAATATATAATGTATATGGAGGATCTACTGCATGCCTATTCATACTCATGCATGGAATGGTCCTATTATGCTTTGTTTTTAATTGATTATTATGGTATATTGTGTAATATATTTTGTTTCAATTTAGATCATAAATCTCATCTGATCTAAAGAAGTGTAACTTGATTCCAAGAAACACAAAGCGTTAAAAGAGAAGTATCTTTTTTTTTATTTTAGATTCATACTTACCTAGGTGGATGCAGCATCAGACCGATGCTGCATCTGTCCCCCGCCGTCTCTGCACTGAGAATCGATCGATCGAACATCGGCAATGGCTCGGTTTTCACAGATCCCGAGGGGAACGCTGCTGACTGTCAGTCAGCGTCTCTCCTCTCTGATCCTTCACGCTCCTTGGAGTGCTGAGCTGTGGAGGGGCGGGGAGTGGCCGTCTTAGCGGCTCGCTGAGACTGCCATCAATCAAAGGCAGCTGGTGAATCCAGATTTCTGAAGTCAGTGATGACGTGGTGCCTCGACTGATGGCAATGACATTAGCAGAGAGCGGACTTCAGACCGTTCACCGCTGAAAACGGGTCACAGGGGTGCAAAACGAATTGCCCTCCTGTGACCCATAGGAGAAGCCCAGCCTAAAAATCTCAGGCTGGACTTCTCCTTTAAGGGATAGTCTCATCCCCAGTCTTGATACATTATGAATGTCATTTTCTGAATATTGAGTTCATTTGATGGATACAATACATAGCTTATATGAGTACCGTATTTATCGGCGTATAACACGCGCCGGCGTATAACACGCACCCCAAGTTTAGGAGGGAATATTAAGGAAAAAAACTTTAAGGAGGGAAGTTTAAGGAAAAAAACTTACATTTAAATGCACATCATTGCAGCCTTGTCCCGTGTCCATCTGCAGCCTTGTCCATCATTGCAGCCTTGTCCATCCTTGCAGCCTTGCCCAGTGCAGCCTTGCCCAGTGCAGCCTTGTCCAGTGCCTGTGCAGCCTTGCCCAGTGCAGCCTTGCCCAGTGCCTTTGCAGGCTTGCCCAGTACATTTGCAGCGTTTAAAATTGGCGCCGAGTGGGGAGGACGAGCGCCGCGTGACATATCGAAAGCCGCGTGTATTTTCGGCTATTTTCGGCTCCTCTCGCAGTCCCGCCCACCTCCACTGATTGCGAGAGGAGCCGAGCGCTGACAACATACAGTTCGGCTAGTCTTGGCTCTGCTCGCAGACAGGGGCGGGACTGCGAGAGGAGCCGAAAATAGCCGAACTCGGATTTGTTTCTGTTGTCGGCGCTCCGCTCCTCTCGCAATCAGTGGAGGTAGGCGGGACTGCGAGAGGAGCCGAAAATAGCCGAAAATACACGCGGCTTTCGGAATATCGGCTCCGCTCGCTCCCCTAAGAAGAAAATCAGCGGGAGATCGGCGGGTATCGGCGTATAACACGCACCCACGATTTTCCCCTGATTTTAAGGGGAAAAAAGTGTGTGTTATACGCCGATAAATACGGTGTATGGTTGTGTGTTCTGGGAGTGCTCTCCTGATGAGTTTCATCTATTGTTGATGCTATATATAGATGTTGGGTTGTGTACAACCACTTCTGCATCTGAGGTCTAGTCATTTTCATTTTTTAAAGTGTTACTAAACCCAGGAGCCTACATTCACTATATCTGGTCTCCCACAGTACACAAAACATGGAAATGCAATAGTTTTAGTAAATATAAACTGCTAAATACCTTTTCTCATCAGCAGTATGTAACAGTCTTGTGACTTCTATCAGTGTCTGGTTAAAGATTGTAGGATGAGTTTTCATTCTGCTCAGACTGTCCTATCAGGCTGCAGGACCCCTGACCCTCTGTCTGCACAGTGCTGATTGGCCCTGTGCTGATCAAATGCACTCTCCCAAGAAAATAAAACTCTCTAGCAATACACACCAAACTGAGCATGTGCAGCTTGTCCCCTAACCTCTGTACTATCAGCAGATAGATTGGGGACTGTGGAAGAAGGGGAGGAACAGAGAAGACAGGATCAAACAGCCTTTTTACACAATGCAGAGGATTAACCCCTTAGGTTCCACAGTGAGTATAACAAGCATGCTTTACTGCAGTTAAGGGGTCCTAGTAGGCATTAAAAACGTGTACAGCTTTGTAAAATGTTCATCAATTTAATTTTCAGACTTGTAGGCCATTTGGGCCCCCCTGGAAATCTAGCAGAAAAACTCCATGTTAGCAATCCCCATGTCCTGCCTTCTAGCTAAGATGTTAAAATCGCTGGACACTCGCTCCCAGCATTACTGGATCAAAAACAAATGGTTTTCATGTCCCTTTCCTTCTGCATAGCGACCCCTCAATCAGCACTGGCTCCATTCACATAACAACTTTTGTTTTTTTTCAATGAGTACAAGGTGTTTTCTGATTGGAGGAGGTGGAGATCATGATGTCACTGCCCCTTCTCTCCACCTCATTCAATTTATTAAAGAATAACCATTTTTCTTGCCATTCCCTGCACATAATGCTGTTATTTTTCACAAGATTCTCTTCTACTTAGCTTGAAAACCTTTTCCAAGCAGTGATCATGTGACTCCTGCACTCTGTTGCCACGTACACGCGATCGGAAATTCTGCCAGCAAAAGACCGTTGAGAACTTTTGGTCGAAAAATGTGACCGTGTGTATGCTCCATCTGACTTTTGCTGGCCGAATTTCCGCCACAAAAGATTAAGAGTAGGTTCTAAATTTTTCGGTTGGAAAAAGTTCCAATCGGAAATTCCGATCGTCTGTAGCAATTCCGACACGCAAAATTCCTACGCATGCTCGGAAACAAATTCTACGCATGCTCGGAAACAAATTCTACGCATGCTCGGAAGCATTGAACTTCATTTTCTCGGCTCGTCGTAGTATTGTACGTCACCGCGTTCTTGACGGTCGAAAGTTCAGTGAACTTTTGTGTGACCGTGTGTATGCAAGACAAGCTTGAGCGGAATTCCGTTGGAAAAACCATCCAAGATTTTTCCGATGGAAAATCCGCCCGTGTGTACGCGGCATAAGTGTTACACACTCCTGGACTCCTGCAAGCTGCATGCATTATGCATTCTGGGCTGTATTTTCTGTAAAAATACATTTCTTTATGCTATATTGTACAATCATTGATTTAGTATTTAGTAAGCTGTTTGCAGAAAAACATATGTAGATGGAAGAGTTTCCTTTTTACAAATGATTGTGGTGAAGTTTAGATGTGTCCCACTTGTGACACAGTAATTAAGAAAACATTTTGGGTACAAGGACTGTAGCATATGTTACTGTGTACACTGTGAGTAGGCTCATTTTAATGACTTGTTGCCCGCTGTATAGTAAAATGACCGTGGCGGGGTGGCACTCTCGTTCTGGGAATATGTCATATGAGGGCACCCCAGAACGGGCCCTCTCGCACTAATCTCGGGGGCGTGCAGTGTTGAGATTATATGTTCCTGGGACACGACGCCACCCCAATCTCGGTAAAGAGCCGATGACGTGGCTCTTTACCCATGTGATCGACTGTGTCCAATGGACATTGGACACAGCCAGTCACATGTAAACAAGGAAGTGCTGTTTATTGGCTCTCCTTAGCTCACACTGACAGAGTGTGTTTTTGAGGAGAGTCGATCAGCGGCATCTCCTCGCAGTGGAGACTGTACAGGTAATCAGTGCCCCGATTACAGTACAGCCCCAGCAGTGCCCATCAGTGGCACCAATCAGTGCCCATTAGTGATGCCAGTCAGAGCTGCCTTTCAGTGCCCAGTGCCGACCATCAGTGCCGACCACCAGTGGCACCTATCAGTACTCATCAGTGCCGCATATCAGTGTGGCATATTAGTGCCTCCTCATCAGTGCCACCTAATCAGTGCCGCCTATCAGTGCTCATCAGTGCCTCATATCAGTGCCACCTAATTAGTGCCTCCTCATCAGTGCCACCTCATCAGTGCCCTCCAGTGCCGCCTTATCAGTGCTCATCAGTGCCGCCTCATCAGCGCCCATCAGTGAAGGAGAAAAATTACTTATTTACAAAAACTTTATTTTTCTTCAAAATTTTCAGTCTTTTTTTTCGTTTTTTTAGCAAAAAAAAACCCAGTAGTGATTAAATACCACCAAAAGAAAGCTCTATTGATAAATGATAAAAATGTAATTTGGGTACAGTGTTGCATGACTGTGCAATTGTCATTCAAAGTGTGACAGTGCTGAAAGCTGAAAATTGGTCTGGGCAGGAAGGGGGTGAAAGTGCCCCGTAGGGAAGTGGTGAAGCTCCTCCTACTGTTAGCACAGTTTTGTCACACCCACAGGTTGTCACGGTGTGCACCACATACTTATTTTCCGCTAAGAGCCCTTTCACACTGTGCTACCTAGGGGGTCAGCGGTAAAGTGGCGCTATTTTTTATTCGGCCGACTAGCGGGGCGGTATAGCAGCGCTGCTCCATTGATTTCAATGGGGAGGAGCGGTGTGTTCACCGCTTCATCACTGCTCCAAAGAAGCTGCTGGCAGGACTTTTTCTGATGCCCTGCCAGCGCACCACTCCAGTGTGAAAGCCCTCAGGCTTTCACACTGGAGTGAATGGAGCAGCTGTTTTAGGACGGTTTGCAGGCGCTATATTTAACGCTTATAGCGCCTGCAAAACGCCTCCAGTGTGAAAGGGATCTTAGTGCCCGAGGCTAAATCCCTCCCCAGGTAAACAATTATCTACGGCCACTCAAAGGGTTCACAAAAAAATAATGCAATCCAATCCTCTATTGTTTTAGAAAACTAAAAGCATATTTCTAAAGTATTGAATTTGACATTTATCAAACGTTCACTGCTGCTAAATATTCCAGGTGCAAGTTCACATATGTATATAATCAAACTATGCATATGCCTGGAGTACTTCAAAGCACCATTACTGCAGATGTATTGTTTTTTTTTCAATTCTTATACAGTTAGGAATAGTAGAGAAACATAAATAAAAATCCTGCACCCTAAATGCAGTGTGATTTTGCTGCAATTGCCTCGCGACAAATCATGGCAAAATCGCACAAAAAAAATCATGCGAAGCGTGCCGTTAAAAATAAGTTTTACCATTTAGGGTCCCATTGAGAAATAATGCCATCACAGACGTGTCCCACATTTTGCTGCAATTCTGGAATCGTGGGCATAATCGTGGCGATTTTCGTGAATGGAGCCTAAAGGTTTTTTTTTTTTTACTTTTTTTTTGCATTCTGTGCATTAAAGTGATTGTAAAGTCAAATTTTTTAATAAAATAAATAACAAACCTGTTATACTTACCTCCTCTGTGTAGTTGGTTTTGCACAGAGCAGCCTGGATCCTCCTCTTCTCGGGTAACTCTTTGCTGCTCCTGGCCCCTCCCTCCTATTGAGTGCCCCCGCAGCCAGCAGCTCTCTATGGGGGACCCACGCCAGAGTTCCGGGTATCCATTCTGACATGGAGCCCCGACCTGGTCTCACCTTCTCTCTCACCTGATTGACTGACTAACTTTGATTGACAGCCACGGGAGCCAATGGCGCAGCTGCTGTGTCTCAGTCAATCAGGAGGAGTGTCCCGAACAGCTTGGACACCCGTGGACATGGCTGGAGAGAGATGGGGCTCAGGTAAGTAATTTGGGGGTTCTGGGGTGGCTGCTACACACAGAAGGTTTTTTTTATCTTAATGCATAAAGATAAAAAAAAACTTCTGCCTTTACAACCCCTTTAAGGTAAAAAAACCTTCTGTGCCACAGGACAGTGACATCCCATAAAAATCTCCACCTCCCATACGCGTTACATCCCAAGGGACTTCATCGGCGGGATAGAGCCAGTGAGTCACCTGATTCATATATAGACAATCGGTGCCATAGAAACAGAAGATGCCAACACTGCACAGCAGATGCTTCTGGCATTAAGGACACCGCCTCTACCCATTCAGTACTAACAGGAATTAAACCTGCTGTAACTAATCGGCCTGCTAAGGCTTTACAAAAGAACGGGAAAATTACTGATTCATTACTAAAATCGTCATATCCCATTTACCTCAATGTAAAAAGCCTGAACAATGTATAAAAAAGTTATTTAAAAATATGTCACCTGCTACTATCCTTCACAATACCTGCTGCCATGAAGCACTTAGATCCAAAAAAATTATACATAAATATCAGTAAAATGATCCCTATAAATCCCATATATGAAAAATTAATATACAGAGCAAGCACAGTACCTTCCATAACTACATACCTCCTTTGCACACCCGCCAAACAAAAATAAAAAACAAAAAAATTAAAATTATATATAAGATGTATCACCTACTAAGGCCCCTTTCACACTGGGGCGGGAGCCGCGGTGACGGTAAAGCAGCGCTATGGGCCCTAAGGCCTTTCTTAATATTATTGATATGCTTCTTCACTCTCACACCGAAGGGCCTAGAAGTTTTCCCTATATATTGAAGACCGCAGTCACATTCAAGCATTTAGACCACCCCTCGAGTGCTACAAGTAATGAGATCATTGATAGTGTATTTTGTATTAGTAACAGAAGAAGAGAACTCTTTACATTTTTTGATATTAGATTTAGCCTCCCTACATGCAGTTTATCGCCCACATCTGTAAAAAAACTGATAAAAAGAAAACAGACGATTGTCTCTCAACATGGGGGAGGGGGGGGCGGGTGGTCGACCACTCCAGGGGCTACAATGTCCCTAAGAGTAGGCGCATGCCTATAAATAAACTGTGGGCGGCTAGGAAGGACTGGGCCCAATATCCTGTCCTTCAACAGAATGTCCCAATGTTTCAAACTTTTTACACTGGATATTGTAGTCAAGAACCCATTTGTACTCATGTTTATTACTAATGGTAGCCTTCTGCGCATCAGATACCAAGTAAGTCCTGTCCAAACGTTTAACCCTCTGGATATCTCCTTCTATATCCTCCTTTAAATAGCCTTTTTTACAAAGTCTATCTCCCAAGACTTGAGAAAACTCTGACTTCGAGGAACAGTTCCTCTTTAGTTGGACGAACTGTCCTCAGGGAATTTTACCGAGCCAGGTCTTATGGTGCAAACTATCCAAAGAGATAAAACCATTCCTGTTGGCAAGTTTAAAATAATTTAGTGTTCTAAACCGGTCCCCCCTATTATATACTTCCAAATCTAAAAAAAAACATCTGTTCGCAGTTAATATTCCAAGTCAGGGCGATATTTTAATTATTTCCATTTGGTTTCTCAATAAACAATTCAAGACTAGCTAGATCCCCTTCCCAGATCATGAAGAGGTCATCTATGTACCTTCTGTAGCAGATCAACTGGCCAGGGTGATCATTAAATCCTGCTTCTTCCTCCCAGTGTGCCATGAAAAGGTTGGCAACACTGGAAGCAAAACGAGCACCCATAAAAACCACCCCCCCCCCTAATTTGAAGCAAGAACTGTCCATCGTACCAGAAATAGTTTTTCTTTAAACAAAAATCCAAGCTTTTCAGCAAAAACTGGGAGATCAGTTCCACTGAGGGCCCAGTCCACAGAGAATAAGGCTTTTTGGTAACCAATAATCGTGTAGAGGGAACCTACATCAGCAGTAACCAAGATACTATTACTGGTACTTGGAAGCGTTTCCAAAATTTGGATGATCTGTTTGTTTAATGTCCCTCAAGTAGGCTTTGGTTTCTGCAACCAGTGTTTTCAAAAAAATAATCTATGTATTTCACAGACTCTATGCCGTTGACTATGGGCCTACCTGGGGGGGGGGGATCAATGCATCTTGAATGTTAGGAAGGATATATATATATATATATATATATATATATATATATATATATATATATTTAAAATGGGTGACGCAGACTCAGTGGGGTCTAAAAAAAAGTTCTTCTTTCTTATTTAAAATTATTTTTAATGGCACCTAAAACAAGGTGCCGTTTTGCTGCGATAGTTGCATGATTTATCACATGGCAATCGCATCACGTGAAGCTTGTCAGCCGAAAAGGGGTAGGAACTTCTTTTGGGCAACAAGCTTCACGTAATGCGATTTCCCGAAATTGCCACGCAATATATAACGCAACAAACGTGGCAAAACCACACCATGTTTTAGGTGCTAATGACAATAATGGCACCTGAACCTGCACTTTGCTATTGTAGTGCGTTTTGAGTTCCCAAAATGCCCAGGTGTAAATGGAGCCTCAAAGAGGATTTCCTAACCCTATGTAGAAATTTCATCACACTTCCATGCTACTGTAAGCCAAACCTTCAGAGCACATGGCCAGGGATGTCATCGGCTCCATGCACTCTAAATATCTCCTAAACTGTGCAAGTTTAGGAGATATTCACAGTACCTACAGACAAGCCTTATTATAGGCTTACCTGTAGGTACAAGTGGTGTAACAGAGTTTACTACCACTTTAACTCCACACAGGTCTCGGATTATACTCAGCTCCCTGCTCAATGCTGTGCATATGTAAAATTAGATGCCTGCCCCCTGCCTTCTGGAGCTCAGAAAAGTTGCGTAATATGTATGCTTTAGGAGGCTGTGGAGAGGGGAGGGCTGCAGATAAACAGGTATAACTAATGTTGGAGGATTTGTTTCATCCTAGCGAGGTTAGTGACATTGGTGGGTATATGTAACTATAAATGTGGTGGCTGCATTCGTTTTCTTGCTTTAGTCTTTTTTCATTTATTTCCACCTGGTGATTCAATCAGTAACACACTTCCAGCTATTACAAGAAACATTCCAGGACTTATTACTTTTGTATCAAATATATAGTACTGACGTTTTTCAGATGAAACTTATACATTTTTTTCTTTTAGCAGTGCTTTAGGTTTGGGTGTGTGTGCAATTTGTAGTTACTATGACTTACTTACACACCCGTGTCCTTTGGTTTATTGGGATGACAAATAAACTAAAGAAGGCATATGACTAAATACGTGTTTTGTAAAATAACCGTAGATGATGTCTTATTAACAAATGTCAATTTAAGTTATATTTTCAGGAATGCTCTGGTTTACGGAATGAGGGGTTTTCTGTAACTTTTCCATCATTCAGAAGCCTAAAATAGACTAAGCAAGAGTACAGCTAACCAAATTCTTTCCCACAGTGTCAGAGTTGCTCACTGTATTTGTAATGTATGAGAGCTGCGCTGAAATAAATATGTAGGCGGCCATTGCTAACCATTCCTTCTGCAGATGCCTCTGCCTGCTGTCTGCCATCACTACATTCTGAGTCACTGACCTAAACAAGTACTGTATGTAGCTACTCAAGTCATAACTCCTGATCTGCAAACTTGTTACAAGCTCGATGACCCAAAGTACTGAAGTCACAGGATCAACATGATAGCGAGACAAACCTTATTTTCAAAAGGAGAGAGGTCCAACGTGAAGATTTACAGTATTCACAAAAAAAATGTTTGAGTCCTCTGCAATTTTTTTAACCAGAGATCCTGCAAGTAACAGCACTTCCCATTTCAGGCAACTCAACTATCAGCAAGACAGGTTGACAACACTGCAGCTAATCAAGAGGTAGAGACTTAGGCCGGGTTCACACTGGTACGACAAATGCTCCGACATCGGCAGCTCATGTCGCATGATGTGCGAAAATCAATGTTTCCCTATGAGAGCCGTCTTAATTGGTTCGACACAAGTCGGTCCGACTTTAATAATGCTGCCTGCTCTACTTTGGTCCAGCTTTGATCCTACTTCAGTCCATTGAATATCACTGAAGTCGGATCAAAGTCGGATCACTGTCTTAACTGATCAGACTTTGGCATGCGACTTGTGCTCTGATGATCTTGAAGGGGAACTCCACTCCAAATAAAAAAAAAAAAAAAAAAGCCATGGGTTCCCCCTCCAAGAGCATACCAGGCCCTTCAGTCTGGTGTGGTTTTTAAGGGGAACCCCTACGTTCAAAAAACGGCATGGGGTCCCCCAAAATCCATACCAGTACCTTATCCGAGCACGCAGCCCGGCAGGTCAGGAAAGGAGAAGGGGACGAGAGAGCGCCCCTCCTGAACCGTACCGGGTTGCATGCCCTCAACATGGGGCGGTGGGTGCTTTTGGGCAGGGGGGCCCTGCGACCCTCAACCCAAAGCACCTTGTCCCCATGTTGATGAGGACAAGGGCCTCTTCCCGACAACCCTGGCCATTGGTTGTCGCGGTTTGTGGGTGGAGGGCTTATCGGAATCTGGAAGCCCCCTTTAACAAGGGGACTCCCAGATCCCGGCCCCCCACCTTATGTGAATGAGTATTGGGTACATTGTACCCCTACCCATCCACCTAAAAAAAAAAAAGTGTCAAAAATAAAACACAGTACACAGGTTTCTAAAGTAATTTTTTAAGGCAGCTCCAGGGTCGCTTCCTATTTCTTCTCCCCTCTCCGGCTCTTCTGCCTCCTCCGCTGATGTCTTCTGCCTCTGCCGGTTTTTTACCCTGTCTGGGTCTTCTCCGCTGATGTCTTCTACCCCTCTCCGGTTCTTCTCCCTCTGTATTCTGCCTCTGCCGGGTCTTCTCCGCTATCTTCTCGCTCTTTTGCCGGGTCTTCTCCGCTGTCTTCTCCCTCTGTTCTTCTTCCGATGCTGACTCAACGCTCTCTCCCGCTCTAATGCTGGGTGCACCACTACTTATATTGGCATGGGCAGGGTCACCGGGTGACGTCATCTGGAGGCTCCACCCCATGCCAATATAAGTAGTGGCACACTGCGCACCTAGCATTAGAGCGCATTGAGTCAACATCGGAAGAAGACAGCGGAGAAGACCCGGCAAAATAGTGAGAAGACAGCGGAGAAGACCCGGTAGACGCAGAAGACAGCAGACAGAGGGAGAAGAACCGGAGAGGGCTAAAAAACATCAGAGAAGACCCCAACACGGGAGAAGAGCCGGCAAAGGCAGAAGACATCAGCAGAGGAGGCAGAAGAGCTGGAGAGGGGAGAAGAAATAGGAAGTGATGCCAGAGCTGCCTTAATAAATTACTTTAAAAACCTGTGTACTGCGTTTTATTTTTGACATTTTTTTTTTATAGGTGAATGGGTAGGGGTACAATTTACCCGATGCTCATTCAGATTCTGATAAGCCCCTCACCCGCAAACTGAGGAAAAAAAATGTTTTTTTATATATTTTTTGGGGATATTTAGTATAGCAAAAAGTAAAAAATATTTCATGTTTTTTTTTTAAATTTGTCGCTCTTCTTTTGTTTATTGCGCAAAAAAGAAAAAACCGCAGAGGTGATCAAATACCACCAAAAGAAAGCTCTATTTGTGGGGAAAAAATGATAACAATTTCATTTGGATACAGTGTTGTATGACTGCGCAATTGTCATTCAAAGTGCGTCAGCGCTGAAAGCTGAAAAAAATGGCTTGGTCAGGAAGGGGGTGAAAATGCACTGTAGTGAGGTGGTTAAAGGAGAAGTACAGCCAATGCTCATTTGGCTGTACGTCTCCTGCGGTCCACAGTAGTGCAGTTCCTTCTGCACTCCTGTGACCCATTTTCAGCAGACAGTGGGTTGAAGTCTGCTGTCAGCTGACATCACAGAACCGGTCCAGACTCAGGCAAAATCTCGACCATATGGTTGAGATTCGCCCACATGCCTGAAGGAGCACCTGGCTCAGCCTCTAAGTGAGCCACTGAGAGCCTGAGCCAGCTGATCCCGCCCCCTCCACAGCCCAGCGCTCCAGTGAGCAGCTCTCTAAGAACCGAGTGACCGGCGGTGTTTGATCACTCGGTTCTCAGTGGAGAACCTGTGGGGGACAGATGCAGCTTTGGACCTATGCTGCATCCACCTAGGTAAGTATGATTCTGCTAAAACAGTTATGTTAAGTTCCCAAAAAGCTTTTTTGCACCATCCTTTTAGAGTCGCACTGTACTACATTGAGACGAGAACTATAAGTAATGTTTTCACACATACTAACATGTTGTTACGACAGTAAAGACTCTATAACACCTGAAGATGTAAATAGATTTCATTGAACGAACACCAAACTCTGCATAAATCTTTCTGTAACAAATCTACTGAGTTGGGACTATCTATCTCCTGATAATGAGCACATTAAACTGTGCAGAGCAATGCAATACAACAAAGGAGCCTATCACAACAGCTGTCTGCTCTCTCACGCATCCTGACTAAGTCCCTGTGTGGGATCAGAGCTGGGCCCATGTCCAAGAACAGGCGACCCCTCTTTTATTGTGACAGTAGAGACTGCGAGACAAACCCTTTCCCGATATTCATGACTAGCACCACAGTATTAACCATTTATAAAGTATGTTCCCAAAGAAGATGAAATCCTTAGCAAGCTGCAACCTATTGCACAATCCAAGTGACTGGTTCACGGATGTGCCGAATACAAAGCCACCGCTGTGCCACAGCTCTGCCAAACACCCTGATGTGAAATGCATACAACATCCCCTTTACTCATCATGGAAGGATCGCCAACACATGCCTATACGGCACAACATAAGTCCACCAATGACAGAAAAAGTCAAATTGTCACACCCTTGTATGGATGGATAGACCCTAACCTGAAAAGACATTTTGTATTAGGGCTGAAACAACTAATCAAATAATCGACAACTAATCGATTATGAAATTAATCGATTACTATTTTCATAATCGATTAATCGGCCAGTAACATAATGGAGTTAAAAAAAACTAAAATGAGCCCTTTATTAGTACAAAAAGAGCAAATAATCGCTACTGTAAATATTACTTTACAGTTCTACAGTAAAAAAATTAACCCCTACAGTAGTGATTATCTGCTTTTTTTTTTTTTATTACTATAAAGGGCTAATTTTCATTTTTTTAACCCCCCATTATGTTACTAAACATCTCAGGCCTGGTTCACATCTATATGTTTTTTGGTGCTTTTTTGCAGAAACGCACTTGTTCATTTACATCAGGGATCCTCAAACTACGGCCCTCCAGCTGTTGTGGAACTACACATCCCATGAGGCATTGTAAAACTCTAACATTCACAGACATGACTAAGCATGATGGGAATTGTAGTTCCTAAACAACTGGAGGGCCGTAGTTTGAAGACCCCTGATTTACATGGTTTCCTATGGGACACGTTCACATCTATGCTTTTTTCAACCACTGCTGTTTGGAAAGGGTCAGGGACTTTTTTTTTTTTTTTTTTAACGCAAAACTGTGCTTTTTTGGTTCAATATACTTCAATGGAGAAGCTGCAGAAAAGCATGTAATGCGTTTTTTTTGCAGCAATTTGTGTTTTTTTAATCTGCCCAACAACAAATTGGCCAAAAAAAGTATATCTCCTCTGTCTGTTATTCTCAGAGTGAATTAAATATTTTGCTTCCTAATCATATAGTTGGTTATTTATATTTACCACTGCATAAAGATATTTAATAATAAATTGCCTTTTTTTTAAAACTTTACATATTAACTAAATTATACACCACACTTTTTTTTTTTTTTTTTTAAGGTTATTAACCGAATAATCGATTATTCGAAACAATAATCGGCCAACTAATCGATTATGAAAATAATCGTTAGTAGCAGCCCTATTTTGTATGTTTTATTGCATCCAAATAGACAATATGTTAAACGCTTTCTCTACTATAATGACTCCAAATATTTTATTCTCTACAATTAGATTCCCCAGTACTGAAGGTATATCCCGACATTCAAACCATATAGCTCACCCGAATGGCCATAAAGAAACATTAAATCTCCCCCTTTTGTTCAATGGGTGGATGTGAACTGGTTAACGGAAGACCAAGCTTAGTCTTAGCCAGAACTCTAGATATGGAAATGGAAATTTAATGAGGGAGGGCCGTGGAAAGAGAAAGAGAGGAAGGAAGAGAAAGGGGAAGACCAAGAACACAGAAACAAAAAGGAGCGTTATTACCAAGACAAGAGACAATCACTGTAACTAAATCATGGCTGGACAAACTTAAAGAGACATTTTAAAAGTGATGAGGACTCACATGAGCTGTACAACTAGCTGGCCATCTGCCCTGGCTTTACCCGACGATGGGTACAATATTACTCCTGTTCCACTCTCTCCATGTACTAAATCAATATAGGAATTTAATGTTTTTTTTTTCTTCTCTTCTATGGGTGCTGACTCTTTAAATGTAGGCTGCAGTGTTATCCGACAGTCACACCCTCAGTCTGTCATTTAACTTCCACAATTCACGTTCACTCCCTCATTTTAATCCATCATGAGCAGTGACAATTCCTGGCTGTCACCCAAAAGAGTCAGCATTGTCATTCAACATCTTTTCAGCGCTGTCTGAGCACCATCCTACAACATCCACAACCGATTGTCATTAAGCCACAAAGATTTAATTTCTCACTGTCACACTTATTATTTCACTGCCACATATTACCCATCCTGGTCTCTGGATCAGGCTCATCCTCCAAATACATCCCAATCGTCTCATTGACAGGAAAGCAAATCATTGGGAAACATTAATGCCCCGCACACACGGTCGGATATTCCGATGGAAAAAGTCTGATCGGATTATGTTGTCGGAAAATCTGATTGTGTGTGGGCTCTAGCAGGCTTTATCCGTCGAGAGCAGGATCTAAAATTTTCCGACAACAAAATCCGATCAGACTTTTTCCGGTCGTGTGTAGAGAATTCCGACGCACAAAGTGCCATGCATGCTCAGAAGAAATTTGGAGACGAAAGCTATTGGCTACCAGTGTTGGTCATCTTACTTTAAAAAAGTAATTAGTTAAGTTACAAATTACTTCTCCCAAAAAGTAATTGCGTTAGTAACTCAGTTACTACATTGGAAAAGTAATTAGTTACTCAGCAAAGTAACTGACTTTTTTTTAAATATTCTATACGTGTAACTAAGGGGCGGGTCTAGTATTACTGTAAGCAAGGGGCGCATTTATTATTATTGTTATATATCGTGTAACCAAGGGGCTGCTCTATTAATACTCTAACCAAGGGGCAGATCTGTTATAGCTGTAAGCAAGGGGCGGGTCTATTATTATTATATCGTGTAAGGGGCAGATGGCTACAGAAGAGCTCGATATATAACAATAACAATAAATGCGCCCCTTGGTTACAGTAATACTAGACCCGCCCCTTAGTTACACCATAGACGCCCCTTGCAGAGTAGCATGAGCATTGGGAGCGTGCAGCATTGCCTCGTACAATTACATGTTAACTGCGCCTGCGCGGGGTAGAGTTCACTCAGAGCTGTTTAGGTTCGGCAATTTTCGGAAGCTCCGTAGTCCTTCGTACTGCGCAAGCGCTGAACCTGCGCAGTACAGGGGGTCCTTATCCGGCGGGGGAACTTTTTCGGCAGGACACCGTAATTACACTACTGCCATGTAATTGAGGTAACTCCGCCCAAGTAATGGGAACTGCGTTACCATGAGGGGAAAAGTAATCAGTTAGGTTACTCGTTACCCTCTAAAGTAACTGCGTTACGTAACTCAGTTTATTTTAACTCAGTTACTTACATCACTGTTGGCTACTGGCCTCTACGTAGTCCCGTCGTACATGTTGTACGTCGCCTCGTTCGAAACGATTGGATTTTCCGACAACTTTGTCCAACCGTGTGTGTGCGCGCAACACAAGTTTCGGAGAAAATCCATCTGAAAAAATCCCGTGTGTACAAGGCATAATGGCTGGGTCTAACCTCTGAAACTGATCAACGCATACAATGTGCTGTAGGACAAATCCCCTTCTGTGAAAATAAGAGGCAACGTGTGTTCGCTGACCTCCTCACCTTAGTGCACAAGGACTAGTTCCTTCATTTAATCTATAATTTACTAAAGGGGTCTCCAAACTTTCTAAATAAAGGCAGGTTTACTGTCCTTTAGGGTTTAGGAGGGTCCGATTTTTAGCCAGTGGGAGTAGAAAATGCCCCAGTATCAGCGGGCGTAGGCAATGGGGTCAATTTACTAAAACTGGAGAGTGCGGCTCTGCATAAAAAACAAATCTTCCAGTTTTTTTTATCAAAGTGTAATTTAACAAGCTGATTGACTACAAAGCACAGCTGCACCAGATTTTGCACTCTCCGGTTTTAGTAAATCAAGCCCATTGTCTCAAGTAAATCAAGCCCATTGTCTCAAGTTTGGTGGTCAGTGGAAGTAAAAAGAATTACATAAAGCCAGTAGTCAATAAGAAGAGGAAAATTGTTCCATCATTGGTGTTAGTGGGAGGAATAATGTCCCATCATTGGTGTTAGTGGGAGGAATAGTGTCCCATTATTTTTGAAGTGGAAGGAATAGTGTCCAATCATTGGTGAAGTGGAAGGAATAGTGTCCAATCATTGGTGAAGTGGAAGGAATAGTGTCTTATCATTGGTGAAGTGGAAGGAATAGTGTCTCATCATTGGTGAAGTGGAAGGAATAGTGTCTCATCATTGGTGAAGTGGAAGGAATAGTGTCCAATCATTGGTGAAGTGGAAGGAATAGTGTCCAATCATTGGTGAAGTGGAAGGAATAGTGTCCCATCATTGGTGAAGTGGAAGGAATAGTTTTAAATCATTGGCGAAGTGGAAGGAATAGTGTCTCATCATTGGTGAAGTGGAATGAATAGTGTCCAATCATTGGTGAAGTGGAAGGAATAATGTCTCACCATTGGTGAAGTGGAAGGAACAGTGTCCAATCATTGGTGAAGTGGAAGGAACAGTGTCTCATCATTGGTGAAGTGGAAGGAATAGTGTCTCATCATTGGTGAAGTGGAAGGAATAGTGTTTCATCATTGGTGAAGTGGAAGGAATAGTGTCCAATCATTGGTGAAGTGGAAGGAATAGTGTCCAATCATTGATGAAGTGGAAGGAATAGTGTCCAATCATTGATGAAGTGGAAGGAATAGTGTCCAATCATTGATGAAGTGGAAGGAATAGTGTCCAATCATTGGTGAAGTGGAAGGAACAGTGTCTCATCATTGGTGAAGTGGAAGGAACAGTGTCTCATCATTGGTGAAGTGGAAGGAATAGTGTCCAATCATTGGTGAAGTGGAAGGAATAGTGTCCAATCATTGGTGAAGTGGAAGGAATAGTGTCCAATCATTGGTGAAGTGGAAGGAATAGTGTCCAATCATTGGTGAAGTGGAAGGAATAGTGTCCAATCATTGATGAAGTGGAAGGAATAGTGTCCAATCATTGATGAAGTGGAAGGAATAGTGTCCAATCATTGATGAAGTGGAAGGAATAGTGTCCAATCATTGGTGAAGTGGAAGGAACAGTGTCTCATCATTGGTGAAGTGGAAGGAACAGTGTCTCATCATTGGTGAAGTGGAAGGAATAGTGTCCAATCATTGGTGAAGTGGAAGGAATAGTGTCTAATCATTGGTGAGGTGGAAGGAATAGTGCCCCATTGTTGGTGTTATGGGAGAAATAGTGCCCCATCTTTGGTGAAGTGAAAGTAATACAGGCATACCCCACTTTTAAGTACACAATGGGGTTTATTTACTAAAACTGGAAAGTGTAAATCAGGCTCCCTTCTGCATAGAAACCAATGAGCTTCCAGTAGTATAACATTGTTGATATCAGAGGGAGATATAGTGCCCTAAGGGCCGGATAAAGGCAAGCAAAAGATCAGTTTGGAGACCATTGATTTAGTAGTCTCAACTTTGTACATGAGGAACTAGAGTAGTAATTCCTACATCTGGTCTAGTTATCATCTACGAAGTCTTACCTTAGTGCAAGAGGAACTGGAATAATTTGTTTATGTGATCTATCATTTAGTAGTCTCACCTTAGTGTACCAGGAACTGGTGTAATTCCTCTATGTAATCTATTTATTATCTACTAGTCTCACCTTAGTACGGGAGGAACTAATGTCATTCCTATGTGTAATCTAGTTACCATCTATTATTCACCTTAGTGCATGAGGAATGGAGTCATTCCTATATATAACCTAATTACCATCTAGTAGTCTCACTTTTGCGCACTAGGAACTAAACTTATTTATATACTGAATCTAGTTATCATGTAGTAATCACACTAGTGCATGAGGAACGTGAGTAATTGCCATATATAATCTAGCTCTTATGTAGTATTCATTTTAGTGAATGAGGAATTGTAGTCATTTCTATGTGTAATCTAGTTATCATTCAGCAGACTCACTTTAGTAAATTGGAAAATGAAGTAATTTCTTTATGTAATGTAGTTATCATTTAGTAGTGTTTTTTATACTGTGTTCAACTTCCTGACCATTTAAGGCTGGTACACACTACAGGCATACCCCACGTTTAAGTACACAATGGGGTTTATTTACTAAAGCTGGAAAGTGCAAAATCGGGCTCCCTTCTGCATAGAAACCAATGAGCTTCTAACCCCAGCTTGTTCAACTAAGCTTTGGTAATAAAACCTGGAAGCTCATTGGTTTCTATGCAGAAGGGAGTCTGATTTTGCACTTTCCAGCTTTAGTAAAGAAACCCCATTGTGTACTTAAACGTGGGGTATGCCTGTAATAGTGTGTATCGTGTATCGTTGGATCGTTAGTACAGCGGCTCCGACCAGAGCTCTACGTTTTTTTTTTCATTGGGTTGAATGAAAAAAACAAAGCGCTCTGGTTGGAGCCGCTGTACTAACGATCCAATGTTAGTACAGCGATCTCCCCCGCTGAGCTGTTGTCTTCTGACAGGGGGACAGCATTGATTGGGAGTCGGTTGGCCGCTGATTTTCCAGCACGCTTGTTTGACAGAAACCGGCCAAACTGGCTGACATTTGGCCCGTGTGTACTGGGCATTATAAATGGCAATTCTTGTCAAGTAAGTGTGTATCATCAAGTATCCCTAATGTATAGGTCTCCCCCTCTATTTCCTGTTGTGTGTATTCCAAACAATCTGATCACACTGCTAAATAACTGCAAATACACAGGCTGATGCCTACCCATGACAATGAAACACCTACCTGTCACTTTGCAACTCAGTTGACAAACAGAAGCAGTGTATGTGCAATCAGATCACAACTCCAAGTAATTCATTTTGTATAGAGAGATGAGGGGTTAGAGACTCTGTCAGGTTTTCATTTCTGTCTGTGTCCTTATTGGGCAGATTTCCCTTAACTTCACACAAGAGCAGGGAGTGATAGGGAAACACATTTTAGTAGAGAGGGAAAGAGTCAGAACTTCTGGCAATGTTTTTATTGCTCTTCCCATCTTCCTCTCTAAGGCCCCTTTCACACCGGGGCGTTTTTTCATGCGGTGCAGCGCTAAAAATAGCGCCTGTTCACCGCATGAAAAAATCCGGCCCCTTTAACTCCAGTGTGAAAGCCGGCGGGCTTTCACACTGGAGCGGTGCGCTAGCAGGATGACAAAAAAAGTCCTGCTAGCAGCATCTTTGGAGCGGGATAGGAGCGGTGTGTTCACCGCTCCTATACCGCTCCTTCCCATTGATTAGAATGGGAGACCGCGGTAAAACCGCGGCAATACCGCCGCAAAGCGCCGCCACGGCGGCGCTCTGCGGGGGGTGTTTAACCCTTTTTCGGCCGCTCGCGGGGGGGTAAAAACCGCACCGCGAGCGGCCGAAAACCGCGGTGAAAACGACGGTAAAGCAGCGCTAAATATAGCGCTGCTTTACCGTCACCGCGGCTCACCGCCCCAGTGTGAAAGGGGCCTAAGCGAATGCTACACCCCCTCTTCTTATGTTGTCATTACAGCGCATGGAAGTGAAGGGAAATCACCCCCAATGAGGTCACCAGTATAAATAAAAATGTTACAGAGGGTTATTTACGAAAGGCAAATCCACTTTGCACTGCAAGTGCACTTAAAAGTACAGTCGCTCTAAATCTAAGGGGTAGATCTGAAATGAGTGGAAGCTCTGCTGATTTTATCATCCAATCATGTGCAAGCTAAAATGCTGTTTTTTATTTTCCTTGCATGTCCCTCTTGGATCTACAACGACTTTACTTCCAAGTGTACTTGCAGTGTAAAGTCGATTGTCCTCTAGTAAATAACCACCCAGAGGGTTTACTGGGCTAGCATCTGACAGAACTTGCTATTCTAAATATTGACTGCAACACAAGTTAAAGTGGTGTTTCCCTCAAATTTCCAACTTTTAATCTATGTGCAGCAAATGAGCTAATACAAATTAATTGGATAAAAAAAATAAAAAAAATCACTTACCTATTTCTCCCTGTTGCTAGGTGGTCCCACGAAATCTGCCTCTTCCATAGCTGGGGCTAACAATGTCACTTCCCCTTGGCGCAGTCAGTCATCTGGGACATGTGACAGGTCCCAGATGACTGCGGCGTATCACGGCGTGCGGCGCCGCTCAGCGCATGCGCAGTGGGTGCCCAGCTGTGAAGCCACAGCTGAGTGCCCACAGTAAGGATGCCGGCGCCACGAGCGGAGCGGGGAACGAGGGGAGGGGGCTTCGTTCCCCCGCATCGCTGGACCCTGGAACAGGTAAGTGTCCGATTCTTAAAAGTCAGCAGCTGCAGTATTTGTAGCTGCTGACTTTCAAAAAAACTAATTTCATGGGCAAACCACTTTAAACTTGGTAGATCTTGGAACAAACATTTGTATGAAAATTCTCAGTACCTTTGATGACTTGACAAATGTCGCTCAAGAGCACTTCTAAATTAAATTTGCTTTCAATATCCGATTTTGAAAGGAATGTACTGCACCTTCCAGACCAAAAACACTTTCAGTGTTGAAATGTATTCATTCAAGAACATTTTTCCCTCCTCCTTTTTCAATTGTTCTCATCACTGTGATCAAAAATGAATGTCAATTTGACACCACTATGGTTAAAAAAAATTGATGAACGTTAAAATGGAACATTTCAAATAAAATTCGACTTGTGTATGGCTAACCTAACTAACTGGGCCAATTCTGACATTTCTCTCCAACATGTAAAATTCTTAATTTTTTTGCTAGAAAATTACATAGAACCCCCAAACATTATATATGTTTTTTTTTTTTTAGCAAAGAGCCTAGAGAATACAATGGCGGTCGTTGCAACGTTTTATCTCGCACGGTATTTGTGCAGCAATTTTTCAAACACATTTTTTTGGGAAAAAAAAACTGTTTCATGCTTTAAAAAAAAAAAAAATACATTAAAGTTTGCCCAATTTTTTTGCATAATGTGGAAGATGAAGTTTCGCCGAGTAAATAAATACCTAACATGTCACGCTTCAAAATTGCACACGCTCATGGAATGGCGGCAAACTTGGGTAAGTAAAAATCCCCATACGCTTTAAATTTTTTTACTGGTTACATGTTGTGAGTAACAGAGGGGGTCTAGGTCTAGAATTATTTCTCTCGCTCTAACGTTTGCGGTGATACCTCACATGTGTAGTTTGAACACCGTTTTCATATGTGGGCGGGACTTACGTATGCGATTGCTTCTGCGTGCAAGCTCACGGGGACTTTAAATTTTTTTTTAATTGTTAATCTTACTTTTCTTTTTTTAGTTTGACACTTTAAAAAAATAAATTTTTTTGATCACTTTTATTCCTATTACAAGGAATGTAAACATCCCTTGTAATAGGAATATGGCATGATCGGTCCTCTTTACAGTGAGATATGGGGTCAATAAAGGAGGCAGTGAGGCCAAGGCTAGGCCGGAAAGCAGGAAGTGCAGGAAAGCAGAAAAATCTGTCAAAAAAGGCAAACATATATATATATATATATATATATTATTATTTTTTTTTAAATACAAGGAAAGGGGAGAAAAAAAAAGAAGTTTGCTATACTTAGTAAAATTCAGCTTTAACTCCCTCACTAGGGTTTTATTATATAGCCTGATGACAAACACTGTATGTTTTTTATGGCAAACTGTGGAGCCTTCTTCTATGCCATTTACATTATGAATGTACTCTTGTGTAATTTCCTCTGTTGCACCCATACAAATGTAATATGCATTCTTGCTTACTAAACAAACAAAAAAAGTGTGACGGAAATGAGAACTCTTATCCACCTAATTCAAAGCTGGGCTTTAACTCATTTCTGTCCTATGCGCCATAGAAAATTGAACTGTTGCAAATTTTTGCAACAAGCTGGAAAGTCTCTGGTAATTCTGTTCAGTTACAGAAAGAAGGTTTATGGAGGGGACTTTTGGAAAAGCACCACTATGACAAATATATATAAAAAAAAATACAAATATCGCTTTTATTAAATACATTCTTAAGACAATAATAAAATACATGCAACAGTGAATGAAAATTTTGCACAGAATAGAACTTTCTTCATAACAGGAAATGGCTCTAGATCCCAAAAAGAATCGTGGGTATTTCTACGCGTTTCGACTCAAGGGTCTTTGTCTGGGGTTCTCAAGAGCAACAGATTGGACAACTGTCTAAAAATATAACTAGTAATAAGTGTCATAAACACATAAATGCACATAGCATGTATATAGGTAAACATATCAAGTAAGGAAACTATATACCGTATTTATCGGCGTATAACACGCACTTTTTCCCCCTTAAAATCGTGGGAAAGTCGTGGGTGCGTGTTATACGCCGATACCCCCCCCAAAAAAATGACAAAAATTGGTTGCGGCGCCGAAAAATAGCGACCGCCACCTAAAAAGACCGAACCGCGGCCGAAAAAGGCTGAAGCCGACTGTTCAGCTGCGCTCGTAGTCCCGCCTCCCTGCGCTCGCTCACGAAACAGCAGGGAGGCGGGACTCCGAGCGGAGCCGAATAGTCGGCTTGGTCTTTTTCGGCCGCGGTTCGGTCTTTTTTGGCGGCGCATGCACAGTCTGTCTCGGCGGCGGGAAATTTAAACGTCGGCAAGGCTGCAAATGACACTGGGCAAGCTACAAACTGGGCAAGCTACAAATGACGCTGGGCAAGCTACAAATGACACTGGGCAAGCTACAAATGACACTGGGCAAGCTGCAAATGACGCTGGGCAGGCTGCAAATAACGCTGGGCAAGGCTGCAAATGACGCTGGGCAGGCTACAAATGACACTGGGCAAGCTGCAAATAACGCTGGGCAAGGCTGCAAATGACGCTGGGCAGGCTACAAATGACACTGGGCAAGCTGCAAATGACACTGGGCAAGCTGCAAATGACGCTGGGCAGGCTGCAAATGACGCTGGGCAAGCTGCAAATGACGCTTAAATGTAAGTTTTTTTTTTCCCTAAACTTCTCTCCTAAAATTTTTTTCCTTAAAATTCCCTCCTAAACTTGGGGTGCTTGTTATACGCCAATAAAAACGGTACATGTTATGTGCATTTATGTGTTTATGACATTTATTACTGTTTATAGTTTTAGAAAGTTGTCCACACTATAAGAAAATCAGGCAAATGATCGTTCGATTTTCTGGGTTGTTTGGTACGACGCTGTCTACTCCTGGGTTTATGGAGCTTGCCCCTGCCCCTCTCCCGCTGTGATTGTACACAGCGGGAGCCTATCAGCAAGTCCTGCCCAATGATTCATGGCCAGGACCTGCTGATCGGCTATGAGCAATCACAGCCCAGAGCTCTGTGTGGGTAAACCACACAGAGCTCTGTACTGGGGCAGTGATCTGTCAGTCTCTCCTCAGGGATGAGAAAATGAGTGATCTAGTAGTAAAAGCAGCACACTTTACACATCACACACAGCTAGGCACACAGTTAACTCCTGGATTTCCCTAGATGTAAAAACTCCTTCCCAGCCAGTGTCATTAGTAGAGTGACCATGTAAAGAATTATCACTGATCACTGTATTAATGTTAGTCAGTTCCCCCCCCCCCCAGCATCAGTTAGTGTCAGATTGACCACCGCACTATTGCAGTCCCATTATAAGTCACTGATTGCTGCCATTAGTAGTATAAAAATAAATAAATAAAAATTCAGTATATATCCCATAATTTGTAGCGCTATAACTTTCATGCAAACCAATCAATATACACCTATTGAGATTAAAATATAATCAAAAACATGTAGCAGAATACATTTTGGCCTATGAAGACATTTGATTTGTTTTATTGGATTTGTTTTATAGCAGAAAGTAAAAAATATTATTATGTTTTTTTCAAGATTTTTGGCCTTTTTTTCATTTATATTGCAAAAAATACAAAACCCAGTGGTGATCAAACACCACCAAAAAAAAGTTTTATTTGTGTGAAAAAAATTATACAAATTTTTTTGGGGTAAAGCGTTGCAGAATAGCAAAAATTGGCCTGGTCATGAAGGGGGTAAAACTTCTGGAGCTTAAGTGATTAAAGTGAATTAGTGAAACTAACCCCCTCTGTCCTTCAAAGCCAAGGAAGCCGCCATCTTATCCTCTGTGTGATCTGCGGGTAATAAGGGCAGCACAGTGGCGAAGTGGTTAGCACTTCCACCTGGCAGCACCGGGGTCGTCAGTTCAAATCCCAACCACGGCACTACCTGCACGAAGTTTGCATGTTCTTCCTGTGCTTGCATGGGTTTCCTCCCACACTCCAAACACATGCTGGTAGGTTAATTTGTCCCTAGTATGAAAGGGGCTTTAGATTGTAAGCTCCTTGAAGGCAGGGACTGATGTGAATGTACAGTATATATGTGTAAATAGATGGCGCTATAATAAATATAGTGCTGCACATGTGATCAGTTATGACCAGGGCTTTTTTTCAGCGGGAGCATAATTCCTGCACCTCCAGCATGAAATGTATGTAATAGCAAGGGGTACTGGGGTGTGCTGTAGGGTCTATTGATGCTGGCAGGCAGGAATATATTTTTGTGTGGGGGTCTTCTGTTGCTGGGGTTATCTATTATTGCATGGATGGGATCTATTGTTGCTGAGGAGACATTATTGCTGGGGTATATTGTTGCTGAGGGAGGTCTATTGTTGCTGAGGGGGGTCAATTGTTACTGGGGTGGGTATATTGCTGCTTAGGGGGATCTATTGTTGCCCCATTGAGCCCCACTGTCAACCCCATTGAGCAGACATATTATTGCTGGGGTATATTGTTGCTGAGGGGGATCTATTGTTGCTGGGGTGAGGTATATTGTTGCTTAGGGGGATCTATTGTTTCTGAGGAGACATATTATTGCTGGGGTATATTGTTGCTGAGGGGGATCTATTGATGCTGGGGTGGGGTATATTGTTGCTTAGGGGGATCTGTTGTCGCTGAGGGGACCTATTATTGCTGGGGTATATTGTTGCTGAGGGATCTGTTGTTGCTGGTGAAGTATATTGTTGCTGGGAGAATCTAATATGGGAAGAGATCTAATATTGCTGAGGTGGGGTCTAATGTTGCTGGGGGATCTGTTGTTGCTGGGTGCAGAGGATCTATTTTTACTGCTTTTCTTGTTATCCTTAACAAAGTCCATACAGATTTTTTACCACCACAAAATAATACTTGGTTCTGTACTCTCTGAAAGGGCAGTACTGGGAGATGGGTGGGGTGGAACCAAGGGATGGTGCTCAGAGGTGGGTAGGGGGCGGAGACAAAAGACACTGCTCGGAGGTGGGTAGGGGGCAGAGACAAGGAATGACTCAGAAGGGGGCAGGGGGGTTCCTGCACCGGGATGAAGGAATTTCTGGGACAAAGACATTTCTGGGTGCTAAATGAAGGATTTTCTGGGTCCTGGGACAAAGACATTTCTGGGACGAAGTACTTTTTGGGTCCCGGGACAAAGGACTTTCTGGGTCCCAGGAAGAAGGACTTTCTGGGTCCCGGGACGAAGGAATTTCTGGGTCCTGGGACAAAGAAATTTCTGGGACGAAGGACTTTCTGGGTCCCGGGACGAAGGACTATCTGGGTCCCGGGACGAAGGACTTTCTGGGTCCCGGGGCGAAGGACTTTCTGGGTCCCGGGACGAAGGACTTTCTGGGTCCTGGGACGAAGAAATTTCTGGGACGAAGGACTTTCTGGGTCCCGGGACGAAGGACTTTCTGGGTCCCGGGACGAAGGACTTTCTGGGTCCCGGGACGAAGGACTTTCTGGGTCCTGGGACGAAGGACTTTCTGGGTCCTGGGACGAAGGACTTTCTGGGTCCTGGGACGAAGGACTTTCTGGGTCCCGGGACGAAGGACTTTCTGGGTCCTGGGACGAAGAAATTTCTGGGACGAAGGACTTTCTGGGTCCCGGGACGAAGGACTTTCTGGGTCCTGGGACGAAGAAATTTCTGGGACGAAGGACTTTCTGGGTCCCGGGACAATGAAATTTCTTGCTCCTGGGACGAAGGACTTTCTGGCTCCCGGGACGAAGGACTTTCTGGCTCCTGGGACGAAGGACTTTCTGGCTCCCGGGACGAAGGAATTTCTGGCTCCCGGGAAGAAGGAATTTCTGGCTCCTGGGAAAAAGGAATTTCTGGGTTCGGGGACGAAGGAATTTCTGGCTCCCGGGAAGAAGGAATTTCTGGCTCCCGGGAAGAAGGAATTTCTGGCTCCCGGGAAGAAGGAATTTCTGGCTCCCGGGAAGAAGGAATTTCTGGCTCCCGGGAAGAAGGAATTTCTGGCTCCCGGGAAGAAGGAATTTCTGGCTCCCGGGAAGAAGGAATTTCTGGCTCCTGGGAAGAAGGAATTTCTGGCTCCCGGGAAGAAGGAATTTCTGGCTCCCGGGAAGAAGGAATTTCTGGGTTCGGGGACGAAGGAATTTCTGGCTCCCGGGAAGAAGGAATTTCTGGCTCCCGGGAAGAAGGAATTTCTGGCTCCTGGGAAGAAGGAATTTCTGGGTTCGGGGACGAAGGAATTTCTGGCTCCCGGGACGAAGTGATTTCTGGCTCCCAGGAAGAAGGAATTTCTGGCTCCCGGGAAGAAGGAATTTCTGGCTCCCGGGAAGAAGGAATTTCTGGCTCCCGGGACGAAGGAATTTCTGGCTCCCGGGACGAAGGGATTTCTGGCTCCCGGCATGAAGGAACCCTGTGCACATGTGTGAGAATTATGTCATCCTACACCGGCCAAACATCGGAAGACTCCACCCCCGGGAGAAGCCAGGACCAATGAGGGAGCTCATTGGGGGTGTTCAAGGACTTTAGTTCCACTTTAAGGACGTATTGATGGGCGCAGAGCTGCACTGATGGGTGTCATTAGGAGTTCAGTATTATTAGTCCTCATAGACCTCTATGTACCCAGAACTCCTGTGCTGAGCCCCTCCATTCACTCCTATACACCTGTACCAGCCATAGCAGCCTCTGCTGTCACCATCCCACCATTGTGCTCACCACTGCCACTCCTCCCTCCATCCCTCACCACCATCTCCTCTCCCCCTCCCCCCTCACACTTATCACCCCGCACATCCTCTAGAAATCAGTGTCGTGACAATGAGCACCTACCTGACGTCACCTTCTTATGTCACAGCAGCACACAGATATCTCACCACTCCCATCCAGACGGTTCTACGTCACCACCCCCTTCCACTGTCTGCCACCGCATCCTCACCCCGCCAGCCAATCACCGCGCCGCTCACCCTCAGCACCGAGTCAGCCACGGAGGGGGCGTGGAACAGAGAGGGGGCCAATCCCCGGCCACGTGTTCTACCCAATAGACATGCTTCCCCGTGTGCTACGTCACCGGCCCTCTCTAAAGACTACAACACCCGGCATGCTCCGAAGCGCGGAAGACTACAATAGTGACTGACATTAAAATATAGTTCCGTTTTTCTTTTTCTGTATAACGTTCATTCTCTTTTGTGACTTCAGCAGAACTTGATACATTTTTCTACGTTGCTGTATGAATTTCTTTTTTTTTTTAAACTCATAAAAATATTGTATAAGTCAGTAAAGGATTGAGTGTAGGGGGTGGCGGAGTGATATACACATGGGAAGCATTGCAGGGGGGGACGTACGACGTGAGCTATACGTGTCTGCAGGTTGCTAAGGAGCCGGTGCGGAGGGAGAAGCGAAGCGGCTGGTAAATTATCCCGTTCTATGTAGTTCCGTTCAGCGCGTTTCCGGTTTTGGACTATTGTGTGAGGGATAATTGATGTGGCGGGCTGTGCGGTGTGTGGTGTGCGGGGCGGCCCGGGGGACCGGGAATACCGCACCTTATTATACCGCTTTTCTCTATTCACAACCTTTGTTGTTGGAGCTCTGCTCACCTCATACAGCCCCCCCCCCCCCCCCCCCCCCCCCCCCCCCCCCGCTTCCTCAACACCACATCCAGCCCTATAGAACTCTGTATATTCATAGAACCCTATGCAACTATATATATATATATATATATATATATATATATATATATATATATATATATATATATATATATATATATATATATATATTCATGTTACCCTCCCACTGCCACAGCCGAGTGCTTTTTTTTTTTTTTTTTTTGCAATCGTGTTAAAATGGCCATTTTTTTAGGTTTGAGGTTTAGTTATTCCCTCCCCCAACATTAACCCCTTCAGCCCCGGAAGGTTTTTACCCCCCCCCCCTTTATGACCAGGCCATTTTTCCAGTTTCGGCACTGCGTTACTTTAGCTTACAATTGCGCGGTCATGCGACTTTGTACTTAAACAAACAAAATGTATGTCCTTTTTTTTTCCCCCCACAAGTAGAGCTTTTTTTTTTTGGTGGTATTTGATCACCTCTGCAGTTTTTATTTTTTGCGCTATAAACAAAAAAAGAGTGACAATTTAAAAAAAAAAAAAGATTTGTTTTACTTTCTGCTATAATACATATCCAATAAAAAAAAAAAAGTAAAAAATCTAATTTCTTCATCAGTTTAGGCCGATATGTATTCTGCTATATATTTGTGGGGAAAAAAAATCCCAATTAGCGAATATTGGTTTGCGCAAAAGTTATGGCGTCTACAAACTATGGGATGTTTTTATGTTTTTGTTTTTCTGTTTTACTAGTAATGGGGGTGATCAGCGATTTTTAGCGGGACAGCGGTGGACAAATCCGAAACTTTCTGGGGACCAGTGACACCAATACAGTGATCAGTGCTAAAGAGAAAAACACTCTCACTGTTCTAATGACACTGGCAGGCAAGGGGTTAACATCAGGGGGGCGATTAAAGGGTTAAATGTGCTCCTAGGGAGCAATTTCTAAAGCCTCGTACACAGGATCAGATTTTCGGAGGACCGTTCGTCCGTTTTTTGTTGCATGCCAGTCTCATGTCGAAAGTGAAGCGGTCACTCGCCATACGAAAATTCAGAAGTGATGTCATGTGTTGAATCATTTTGTATGTATTCTTTCGTTTGTCATCATTTGTAGTCTTGTTCTTACAATTTTTGGGGATAAAAACCGCACTAATTATTTGAAAATCGTACGTTGAGTTCACATACAATTAAAATTTTAGTCTGCACATCCAGCTTTTGTCAGGCGAAAAATCGGAATCGTCTCTCGAAAGCACCGTACTAACGATCCGAAAATTGCAGATCGTTCGCTGGACGTAATTTTACTTCCGATTATCGTATTGCGCGCACGGGGCATAACTGTGTGGGGGATGGACTGACTGGAGGAAGAGAGAGATCTGTGTTCCTGATTAGCAGGAACACCAGATCTCTCACTTCCTCTGACAGAGCGACGGTCTGCCTTGTTTACTTAAGCAGACTACCGTTCTGCCTCTCCAGCGACTGATCACGGGTGGCCGGTGAACATGCCCTGCCGCGGTATATGTTTGGTGGCCGGTCCGGAAGCGGTTAAACCAGAACTCCAGCCAAAAATATCAAGATACAAACAAATAGCGCTTTAACCACTTGACCTCTGGAAAATTTACCCCCTTCATGACCAGGCCATTTTTCGACATACGGCACTGCGTTACTTTAACTGACAAGTGCGTGGTCGTGCGACACTATACCCAAATAAAATTAGTAATTTTTTTTCCCAAATAGAGCTTTCTTTTGGTGGTATTCGATCACCTCTGCGTTTTTTTTTATTTATTTTTTTTTTTTTCTGCCGCTATAAACAAAAAAAAAAGGCCAACATTTAACCACTTTCAGCCCGGACCATTTTGCTGGCTTAAGACCAGATCACTTTTTGCGATTCGACACTGCGTCACTTTAACTGACAATTGCGCGGTCGTGCGACGTGGCTCCCAAACAAAATTTACGTCCTTTTTTTCCCACAAATTGAGCTTTCTTTTGGTGGTATTTGATCGCCCCTGCGGTTTTTATTTTTTTCGCTATAAACAAAAAAAGAGCGACAATTTAAAAAAAAAAAAAAAAACATTATTTTTTACTTTTTGCTATAATAAATATCCTCCAAAAATTTATAAAAAAAAACTATTTTTTCCTCAGTTTAGGCCGATACGTATTCTTCTACAGATTTTTGGTAAAAAAAATCGCAATAAGCGATTATTGATTGGTTTGCGCACAAGTTATAGCGTTTACAAAATAGGGTATCGTTTTATGGCATTTTTAGTAATATTTTTTTTTCTTTTTTTACTAGTAATGGCGGCGATCAGCCATTTTTATTATTGTGACTGCGACATTATGGCGGACACATCGAAAATTTTTGACACATTTTTTGGACCATTGTCATTTATACAGCAATCAGTGCTATACAAATGCATTGATTTCCTGTGTAAATGACACTGGCAGTGAAGGGGTTAACCAGGAGGTGGCCGTGTAGGGGTTAACTGTCCTAGGGGCGTGTTTCTAACTGTGGGGGGCGTGGCTGTGTTTTACACATCACTGATCTCTGCTCCAATCACAGGGAGCAGAGATCAGTGACACTGTTGCTAGGCAGAACGGGGAGATGCTTGTTTACTTTAGCATCTCCCCGTGAGACGATTGCGGGTAACCCTGCGGCGATCGAGTCAGCGGGACCCGCGATTGGACTTATGGAGGTCCCGACTGGCGCGCGCGCCGCTGACTGCAAATTTAAAGGGACGTACCTGTACGCCCATTTGCCTGTCCGTGCCATTCTGCCGACGTACATCTGTGTGCGGCGGTCGGGAACTGGTTAATACTGCTTTAAAATTGAACTAAACTCTCCTCTCCTTTTACAGCCATGGAAGCTGCCATCTTAGCCTCTGATCTACAACTGCCATGGCGCTGCACATGTGATCAGTTATGACTCAAGCTATTCAATGGCTTGACAGTTTGGTTGTGAGCACAAAGGATTGTGACTTATCATTCATGGCATTCCTTGAAGATGACTCATTTTGAAAACTGTTAAAGCGGAACTAACCCCCCCCCCCCCCCCCCATCCTTTACAGCCAAAGAAACTGCTATTGTTTGATCTTCAAATGCCATAGTGCTGCACATGTGATCAGTTATGACTCCAGCCGTTTGACAGTTTGATTGAGGACACAAGCAAATGTGACAGTTAACATTCCAGGAATGTGACTGTTTTTTGAAACTGTTACTTTGATGGGTTCAGTTTCGTTATAATTTTCAAAGATCCCCAAATATCACAACAGAAGGCTCCAGTCCACTTTCAGTTGGATTCTAACAACCTCCAATCATCTGCTGTTTGTGTACATTAGAGGGCTGGCAGCATGCTATGATTCTGCACTCATAGGGGAAAAAAAGCAATGATTTTTCTGACTCTATTGAGAACTTTGAAAATTAATTTGCCTATTTACACAAATTTTCAATTTCCTTTTAGCTTTACCTTCAACTATGTAGTACAAGGGTCTGCCTGATTGCATACTAGGGGTGCAACGGATCGTCGCCGATCCGTGATCCGAACGGGTCACCCTGTTCGGATCAGCAGGAAAGGCCGCGGCTTCGGCCTAGCTCCGGAGCGGCAGCCATCTTGGTACACCCGGCGGCCATTTACAATGTGATCGCTCCGTCACATGACAGAGCGATCACTTGTAAACAAACTCTGCATTACACCCTGCCAATACTCTGCATTACACCCTGCCAATACTCGGCGATACCCAGCCAATATTACAGTGGGGGAGATGACGTGGATATTACAGTGGGCACTATATGGTGGTCGAATTTTCACAGGTTTTCAAATTCAATTATTATTTGCTGATTCGAAAAATGATCCGATCCGTGACTCTGATCCGAGGATTAATCCGATCCATGAGTGTTTTGATCCGTTGCACCCCTATTGCATACAAATTGAAAGTGTTTAGGTTCAACCTCATATTATAAGGTTTTGGTAAATCTAAAGGAAACTTGTGAAAGTATAATGTATAAGGCCCCTTTCACACGGTCGGACCGTTCAGATCCGCCTGTCAGTTTTGACGGCGGATCTGAATGGGCGCTCCATGTTAGTCTATGGAGCGTCGGATGTCAGCGGAGACATCTCCGCTGACATCCGACCCGGTCCTATCCGCCAAAAGCAGACGTATGGCTCTACGTCCAGATCCGTCGCTGGCGGATCGAATCGGGTGAGATCTGATGAAAACGGACACACTGTCCGTTTTCATCCGATCACTCCATAGAGACCAGCGGCGCTCGCAAGCCCCTCCCCGCTCAGTGAGCAGAGAGGGACTCGTCATCCGCTGGTTCAGCGGAGATCACCGGAGAGATCTCCCGCTGAGCCGGCGGACTCCGTGGAAGCGGAGTCCGCCTCGTGTGAAAGGGGCCTAATACATGAAGCAAATTTCCTTCCTGCAACCCGAAATTTGGTCGATTTTCCCCCAGGGTGGATTTGATTTAAATCAAGTCGATTTAAATCATGAATGATATCCCTAGTAAAACGGCTTGATTTAAATCATAATTTTTAAAGAGCAGCTGTCATCTCTGTCCTGCAGCGGCTCCTCCTCTGACCTGCTGTTGACTAAGTCCCATTCACTTTAATGGGATGGCTGGTGATGCAGCAGTGACACAACAAGGTGAGGGATGTGGCGGCAGCAGGTGAGTGGATGCCCACTCGCAGGCGCTGCCATGATGGATCTGAAATGATAGGTGCTCTTCAAATGTAAGGACTTATTTTTGCTGGTAGTTAGAATCTTTAAAGCTCGATTCACATCTATGCATTTTGCTTTTGAGCGTTTTTGCGGTGCTTACCGCGTTTTTGGACACACGCTTTTACCGCGATTTTGCCGCTATTTGCGCTTTTGTATTTTTTTTTTTTTACACTGTGGTTGCTTAGCAACCAGCTATATACAGTGTAAAAAAAAAAAAACGCAAATCGCGGTAAAAACGCAGTACTTTGCATGAAAAAAAGTCCCCGACCCTTTCCAAAAATGCAGAGGCACAAAAATGCATTGATGTGAACATGTTCCATAGGAACCCATGTTAAAAAATTTCCCTGCATTTCTGCAAAATGCATCAAAAAACGCGCTAGTGTGAATGGAGCCTAATACAGGTAGTCCGCGTGTTACTAACAAGATGGGGTCTGTAGGTTTGTTCTTAAGTTGAATCTGTAAGTCAGAACAGGTACATTTTGTAAGTGTAGCTCCAGCCCAAAAAAATATTTGTAAGCTTTTTGGATAGCATAGGAAGGGTTATCACCCCTGTAACATTTGTTTTGCTGTCTGTGCGCCTGTTCAGAAGATTTCACCTCACCTTCTGTCCCAATGACAACTGGATTTTGAAAATTTTGGGTTGTTGTGGAAACATGGACTGGTGATAAAGCATCAGCGGAGACACTTTTTCCATAATAACTCTTACAGGAGTGAATTTCCCTTCTCAGGAGTAGATTTCCTCTCAATTCCTGGTGTCTCCCTCCGTTTGTAAGTACGAGTCATTTGTAAGTCGGATGTTTGTAACTAGGGGACCGCCTGTATTTGCAAACAAAATTAAGGTTTCCTATTTAGAATAATAAGCTGTCAGGTTAGTAAAACAGTGATATCAGAACTGATTCAATCATCCAGTTTGTAGTATACATAGATTTGCAAAACAATAGGATAAAGGAATATTCCTAAACTTTGTTTTATCTCATGTTTACTGTGAAATTGTATGAATGCATCAATGCAGTGCATGTTATCCGCTTGCAGAGCTTGGATTCATTGAATGAGTTTACCAAAAATGTAAATATTGCAGAATATACAGCCTCATGTTACATAACTAAGCTCCATTTCATGCTGAATAAACTAAATTATTAATGTATCTTGAATGGAAAACTATATTTAGATAGATTTTTACTCCAAAAGCATTTTATTAAATTAAATTTGATAAAAGTAAAGAGATTTTTTTTTTTAGCCACCCTGATTTCCCCATCAACACAGACAGTGTTGATGCCGGAATCCCTCCTGGAAAAAAAATTGCCCATGAAGACTCGTTGGATGTAATGATATAATTTTGTGCCTAGGCCCGAAACAAGAAAGTAACTGAAGAAATGTTTAAAAAAAATATATACATACACATACAGTTAGGTCCATTTATATATTTAGCCACAATTTCCATACTTTTGCCTCTGTTTGCCACCAGAATAAAATTAAAACCAAACAATCCAAATTAGTTTGAAGTGCAGACTTTCAGCTTTAATTCAAGGGGTTGAACATAAATATCAAGTACAAATTTTAGGAACAGCAACCATTTTATTACACAGTCCCCCCCATTTTCTGAGGCTCAAATGTAATTGGACAAATGAATATAATCATAACATTTTCATTTTTAATATTTTCTTGAGAATGCTTTACTGGCAGTGACTGCCTGAAGTCTGGAACCCATGGACATTACCAAAGACTGGGTTTCCTCCTTCCTGATGCTTTGCCAGGCTCTAACTGCAGCTGTCTTCAGTTCTTTGTTGGTCTTTCTGCCTTTTAGTTTTTGCTTTCAGCAAGTGAAATGTATGCTCAATTGGATTGAGATCAGGTAATTGACTTGGCCATTGCAGAATAATCCCCTTCTTTTCCTTCAAAAGCTCCTGGGTTGCTTTTGCAGTGTGTTTTGGATCAATGTCCATCTGTACGGTGAAACGCCGTCCAATCAACTTTGCTGCATTTGGCTGAATCTGGGCTGACAATATCTCTAAACACTGCAGAATTCATCCGGCTGTTTCTGTCTTCTGTCACATCATCAATAAACACCAATGACCCAGTGCCACTGGAAGCCATACATGCCCATGCCATCACACTGCCTCCACCATGTTTTACAGATGACGTTGTGTGCTTTGGATCATGAGCTGTTCCAAGCCCACATTTTCCTTCCTGTCATTCTGGTACAAACTAAAAAAAAAAGTATGGGTTTTTATTTTTTACCCATCATGTGCTGCATCGGTCCCCCTGGGCCTGTGCACTGAGAACCGAGCGATCGAACACTGTCGATGGATCAGTTCTCACAGCTCACTGAGCGGGAGCTGGATATTGGCATGAACTGGAAAACGCTGTTGTATACGCCGATCCGGAGCATCTCAAACATGCTCAATGGTGACATGTCCGGTTAGTATGCTGGCCATGCAAGGACTGGGATGTTTTCAGCTTCCAGGAATTGTGTACAGATCCTTGCAACATGGGGCCATGCATTATCATGCTGCAACATGAGGTGATGGTCGTGGATGAATGGCACAACGATGGGCCTCAGGATCTCGTCACAGTATCTCTGTGCATTCAAAATGCCATCAATAAAATGCACCTGTGTTTGTTGTCCATAGCATACGCCTGCCCATACCATAACCCCACCGCCACTATGGGCCACTCCATCCACAACATTGACATCAGCAAACGGCTCACCCACTGAACACCATACACGCTGTCTGCCATCTGCCTTGTACAGCGAAAATCGGGATTCATCCGTGAAGAGAACACCTCCAAAGTGCCAGACGCCATTGAATGTGAGCATTTGCTCACTCAAGTCGGTTACAACGACGAATTGCAGTCCGGTCGAGACCTTGATGAGCATGCAGATGAGCTTCCCTGAGATGGTTTCTGACAGTTTGTGCAGAAATTCTTTGGTTATGCAAACCAATTGTTGCAGCAGCTGTCCGGGTGGCTGGTCTCAGACAATCTTGGAGGTGAAGATGCTGGATGTGGAGGTCTTGGACTGGTATGGTTACACGTGGTCTGCGGTTGTGAGGCCGGTTGGATATACTGCCAAACTCTCTGAAAAGCCTTTGGAGATGGCTTATGGTAGAGAAATGAACATTCAATTCAAGGGCAACAGCTCTGGTGGACATTCCTGCAGTCAGCATGCCAATTGCACGTTCCCTCAAAACTTGCGACATCTGTGGCATTGTGCTGTGTGATAAAACTGCACATTTTAGAGTGGCCAGCCTAAGGCACACCTGTGCAATAATCATGCTGTCTAATCAGCATCTTGATATGCCACACCTTTGAGGTGGATGGATTATCTCGGCAAAGGAGAAGTGCTCACTAACACAGATTTGAGAGAAATAGCCCTTTTGTGTACATAGAAAAAGTCAGATCTTTGCGTTCCGCTCATGATAAATAGGGGCAAACACAAAAGTTTTGCGTTTGTATAATTTTGCTCAGTGTATATAAGGATTAAAAATACTTAAAGTGGAAGTTCACCCAAAACTAACTAACTCTAAATCTACTCACAGCACCCCCATTCTAAGCCTATTCCATATCTCCTGTAAAAGCAAATATGCCTATGTTTACTTATTCTGAAGTTGCTCCAGGCAGAACACATGATCTCTCCAGCGCTGGCTTCAGTGTAGAGGAGAGATTGCTGGCAAGGGTTGCAGAGCCTGTGCAATGATGGCATCCATAGGTTACTATAGGGCATACGTTTTCGGCTAGCGCTGGATCCCGATCATGTGCATGTGTCATGTCCAGACCACAGTGACTTCAGAATAGGTGAGTACACAGATCTTTTCTTTTAGATGGAATAGTCCTAGAAAGGGGGTGGGAGTAGATTTAGGCTGGGATTTACACCTATGCGAATTGGATGCGGATTTCACCGCATCCAGTTCGCATAGCAGGAGATTGTGACCGGCTCTCTATAGAGCCGGCTCACATATCTCCGCAGCGGCTCCGGTAAGAATTGCACAGGAGCCCTGTGCGTCTTTTGGTCCGTTTTCAGGTCCAATTTCAGCCAAAAATTCAGAATTTTGGTCTGAAATCGGATCTAAAACTGTGAATGGAGACGCACCAGACTCCTGCTGTGAGCCAGATCGCGCTGCGGTGTTAACCCAGCCTTAGGCCGAGTTCACACTGATACGACACGACTGGATCCGACGTTGCCCTGTGACTTGATGTCAGACATTTATCCGACTTCAATGAACGGGGATCTGACTTTGAACCCGACAATACCAGGCACTTTTTAGGGGAAACTCCACACCAAATAAAAAAAAAATGGCATGGGGTTCCCCTTCCAAGAGCATACCAGGCCCCTTGGTCTGGTATAGATTTTAAGGGGAACCCCCACGCCAAAAAAATGTTGTGGGGTCCCCCCAAAATCCATACCAAAACCTTATCCGTGCACGCAGCCCAGCAGGTCAGGAAAGGGGGTGGTGACGAGCGAGCTCCCCCCTCCTGAATTATACCAGGCCACATGCCCTCAACATGAGCACCTTGTTCCCATGTTGATGAGGACAAGGGCCTCTTTCCGACAACCCTGGCCGGTGGTTGTCGGGGTCTGTGGGCAGGGGGCTTATCTGAATCTGGAAGCCCCCTTTAAATAGGGGGGCCCCCAGATCCGCCCTCTCATGTGAATGAGTAAGGGGTACATTTTACCCCTACCTAGTCACCTAAAAAAAAGTGTCAAAAATAAACACAGTATACAGGGTTTTTAAATTATTTTTTTAAAGCAGCCCTGTCGTCTCTTCCAATTTCTTCTCCCCTCTCCTGCTCTTCTCCCTCTTCTGGCGATGTCTTCTCCCTCTTCTGGCGATGTCTTCTCCCTCTGCCGGTTCGCCTCCGCTCTCTGCTGATGTCTTCCAACCCTCTCCAGGTTCTTCTTCTCTGTCTGCTATCTTCTCCCGGGCCTCTGGGGACAAGGTACTTTGGGGTGGGGGGGCGCAGGGGCTGCCCCCCCCCCCCATATTGAGGGCATGTGGCCTGGTATGGTTCAGGGGGGCTCGCTCATCCCCACTCCCTTTCCTGACCTACCGGGCTGCGTGCTCGGATAAAGGTTTGGTTTGGATTTTGGGGGGGGGGGCCCCACGCCATGTGTGTGTTTTTTTTTTTTTTCTTCTTCTTTGGCGTGGAGTTGCCCTCGAAGATCTTCAAGGCGTTTGTTGTACCAGTGTGAACCCGGCCTCAAGCTTAGTTTTTGAATAGTTTTTACTGCTTGCTCAGAATTTGTAAATACTTTAGTATGCATAATCACCCAGACAGGTTTACTTTATCTTCATAAAATCTATGGAATCTGAAGGAAAAACTTGTTAAAGTGCAGTAAATTACATATGCTGGAAAAAAAGTACATAAAATATCTGTTTAGAAAAGCCCGAATGTGAATGGGTCCTTGGTTATTCTCTTCTCCCTGAACTTCTCGTGGGAATGAATCGAGAAATCTGTTCTAAATATTGACTTTCACAATACGGCTGTAACATTAAAGTTTTATTGTAAAGCGGAATGATTCTTTCAGTAACAATGGAAATCCAGGCCTAGGTCTCCATGCAGTGAAAGTGTTTGGAATGCACTGTGATGGCTCAGGAAATGTGCTTCTAACCTTATGGGGTTATCTAGACAGAAGGCTAAAACACTGCCTCCTGCTAGCTGGGGGCAAACGGCAGAGTGCTTTTGTTTGGTGTGGAAAAAAATTTTTTTTCTTGCTGTTGCTATTCATTTTACTGCTTCTAGTGGTAGACCGAATCAGAAAATTTACGATGCATTTGCATGAAAGCCCGAAACTGAAATAGTTTAAAAAAAAAAAAAAAACATAGTGTGTGTGTGTGTGTGTGTGTGTGTGTGTATGTATGTATGTATGTATGTGTGTATATATATATATATATATATATATATATATATATATATATATATATATATAATTACACCCACATTTATACTTTTTCATTAATATGATGAATTTTAATTAATTTATTTTCAGCCATTATTGGCACCTTTTTCGACCAATAGACTGCAGAAAAGCTCAAGAAAAATGATCCCTTTGAATTCAATGGAAGTCTTTACACTGGTCCATTGTTGTGTTAAAAATCCTGCTTGACGCATTTTTGGTGCATTGTGCATCCCTAACTGCTTCTAATTTCAATTGTACACAATCAAAATAGCCAGATCTGGAAGTGATGACCCTCTTGCCTCAGTACTGGGCCTCACTGACCTGGACCGAGTATGTAAATAAGTATATGTAACGCCTTCCTGATGCTGGGACCGTGACGTCATAAGGGGAGGGGTCACCGGGTGACATCACCCGGTGACCACGCCCCATGCCTATATAAGTCGTTGCGCACCTCGCACACAGCATTACAGCGGGAGAGAGCGTCGTGTCAACATTGGAAAAAGACGATGGAAAACACTGGGCCAGTCGCCCCTCTTCCCCAAAGCACCCCCCCCCCCCCATGTTGAGGGCATGCGGCCTGGTACGGTTCAGGAGGCTGGGGGGGGGGGCGCTTGCTCGTCCCCACCCCCTTTCCTGACCGGCTGTGTGCTCAGATAAGGGTCTGGTATGGATTTTGTGGGGACCCCCATGTCGTTTTTTCGGTCAAGAGAAGGGAGGGGCCAGGATCACAGAAGAGGGACCCCGAGAAGATAAGGATCTGGGCTGCTCTGTGCAAATCCACTGCACAGGGCAGGTAAGTATAATATGTTTATTATTTTTATAGGGGAAAAAATTAGACTTTACAATCACTTTAAGAACAAACCTACAGACCCTATCTTGTTTGTAACCCAGGGGCCGCCTGTATATGACAATCCTGATCAGAGGTCAGGATGCAGCTTGTAGAATGGTCGCCTCTTATTGTTCATCCCAGTCTACTGCCTTCCTGAGTCAGGGGAATTTCGTTGGTATCAAATGTGGTATAAACAGCTGCAAAGCCAACAGGAAGACTTAAATAAAATGTGCACTTTTTAAGGAAGTCAAAATGTTATTTCATCATCCTGTAGCAGTCCCCGTGTTAAATGTTATTGAGTTTACTTATGTAAAATCAGCCAATGATCTGGCTATCTAATGCCTTGTATACACAATGAGAATATCGTACGAATGATTGCCTGTTGTTTTTTTTTTTTATTATTTATTTATTTTTTATTTTTTTGCATGTTAGTCTCATATTGAAAACCAGTAGGTTACTAAAGTTATGAAAAATCTCATACGACAGAATACAACTTCAGAAGTAATGTATTTTTTTCTGTTTCTGCACATACATGGTCTTGGTCTTCCAATTTTTTTTTTTATCAAATACTGTACTAATTAAATAAAAAAAAATCATTTGTTCTGGTATGGTACCCAAAATGTCTTGGGTATCATTATAATTCATGAAGCTCAATGTACTGTATATCTACAGAATGACCTACTGTCCCCCAAAACTCCTGGCTTGTCTGTGTATACACGGTGCCTTGGGGATTTACAGAACGGAACAGGAGTATACCATTTCTAGTCACACTGAATAATGTCTTTTGCCTGTCATCTCTGTAAAGCTACCTATAGACATTAGATAGCGCTTGGATTGAAAGGTATTATTCAACAGCCGTAATTTCTATACATATATAACGTTTAAACAATGCTGCTGCTAACACCTAAATGTGTTCGCACCATGCCATGACCAGGATTACAAACAAAATACTGTAGTGCTGCAATTTTAACACCTTCCCATCTGGCCTATAGCAGAATGACTGCCAAGCGGGGGTTTCATTGTTATGACGTCCTTCAAAAGAAGCTGCTTGTGCGTTCCCCCGGGAGCACACAACGCGGCAATCGGGGGTGCGGTGTGTCGCCCAGACACACTGCATCTCCGATCACGGTAAAGAGCCCATGATGTAGGCCAGGGGTGCCCAACCAGTGGCCAGGGGGCCACATGTGGCCCGCGGAGCCCTCTGATGTGGCCCGCGACCTCCTGCTCTGGAATAGAATAGAAAGCATACTGGTATTAAAGGCCAGTTTATTACTAAAATCGCAGTGTGTGTATATATGGGCATATCTTTCAAACTGATCCGCAGGTGCAGAGCAGTTTACCTGCGGGTTACCTGCACTGAGCCATAGACTTCTATTATTACCTGCGAGTTTGGTGAGCTTTCTGAAAGTGCACCAAACCTGCAGAATATAATAGAAGTCTATTGCAAACTAGAGGAAAGCCAAAGGTACACTGCGTTGCACACGTGGTGCGGGTAAACCGCAGCGCATAAGTGTGAAAGCAGCCTTGGACCCCTTTCATACGGTCAGTCCGACAGTCTAACCAATTGGACCCTCCATTCACCTCTAATAGTGGCAGACATAAACCGACTTGTGTTCTACCTCCAATACGATCCACTAAAAAGTATTGTGGGCTGCGTTCGTGTGCACTCTGCATTTGCAGAGCGGACACGGACATGCCATACACCCGCTCCTCTCATTGTGGCCCGCGACCGGTTACCAAGTCGCTTAAGTGGCCCTCGCTCTTCAAAAGGTTGGGCACCCCTGATGTAGGCTCTTTACCATGTGATCAGCTGTGTAGAATGGCAGCTGATCACAGTGTAAATAGGAAGTGCCGGTTATCGCCATTCCTCTACTCATGCTGACAGAGTGTGAGTAGAGGAGAGCTGATAAGTGACGCTCTTGACAGGGGGGGTCTGCACTGATAATCTGTGCATTGATTATCAGTGCAGCCCCATCAGCGATGCCTGCCAGTACCCACTAGTGATGCCAATCAGTGGCCATCAGTGCTGCCTTTCATTACCTGTCAGTGCAGCTTCTTCAGCGCACATAAGTAAAGGAGAAAAATTACTTATTTACAAAATTATGTAACAGAAACTAAGAAAACTTTTATTTATTTTTTGGTCTTTTTTCATTTGTTGAGCAAAAAAATAAAAAAACTTAGAGCTTTCTTTTGGTAGTATTTATCACTACTATCTGTTTCAAAAAAATCATAACAATTTTGTTTGGGTACAGCATTGCATGACCGTGCAATTGTCCTTCAAAGCGCAACAGTGCTGAAAGCTGAAAATTGGCCTGGGCAGGAAGGGGGTGAAAGTGCCCGGTATTGAAGTGGTTAAAAAACAACCTCAAATGATAAAGTGTTAAATCAAATCCCTCTATAATAGCAAACGGACATACAATAAAACAGGATTGTGCAAAAAAGTTATCTCAAGTAAAAGTCAAAGTAGAAATAAAAAAAATAAAAAAAAGATACCCTCACAGAGGTGCTAACACCTCCCCACGGGGGGTGTAATAAATCTTACTTGATTGACATAATATCAATTTGTGAAAGTGAACTCTTCAATAACATCACATAACAAAATACTCAATAATAAACACCTGACTGAGGTCCAAACACCTCCTTACAACAACACACGGGTGCAAATAACTCAATTAATTCAATGTGCAATTATACAAGTGAACAAAATGATGATGATAATAGAAGTAGAAATGGTGATACTGTATGTCAACAAAAATCTATGAAAAACAATCCAGCTTATGAACAGTAAAATAAAGGGTAAGTGCAAGTCCCAATGATAGTTCAGCTTCTAAACAGTCCACTCAGATGTGCTGCTTTCAGAATTTATTATTATACATTCACCACCATATATTGTGAAGATAACCAGACATTGCTTCACCACCTTCAGGCATGCAAGCTCACCTTCATGTTTGACCTATATAATACAAGTCAATAATCGCTTTGTCAGATCCACATTCAAGGTCTCAGAAACAGCTTCTTCTACCAGGAAATTGGTGTATATTCCATTTCCATATGTCATTCAGATGGATCAATGTAAAGCCATAAGGGATAAGAAAAGACTTCCCATAGTGTAGTAAATTATTTGTTAACCACTTGCCTATTGGGCACCTTCACCCTCTTTCTGGCCAGGCCAATTTTCCGCTTTCAGCACTGTCGCACGTTGAATGAAAATTGCACTGTCATGCAACACTGTACCCATGTGACATTTTTTATCATTTTTTCACACAAATTGAACTTTCTTTTGGTGGTATTTAAAAACCACTAGGTTTTTTATTTTTTGCTAAACAAACAAAATTTTATAACAAACGGTTAATTGTTCTCCCTCACTCATGTGCGCTGATGAGGCTGCACTGATGGGCACTAATGAGCTCTTATAAGCAGCACTGAAGTGCACTGGTAGGCAGCAGTGATGAGGAGGCACTGATTGGCAGCACTGGTGGGCACTGTTGGGACTGCACTGATAAGGACCCTGATAATTAGTGCCCTGATTATCAGTGCCGATGTGCCTTTAACACAAGCCGGTTACCGGCTCTCTTCTTCTCTACTCTCGCTGTCAGCGTGAGGAAAGAAAAGCCGCTTACCAGCTTGTGTTTACAACCGTGATCAGCTGTCGTTGGACACAGCTGATCACATGGTAAAGGGCCGCTGTGATTGGCCCTTTACCAGAAGGACTCAGCGATCACAGAGCGCATAGCCCTCGTCAATAGATGCCCTCCCGGCAAAGTAAGCCCGTACTCTAGCTGTTATTCGGCTATAGCGTGGGCGGGAAGGGGTTAAAAAATGTAAAAGTAGGCTAAAAACTCACTCACAAAGATGAAGGGTAAAAACCTATAAATGGCATTTAATTCACAGACTGGGTGTACCAAGATGGCTGCCTTTTGTCCTACGTGTTGCGTCACGCCCCACGTGACTTCATCCGGGATAGGAGGGCAGTGACAAGCACAGATCTTATATAAGCCAGTAAATGTAAGGTTGCTATGGCGACTAATGGAAGACAGCGGCGGCCATTTTCTTAAAGTGAGAACTTGGCATCCCCATACATTTTTTGCTATGTAAAATATATTTATGGTGTGACTAATGCCCACGATGAGAAAATTGGATGAAAAATACGGCTTTTGAAGCGATGGTGCCATAATCTGATCGTTCGTACGCAGCTTCGAGAGCAGATCACCACAGTTCATGCAAAATTATCAGATGGGTCAAGCGCAACATTTTTTCTCGTAAGATAACAGAACAAAGGATTTTCTTTAATCGGTACAGTATTCGTCCGAAAAAAATCGTGACTAAGACCGCGAATGCTCGTTAAAGAATACGTTGCAATACATTACATCACTTCTGACGTTTTATTTTGAGACTAGTTTTGAAAAGGAAAAAAAGTATGATTATTTGTCCTATATTGTCATTGATGGTACCAGGCATTAGCCCAACATATATGTCTTTGCCTTTGGAGAAGAGAGGGGGGAGCACACAGCAGACGACCAATAATGGACGGCTAGGGAAAATCCAACGAGCCTTCAATTCTGCCTAGGTCAGACAACAGACATACCATCGTTAGTCATACAGCCTTGTTGTGTGTAATGAATCTGTTTCATGCACCTTGATAGACTATGAATAAGGATCATTTGTTCAGCGTCTAAGAACTCTCTGTAGACAGGTAGAAATATTTTTTTTGGCTAATACACGTCCGTTTATGATTTTTTATTTTACGTGTAACAGGCTGGTTTAGAACATTTCCGAGTGGTCAGTCCCGCACGTTTTTAGACATTTCTTTTGGTTGTCAGCATGCAGCCTCTGAAATGAAGCCTGTAATGGACAACCTGCTAAGCTCCTGAACCCGTTCTTTCATGTTTTTGACAATTTCAAAGTAGATCTGAGATGTGTCTGCAAGTCCATGTGATGAAACGCCATTGAAATCAGCAGGAATGGACCTGTGGTTATACATTAGTTATACAATTCTCTGCAATCATGCATGGAGTATGGTTAATTATAGCTGAATTCATTGTATCTGCCTGTTTACATAAAGCGTCAGAAATGATTAACTGCCATAGAAAATGATTTGTTATTCAGTGGATGTTTTATATTTCATGCTTGCCTAGTTTAGACCAGTGTAAAGCAACCGTTCTCAACCAAAGTTTCATGGAACCCTATGGTTCTTCCAAATTATATATGGGTTCCTTCAGCATGGGCAGATTGATCTCCTGCCTGACCGTGCCCGCATAGTTTTGACCCCAGCAGCACAGAGCCATTATAGCCTTGCTTCTAGTTTCTGAGATCTGTACACATTCTTCCCTCTGACCCAAAATGTTTGCCACTGACCATCAATGTTAGGGTGATACCTGCTACTGACCACCAGTGTATGGGGCATGGTTCACATGGACTATCAATGTAAAGGTGCACTACACTGATTAGCAATATAAGGGTCACAATTGCCACTGATCAATGTGAAGGGGCACTACATTGACCAGTAATGAAAGGATCATCTGTCCCACAGACTACCAATGTAAAGTTGCACTTCACTGACCAGTAATGTAAGGGGAATGGTTTAAACTAACCACCAATGTAAGGGGAATGGTTCACAGTGACCACCAATGTAAAGTTGTACTTCACTAACCAGTAATGGAATGGGAGTGGCTCACACTGACCACCAATGTAAAGTTGCATTGCACTAACTATTAATGTACAGTAAGGGGCATGTGTCCCACTTAGTTACCACCAATTTAAAGGTGCACTGCATTGGCTAGTAATGTTAAGGTCACGTGTCCCGCTGACCACCAATGTAAGTTTCACCTTCCACTGACCATCAATGTAAATGTACACAGTGATTTTTATACTATAAAATAAGTGATGTAGAGATTCAACCATGTAATCATGTTTCCTATACTTTTCTAGATGGAGAGTACTGTTTCTGTTGTTCCACCTGGTGGTGAAATTGAGGATAGCAAGGAGAATGTAGATCCGCCATTCCCTGGGTAAGTTTACCACATGACTTCAAAATCTATCTAAAATTTACATTTTTAGTTTTGGGGGACCCAGATGAGTAAGTACCCTCTTCCTTTATCGGCAGTAATTATATTGGACAGTGGAATCCTGAGTGCTGACTTTATGCCCGTTTGAGTCTCCCTTTTAGTCCTACATCTACCTTGATTTGTTTTCTATTTATTCTTGGATTTCTACAAGGCACGGAATAGTGGAAAAAGAAAAGGCTTGTATGAGAATTGTTGTTTAATTCACTTTAATACTAACCAAAAAAAGGACCTCGTCCATACCAAGTATGCACTAAAAAACTGAATCCTTAGTTCCTAGGGTGTGCCCCCGTCCTCAGATCTTTACCCGCAGTGGCCATTTGCCACCATAGTCATTTTTTAACTGCTAGGTCTCACTCTGTGCTTTTCCTTTGATCTGAATAAAAAAAATGTGATAAAGTGTTACTAAAGGTTATTTTTCGTTTCATTAAAATAACAAACATATTATACTTGCCTGCTCTGTGCAATAATTTTGTACAGAGCGGCCCCAATCCGCCTCTTCTTGGGTCCCCTGGTCTCAATTTTGTCTCCTCCTATTTTTTGTGTGTCCCCATATCAAGCTGTTTGCTATGAGAGCACATGGTGCCAGCTCATACCCGAGCTGTGTGTCTATGGAGCCTTGCTCTATAGACACACACAGCAGGGCTTGGCCCCACACCCCACTTCCTCTTTACTGCATTTGATTGACAGCAGCAGGAGCCAATGGCCCTGTGTGAAGAGCAAGAGAGGGGAGAAGAGATGCAGCCATGCACAGCGCTGGATCTCTTCTCTCCTCTCTTCATACAGGGACGGGGGAGGACAGAGAAATATACGTTTTTTTACCTTTAATGCAAGGAATGCATTAAGGTAAAAACATTTTTAGCTTTAGTATCACTTTAAAGCAACCTCAAAAGTTACAGAAAAAGTTCTTTAATAAAATCTTTTCCTAGTTAACCTTAATCAGACCTTATACCCTTTTTCCTGTTTCTTCACCCAGGGCCTGTTATCTTCTATTGTGTTAGAAAAATCGTATACATTTTGTTAAAAGCACATATAGTATTTTTTTACAGGTGTGAGTGTTTAATGTTGTTGTAAATCTCTGAAATTAAAATGAACAAAACCAGGACTCCACAAATCCCAGGCACCAGGTCGCTTTGGCGACTATAAATTGCATCCTGGCACCTGGGCTTTTGTCAGCACATTCAGACCCTCCTAACAGCCTCCTCACCCTGTGCACTTATCTGTCTTGTGAAACATCATCCGCCACCACGGTCGCCGGTGTCCATCTCCATACACAGCCCTGGAAGCTGTGTAGAAGCATAATCTTTGCAAGGGCTCCTGGCTATTGGTTAGCGTGGTCATGTGACAGCACTTACTAATGGGAGTGTGTGTTGTTTCTTCCGAGACAAAAGAAGAGACTCTCATTGGTCAACACTGTCACATGACCACATTAACCAATGGACAGGAGCCCTTGCAAAGATTAAAAAAAAAAATACGTTAGCTCTGCTGCTCACCCGCAAAATTTCCTTTCTTCTTCCTTGGGGGGGGGGGGGGGGGGAATTATTGAAGAATGGGTGGCTTGTTTGTGAAGAGGTGAGAGCCTTATGTGGGGGGTTTTGTGAAAATTGTTGAGAGGGCTGTCAAATTTTCCCCTATAGCAGGTTTTTATTTTCATTCTTTCCAGCTATCCTATAACCTTGCCGTAACGGCGTTACACTAACGTACGTCTGGGTTATTAGCTCGCCGCTCTGCTGTAAGTTGGGGAGCTCAAATTACATGCCTTGCCTCGGGCGCTGACAACCCACGCTACGCTAAAAAAAAAGCTGGCTCCTAAATTAGCTGGCTCCTAGATTCAAAGCAAATTTGTCAAGCGCTGAACAAAACATATCCTCATATAGTATGTACTTGGCTCAGTCTATAGCACTTTGTGTGAATCTGTCTGCTCTGCAATCTACATGAGGCACATCTGACAGTTTTCTGGACACCATGCAATCCTTGGAGACAGCCCCACCCCCCTAGCACACAGCAGGTGATTGACAGACTCAGATGTGCATGTTTCCTAGTGAGATTAAGTAGGGGGGGAGGGGGTGTTGCTGGGAGATGTCCTTTCCCCTCAATCAATTCTCAGATTATGCTCAGCTCTGTGCTGTACAGTTTGTGACATCGGATCCTTGCCCTCCGCCTTCTTGAAACTGGGAAATAAAGTATAACTAAAGGTAAAACTTTTTCATGGTTTTTGGATTTTAGATTGGAGAGGGATTAGAGCACCTGCAATGTTTTTTGCTGTCTGCGAGTGAAAGTAAAAGAAAATACATAATTTTGGGTTGTCACCAGAACAGGAATAGAGAGGAAGGGGACACTAGTTCTGGTGACAACCAGAAATTCCCTCACTTTGGAAGGATTTTCTCTCACTTCCTGTTTTGGCTATGGAACAGGTAGCAAAGCTAAATCTCATGAAAAAAAAAATAGCAGGGGTTATAGCCCTCCCTTACTCTATCCAAAATGTAAAAAAAAAAGCTTTGCCTTTTTTAGTTCTATTTTAACCCTTACAGCAGTTATTCACGTGCTCAAGGTTCAGCACATTGCTGTATAGTTAGGATGGATGCCAATGCTATTTTCTATTTAATTTCTTCTTTTTCCATTAGTACTCAAGTAACTGATCTCTCTAAAGCCCATGGAACTCCACATCCTCCGAGCTCTCAGCAAGAGGACCAAGATCATCAGGTGCAGCATCAGCTCACAGAGCAGCAGCACTTGTTAGAAGGGGGAGAGCGAAGACAAGATGAAGAGGTGAGAGATATGATGGAAGGGAGCTAGTTAAACTTGTTTTAAAAGAAAGTTAATGTTACCTCATATATATTTTTATATGTGATAGTCCGTTTTTCCTGACGTGGATTTGATTTTGAAAACGATACAAATTTTTTGGTCACATACTATAGTGATGACTAAGGAAAAGCTGACAAAGTATAAAAAAAGACCTTTGTTACTTTGACCCTGTTTAAACTGTACTTCACATGCCCCTTTTAGAATGGCATAGTATATTGTTTTAATGGGTTGATTGTCCAAAATTTTTTTTAGCTATAGGTGGAGCCTGGTGGGTTGAGTGGGGCCCGGGTTTCTTTAATACGCCAGCAGCATGATCTTCTTCTCTGATTCCTGGCGTTGTTCCTGCACACCTGGAGTTGTGGGTGTTTGTCCACCTTTTTTGTGTTCTGCCATCTCCGGTCACATTCTTCATTACATGAAATAAATAGTAAATCAAGTCGGAAAAGTGAGACCCCCATCATAATGGCCACATCAAGTGTGCAGATTTAGCAACTCAAACGCAAAGATCTCTCCAGTAGTCTCTGAGAAGTCTAAGAAACTGTCCAGCAACTACGGAAAACCTGAAGAAACTGTTTTGGGGGTCATAATTCGTTTTCTTTTTTTACAGCTTATGTTCGGTTTCAGTGGTTTATTTAGCAGTTGCATTAACACATCCTGATGAATGAGATTTGAATGAGGGTGTAGTATGGTAGATGCTATGCAGAGAAATCCATAGCGACATCAACTCTATGATGGAATGGGATTTCTTCTGTTACAGTGTATCTAAAGCCAAAAGTTGTTTTTTTTTTGTTTTTTTTTTGTTTTTTTTTTATAGAGCAGGGGAAGGGTTATAATCTCTTTTTCTCTATTGGTTTTATTTACCGTCTGTGTCCCCACTGAGGAGGTTCAACCTCTTTCTTTTGTCCTGGTGACCGTTCTCAGAAAATGTTGGGAAAGCTAAAATGTTACAATTGTCACCAGAACAGGATGTGAGGGGAGATCTTCCAGAGGTGACACCTACTTCAATGACAACTGTACAAGTTTTTTTTCTTATTTTGAGGGGGATTTCTGTTCACTTGCTGTTGTGTCTTTCCTCAGAAAGTAAATTAAAATCCCAATGGTAGGATGCAGAAAGCAAAAAAAATAGCATCTACACTGTCAGGAGTCCCATGTTCAATTCTGGGTGTAAGGTTGATTGGCAGTGCCTTTTTGGGGTTCCACCCCCTTTGTGTTCCTTGTTTGTCCTGAGATTTATCTCTCTATATACACTGCTCAAAAAAATGAAAGGAACGCTTTGAAAACACATCCAAATATAATGGGGAAAAATATCATGCTGGATATCTATACTGCTATGGGCTGGGTAATGTGTTAGGAACTAAAGGATGCTACATCGTTTGATGGAAATTTAAAGTGATCAACCTACAGAGGGTGGAATTCAAAGCCCCCCGAGAATCAAAGTGAAAAAATCATGCAGCAGGCTAGTCCATTTTGAGCACAGGGCCCAGTAGAGGATGTTGGACCCTCAGGCTACCCTCATGAACTCTGTTTCTGCTTGTTTGGTCAGAGACATTCACACCAGTGTCCTGCTGGAGGTCATTTTATAGGGCTTTGGCAATGCTCATCCTGTTCCTCCTTGCACAAAGGTGCAGCTACCGGTCCTGCTGATAGGTTAAGGACCTTCTGCGGCCCTGTCCAGCTCCCCTAGAGTAACTGCCTGTCTCCTGGAATCTCCTCCATGCTCTTGAGATTGTGCTGAGAGACACAGCAAACCTTCTGGCAATGGCATGTGTTGATGTGCAATCCTGAGAGTCGGACTGCATGTACAACCTCTATAGGGTTCAGATATGGCCTCATGCTACCAGTAGTAACACTGACCCTAGCCAAATGCAAAACTAGTGAAAAACAGTCAGAAAAGTAGGGAAAATGATCCACCTGTAAAACCATTCCTGTTTTGGAGTTATTCTCATTGTTGCCCATCTAGTGCACCTGTTGTTAATCAGTTTCAGCTACTTTGGTGTTAATGAAATTAACAACCCCCTCTGCTACTTAACCTCCCTGGCGGTATGATTATGTCAGGAATTTTGTACCAAAAGCGGTACAATTATTTTGCATGGACATTTGGCGTTTTATATTGTAGGCATGCAATTCTTATGAATAACTCACTTAAATCTGTCCAAACCAGAGTCTAGTAGACATCCCGGGTATGATAAAGTTTGAAACACAAAATCATAAATTATAATATAATAACTATAAAAATTATTAAATAATGTAATCAAATCAAAAACACTGAAATTTGCTCAGTTGCAGAATAGTCGCTGTCATTAAATTTAGTGTTTAATGATGAATTGTGATTCTAATTTATTATCGCTGTTTTCTAGCTGGTCTAAAACCACTTTTGACATAAAGGGACACTTTTTGGTTGCTATGGACAATCTCCAGTTTCCAGGCAGAAAAAAAAATGTATTTATTATATAAAACTACATGCAGGGCACTGGACAGACCACTAGGGAAAAAGGGGATGTGTCATTTTTATATACAGTACTGTAATCTGTAAGATTACAGTACTCTATGTGTATTGTGTGTTTTAACTTTTTTGAATTTGGCGCCGATCTCCGCTCCCGTGCGTCGTAACGTCGCAGGGAACGGAGCTCAGTGGAACTCGGCACTGTGAATCGAGCGGAGGAGCTCGCACACACAGCGGGGAGACATCGCAGGATCCAGGGGACAAGGTAAGTAACTTCCCCTGTATCTTGCAATACGATCCCGAGTCTGGCTCCGGGTTACCGCTTATAGTACTGAAGTTCCACCCTGAGCCAGCCTAGGGATTACCGCCAGGGAGGTTAACTGACCAGATCAATATCCCAGGAGTTTAATTGACTTGATGCTATACTCTGATTAAAAAGCGTTCCTTTATTTTTTTTTTTTTTTTTTTGAGCAGTGTACTGTGTATATATATTATACTAACACATCACTTAGGCTGAATACTATCCACAACTACAAATCTCATTTAAAAGGTATATACATTATCTCACAAAAATGAGTACACCCCTTACATTTTTGTAAATATTTTATTATATCTTTTCATGTGACAACACTGAAGAAATTACACTTTGCTACAATATAAAGTAGTGAGTGTACAGCTTGTATAACAGTGTAACTGTCCCCTCAAAATAACTCAACACACAGCCATTAATGTATGAACCGCTGGCAACAAAAGTGAGTACACCCCTAAGTGAAAATTTCCAAATTGGGCCCAATTAGCCATTTTCCCCCCCCCCCCCCACAGTCATGTGACTCATTAGCGTTACAAGGCCTCGGTGTGTATGGGGAGAAGGTGTGTTAAATTTGGTGTTATCGCTCTCACTCTTTCATACTGGTCACTGGAAGTTCAACATGGCACCTCATGGCTAAGAACTCTCTGAGGATCTGAAAAAAATAAAATTGTGCCACTTTATGAAGATGGCCTAGGCTATAAGAAGATTGCCAAGACCCTGAAACTGAGCTGCAGCACGGTGGCCAAAACCATACAGTAGTTTAACGGGACAGGTTCCACTCAGAACAGGCCTTGCCATGGTTGACGAAAGAAATTGAGTGCACGTGCTCAGCGTCATATCCAGAGGTTGTCTTTGGGAAGAGGATTCCAGTGGTAACCTGTGAAGCTCTGGTGAACTTCATGCCCAAGAGGGTTAAGACAGTGCTGGAAAATAATGGTGGCCACTCAAAATATTGACACTTTGGGCCATTTTCACTTAGTGGTGTGCTCACTTTTTGTTGCCAGCGGTTTAGACATTAATGGCTGTGTGTTGAGTTATTTTGAGGGGACAGCAAATTTACACTGTTATACAAGCTGTACACTATGTCATTTCTTCTGTGTTGTCACATGAAAAGATAAAATAAAAGATTTACACAAATGTGAGGGGTGTACTCACTTTTGTGAGATACTGTAAATAGTTGAACCATTAATCATAGAGAATGCATAAAAATCATCAATAAATATGAAATAAATAAATTACATTTCCGTAATAAGAAAGCTTATTTGAAGAGCTTACATTTCTTTGGCCACTAGATGGAGTTAAGTCACATGTTATAAAAAATTAAACAGTAACGTTACACTTATTCAATGGATACTTGTTATACAAAAAGATAGATTATAACAGATATAGTATACTATACTAGTAAGTAACACCTAATTTAAACTGAATCCTATTTTCAAATACAATTTAGTACTTATGCAAAAGGTGTATGTATATAATTAGTTGAACCATTAGTCATACGATACAGAATGCACAAAAATCATTAATTAATAAAATTACTAAATTAATAACACAGCTTCTATTAGGAGCCTAAACTCATTAGACCGAGTTAATTCATATGTTCTAAATAATAAAAAGTACACTTTATCTTAATCACATCTTCACCTGAACTATAATAATACCTCAAAATATGAAAAATGATACATGACAAAACTCCTAGTTAATAATTAAATAGTATGATAATATAATAATAGGGTATATAAGAAAAAGTTATTCTTTTGTATAACAACTATCCATTGGACAAGTGTAAAGTTACTGTTCAATCATTTATAGAATGTGAATGCACTCCATCTAGTGGCGAAATATATTTAGGGTCCTAATCAAAGCTTTTTTTTATTAAGTAGTGTTATATTTATATGCATTCTCTATGACTAATGGCGTGTATAATATGTTGTGTGCCCTAAGTGTTTGGTTTTATGCCATTGTAGACAATCTCTGTATTTTTCTAAAGGGGCTGCCAGACCAAGTGAGCTGTGAATCTAGTTAACATTATTTAATAAAATGACTACCGGTAAATGCAAAACTTTTTTTTTTTTTTTTTACTTTTGGACAGAGTGGAGTGGAGATGAATTAGAACACCTATCGGTTTTTATTGCTGTCTGTGCCCCTCTGTTAGGAAGATTTGACCTCTCTATTTGTCCTGTTTACCATTATCATTGAAAGTGAAAGAAAATCCCAATTTTTAGGTTGTCCCCAGAAGAGTAATACAGGGGAAATCTTCTAATGGGGATACTAGTTCTGGTGACTTGGGGGTCCCCAATAAATTTCCTTTCCTGTTTGGCTATGGGACAGGAAGTGAAGGTAAATCTCTGCAATGGGACACAGATGGCAAAAATACATTTTACAGGGGTTATAACCCTCCCTTACTCTATCCAAAATGAAAAAAAAAGTTTTGCCTATAGTTCTACTTTACATTTTGGAGAAGTTTAGGGATGGTTAAAAAAAAAAAAGCATTCAACATTTGTGCCACACTGCAGATGTCCGATGTCGCCACCAAGAACTGGGCGATCATGTGGACATTGATCATTCAAGCCTCGGGCTGCCTGTAGTGGGGAGCAGTGACTGTCGAACTGGCCATAGATGCATCCTTTTATTTTATTTTTTTGAACAGTTGTTGGGCTGATCAAAAAAAAACTGATGGATTCCCCCATCCACACAAGCAAGGTGGATGGAGGAAACCCCCTGATGTGTTATTGTATTCTGACAGCAGGGACTTCTCAGCCGCTGTCAGAAGACACTCACTGATGGGCGCTGCAGCCAATGCGCTGATCAAGTGAAAATTATACAATATTCCTATTCCAGAGAAGCTGATCATTAGACTTTACTGAAGCTGGAATGGCTATAGATCGAGAAAAGGCTGGTCCAGCTTTAGTCACTGCTGTCTGCTCTGCTTCTTCAGTGCTCACTACAGGGTCAGGCTAGGGCACAACTCTAAAGCCCCATACACACGGTCGGATTTTCCGATGGATTCTGTCCTATCGGACAATGTTGTCGGAAATTCCGACCTTGTGTAGGCACCATCGGACATTTTCCATCGGATTGTCCGACGGACAAAGTTGTATCTCCTGCTCTAAAAATTTTCCGACAACAAAGTCCGATCACACCAATTCCGATCGTGTGTAGCGAATTCCGACGGACAAAGTGCCACACATGCTCAGATCACATTACAAGACCAAAGCTATTGGCTACTAGCCTCTACATAGTCCCGTCGTAGGCAACAAACGTCACCACGTTCAGAATGATCGGATTTTCCGACAACTTTGTCCGACCGTGTGTATGGATTTGGTGGTCGGATTTTCCGACCGTGTGTATGGGGCTTAAGGCGTGTCAATCAGGCAGCCAGGTGGATACAGACAATGTTGTCAGGATTCTTCCTAACCTCAAGAAAAGTACAGCCAAAAAGCCTTGGCCGTACTTACCCTTTTAAGCCTTAGTGCTGCAGTGTGACCATCAATTGGAAAATTGTGTGACAGTTATTTCCTGGATTTTGAGCTAGTTATTAAGTTAGAGCTCTGGGATCCCCTTTAAAAAGATCTAGTTTGCACTTGGATTACTTTTGTTTAAGAAAACAAACACTACCCTGACTGAGGTTTTAACCATTTTCTACTAAAAAAATATTTTGGCTTTAGATATAAGGGATAATAGTTTCAATATTTAGAGTTAGATTTTCATTATAATCCTATACCATAAGTGTAAAATGGGAGCATCATAATATATCACTGTCAACCTGGTTCCTTATAAGGGCCATGTGCCACCACAATGTTACGCAGGACATTAACGTGTACATTTTCTTTTGCTGCTATTGAAAGATTGATAAATATATATAAAAGACATTGAGAGGGCAACTAAAATATGTTTGTTCTGTCTATAAGCAACCTAGAGCTCGGCGGGGAGGATGGACCAAAGGGCGGAAGAGGAAGAGAAGCCCCCGTGATAACAATGCACCTAAAGCACCCCTTACAGGTTATGTGCGCTTCATGAATGAAAGGCGGGAGCAGTTAAGAGCTGAACGCCCAGATGTTCCATTTCCAGAAATTACCAGAATTGTTGGCAGTGAGTGGAGCAAGTTGCCTACTCATGAGAAACAGGTGATTACAAAAATGTTCACATAGCATTATGCTCATGGACAAGTTATTTAAAGCGTATGTAAACTCTGACAGTGAACGTCTCTTATTTGCTCCCTTTTGGTCAGTTAAAGTGGTTCAAGGTGTTTTATTTTTTTTATTTATTTTTTACCTTTTATGCATAAAGGTAAAAAAATCTGTGCCAGGGGAACCTGTCCCCCCAGCCCCCCTATACTTACCCTAGCTCATTTTTGATCCAGTGCTGTGCACAAGAGCAGCAGCTCTCTCCCTCTTCACTGAGCAGATTGATAGCAGTGGGAGCCATTGGCTCCTGCTGCTGTCAATCAAATTCTGTGATCAGGGGTGGGGTTGAAGAGCCCTGTCTATGTCTATAGATGCAGGCAGGGCAGCTTGGGATCGAGCCTGCACAAGTGCATCCATAGAAAGTGGCTTTCTATGGTGGGCACGTGTCAAAGAGGGGGAGTCAGGAGCAGCGGCGGGGGACCTCAGGAGAAGAAGACGGGGCTGCTCTGTTCAAAACCAATGCACAGAGCAGGTAACTATGACATGCTTATTATTTTAATAAAGACTAATTTGAAGCTTTACAATCACTTTAAATGCACCTTTGAAAGTGTTTTGTTTATCTGTTTGAGAAGTACAAGAAAATGCCTTTTGATCCGACAAAGTTGAGCTTATAACACTCTAGTGAGCTGATAACGCAGTGCCTCTGTTGCACTAAAATCCCATCAGCCCTGCCAATGTTAGGCTGGCCATACATTATGCAATTTTCTTATTCAATTTACTTTAGATTTACCTTACTTTACTTACTTTAGATTTACCTTCAGCTATGTAGTTCAGGGGCCTACCTGATTGCATACAAATTGATTGTGCTTAGGTTTGACCTCCGTATTATATGGTTTTGGTAAATCTAAAGAAAAATTGTATAGGTTACTAAATTCACAAAAATTCTCGTACGACAGAAAAATAAATCGGAAGTGATGTCATGTGTTGTAGTGTATTTGTATTGTATTTTCGGACAACTGTACTGACTAAACGAAAATTGTCCAATCTGGTATAGTAAGAGGAAAATTTTCGTGCTTGTCCGATCTAATATTGGATGAACTGTCATGATCGGCTCTCGAAAGCTCTGTACTGACGACCCGATTATCGTACGATCGCGTCGAAAGCGGTATTTTTTTGTCCGATTTTCGGATCGTGTGTACGGGCCATAACTCTGCTTTGGAGAGAGAGTAGTCTGGGCCAACAAAGCTGCTCCTCCATACATTCGGTACAGTGAGTGAATGTTGCCGATGTAGTACAGGAAGTGTATTGCTCACAGGATCACCAGGTGAAGATGGAGAAAAAGATACTAATGTAGCTGCTACTACTAAGGATGGATAAGCTGTAGTATTTTATCATATTGTTAGTTCTTTGGGTTGGATACACTTTAAAGCGGGAGTTCCACTGTTTTTTTTTTTTTTTTTTTAAAGTCAGCAGCTACAAATACTGCAGCCGCTGGCTTTTAAAATGTGGACACTTACCCCTCCAGCGCGCCCGCGATGTCGGCACCCGAAGCCGATCTGTCGATCGACTCTCGGGTGCTGCGGCCGCCATCTGCGGTATGGGAATCAGGAAGTGAAGCCTTGCCGCTTCACTTCCCGGTTCCCTACTGCGCATGCACGAGTCGCGCTACACAATAAGTATGGTCCCTGCTGTCTCTGGGATCCATGTGTTTCCCAGCAGACAGCGGGGGCCCCGCAGGAAGTGGCGTAAATACCCGCAGAGGTGGGTGCAGATACCTGTATTGTATCCGATGAGCGGAAGTTCCACTTTAGGGTGGAGCTCCGCTTTGTCTTTATAGCTTTCTTAGGAAAAGCTGGTAATCTGCAGCAATAAAATAGACCTGCTTATGTGCTAAGAATGTCCCAAGAAAATATGTACACCAACTGGGTTGCCAGTTCTGCTCTTCAGCTTTTCTACCAATTCAGCTGGTTGTGACTAGGTGTTCTGAGATCTATGGTAGCCCATAAAATCCAGGATTCTTTTGTGCCCCTTTTTGAACCTGGCAATGTAAGTAGAAATCATCCTGAATGCTTTATTTTTAGCCCTACAAGCAAGAGGCATTTCTGTGATTTAGAGCCTCACAACATATTTTTAACACGAGTAGTATATGCATATTGCAGATTATGCACTAATCTGGTGCAGTACAATCCAGCTGGCAGCCCATGAGCCTTATGCTACCCTGAGGGTCCAAAAATGTCACTGTCTACCTCTCTGTCACAGACATCTCTGTAAGGACAAGAGAGAATATGTTTTATCATATTTGCATACTGTTTGTACCTTTCCTCATGCAAATGTCAGCAGAAAGATAGATGCTGGCTGCTGTATTTTGCCTGTGACTCCCAACATTCGCCCATTCTTCACTATTCAGCTTAGAGGTGGAAATTAATGTGTATTGTGTGTGTAAATATGTTTTGTGAATGAGTGAGTAGTGTTTGTGATTATGTATCTATGCAAATGTGTGTTCTGTGCATGCGTGTGTGACTGAGTGTATATGATGTGTGAAAGTGCTCGTTTGACATGGTTTATGGTGTAATTGCCTTTAGATAACAACAATTGATTTTGGCATAATTTAACAGTGCCAGTGTCATCAAGACTCATGATTTACTGAATTTTCCTTTTGTTAAACCAGAGCGTTTAAAAGGGAGGGTGTCATTTTTTTTTTTTTCAGTGAGCATATATTGCAGTAATTTTTTTAAAGTCCAACTCCGGGAAATTTTGAAAATCCTCCCTTGCAGTGGGGCGCCACACCACACAACAGTGTTTAGCTGCTTATTAGGTCCAGTAGAGAATAAAAGCACTTTTACTTACCTGATTATCCGCTTCCCTGAAGCATGGGGAGAAGATGCTGCAAGGACCGGTCCAGCTAGAGGACCAGGTGAATAAATCTTCTTTTTTATGCCCCTAAACCTAAACAAGCAGAAAACGCTTGCAGTGCGGGGGCAGCTCCACTCATTTCCCGGAGTTCAGCTTTAAGCTAGATTTTTATAAAAATTTGCATTAAAGCCTAACTCCAGATTTATTGTGAACTTAAAGCAGTACTACACAGTATGTGAGCACCAAAAACACTATTTAGTTCATTTTTAATATTCAAAGCAAATTCGCCCATCTTTCATGTCTCAATGCTTGATTTTGCTGAGAAATCCTTGGGGAAAAACACCCCCTAGCATTTCTGGCCACGGTCATCTTGAGTGAGGGCAGATGATTCATGCAGTATTTACTTCCTTAGCTCAGGCACACAGGCAGGAAGGTGGGCTTAGCTGGGAAAACCCCTCCTGAAGACTCCTGGGGTGTATGACATTATTGGCCTAGACATGGAAACCAGGAATAAACTGAAGAAATGTTTAAAACAAGTACATATAACGTGGTCCTATCTGTTTACTAATGCTATCTGTATAAGGATTAAAAATAGTCAGTGTTGATGGAGAGAGTGAAGTTCCACTTTGAATGGGTCGTTTGGACCAAACAAACTATTTGCTTCACTAACAGATGTGCCCACTAGAAGAGCCGTGTAAACTGTATGTAGCATCAGCTACATACACTATACAGGGCTGTGTTTCAGAAGCGGGCCGTGACATTTTCCGTCCCACTCTTGGAACAAAATCTATTCGAGCTGAGTGCTGCTCGGCCATTCACAGAAAGCTTTGCATTTTATCAGCTTGGACCAAGTTAACTTTTTAAAGTTACAAAAAAAACTAGAGTTAGGCTTTAAAGCGGTAGAAAACCACAACATTAAAGAAAAAAAAAAAACCCTGCTAGTATGCATCACACATTATGAAATGCCTACCTTAGAACGAAGCCCTCCAGAGGCATGATGTCGCCACTGACAGGACTTCTATCTTCACTCTGGGTTCGCAGGCTCCGGCTGTTTGGGTGGCTTGGGCCGCGATGACTTTGGCTGCAGCATGGAGCTCTGAAGATGTCCTTGGCTGCATGCAGTGTGAATATCTCCTAAACACCCCAAGTTTAGGAGACAATCACTGTACCTACAGGCAAGCGTTATTATAGGCTTACCTGTAGGTACAACTTAAAAAATGACTTTACTTGCACTTTAAATGTAGAAATTTTGAGATTAGCCATAAGCGAGAGCTCAGTGCAGTTACTCATTGTTAACTGTTTAAATGAGATACCAGCCACACAGGATTCCTTGACTAGCATAGTGTGAATGAGCAGTGATACGCATCCATTGTGTAGCAGTGCAAAAAAGGAAGCAGACCCTACAGATATAATGAGCAAATATGGCTGCTGTTAACACGTATGTGTGTATATATGGCAGAAATGTAACCATGGCACTTTTGTGCTATTTTTCTGAATGCAGGTGAACATTTTAGAACCTTCACATATAGGCATTTGTTTATCTTAGACTGTAAATGCTAATCTATAGAGTATAATTTCTGTCAAGCATTTTACAAGCTTTCAGCAGATTTCTTGAAGGCAGATCTATACTTAGAAAGTTCATTGTATATTCTATTAAAATGTTTATCTTTAAACATTTATTTAGACCTGTATTAGCTTAAAATAACCTTTTTGATTTTACTTTCGCATTTTACACTCTTGCTCCTCCATATTTTCATGATGTATACAATGCAGTGATTTAGGGCCCTTTTTTTTTTTACACGGGGCGGGCTCTGCTAGGAATCGGTCCGCTGAGCAGGCAGATGGCTGGTCCGTGTCCACTCCACTAATGCAGAGCAGACACAGCCCGCTCTCCTGTATGGGTGGTCAGATGAAAGCGGACTGCTTATCTGTTTACACACTACTATCATCTGATCAGAAACGCTAGACGGAGAGGGAATGCATTCCCATCCGTCTGTTTTTAGTTGATTGGAATGGATGTTGGTGGGTGTAAACGGACAAATGTCCGTTCGCACCCTCTGCTTGATAGAGGAGAATTGAGGGTCCGATCAGGTCCGCCTAAAAAACTGACAGGTCCCTTCATGTGAAAGGGGCCTTATAGATTAACCACCTGGGAGGGTAAAAACTTTCTACTGGAAGTGCGTTACTTTAAGTGAGTTGGCTAATCCAAAGAGTAGCATTGTGAAGCGTAGCAGTAAAACGGAACTGTGAGTCTACATATGTATTGTGAAAATGTGCTGCTTAACGTTCATACACTATATATTTAGAAACTATAGTTGGGCACAAGGATTTCAAAACATTAACAACATAGATAGTATGGTTTTATGAAGCTGATAACTTACCCTTCTATTTAGAAAAGACTATACATTTGCTTTAAGTTCTGTATTCTCCATTCCCAAGTGGTAGCCGAAGGCATTCCCAGAGACTAAAGAAATTCTTGAAGCTTGGTAAATTAAAAATAATTGCTGAGCCCGATGCTGCATGCACAGACACACTTGTCTTTGGTGTTCTGACAAACCTGATGTAAACTTTTATGTGTCTTATTAGTTGGGTAGAAAATTAAACCCCCTGTGTTCACCAGGACTTGTTAAAAAGAAATGGCAGCTTTTAGGGCTTTATGACCCTTCCTCAAGCATTCTACAACTACAATTTGGGACATAAAGACCAAAAATGTGCATCTTTAACAAGTTAGCCATTATGTGGTATGCCTTAAAATCCAGGCTTTCTGCATTGATTGATGGCTAACATAGTACAAGACTCTACTACTGAAATATGTGTTTAAAGCTCTTCCAACATTCCCAAGAGAACACAGCGCTTATTTATATCCCTCAGCCCACTGATATTCTTGTATGTCTCTGACTCTTCAGCAGGATGGTAGTCCATCCATGTTCCGGTTTTCTGTGTCTCTGTGCCTTTATCTTCACTAGACCAAGATTGTTTGTTTTTTACTTGCCAACACTAAGTTGTGTATATTGTTGCAGCGTTTCCTGGATGAAGCAGATAGAGACAAGGAACGGTACACAAAGGAACTGCAGCAGTATCAGAAAACAGAGGCTTTCCGTTCGTACAGCCGAAAGTCACAGAACCGTCAGAAAGGGAGGCAACAGAGACAGGGTACGTTGTGGTAAAGCAATGGGGCTACAAGCTACCGAATTACATTTTTGTAGCTTTTATTTAAATGTAATCTGATCAGTTTATAGGAAGTATTTTTCTGGACCTAAGTGCAGACTATATTGCAGCCAGAACAACTTGGTCCTAGATGCACCCTAAGCCATGACTGGACAATAAAAAAAAAAACAGCAAACTTGTAATGCACTGGACTTTGCATCCCTGATTATTGCCACTTCCTTGTCCAGTCTAAATGCTGCTGGGATTACAGGAGGCTGATAACTGAAGACCAATTCTGGCACTTATGCTAATTCTAGGTAAAATACAAAACTGGATAAACCACTCACTGTCCCGCCCACAGTAATTTTACTGCGGGTGGGTGGCACAGCCAGGCACAATCACATACATGTATGTTACTGGCTGGTGGGCACAAAGTGCTCCTCTGGGGCGCACAGCATGCCACTCCCTCAACCGATGTGTCCGGTGGACACAGCAAATTGTGGCTCCTGGTACCTGGCTGCTTTGAGCGGCCAGGGCATCACATGATCGCTATGCGATCACAATGTAAATACAACTGTTATGAATGGGTTTCATTCATAACAGCTGTGCTTAGTATTGTGATGCTGTGATTGGCCCATGGCTATCACATGGTACCTGGGCTAATCACTGCACCCCGTACCATGTAATAGCTGTAGGTCAAGTTTTATATAGCAAAAAAAAAAAAAAACGCAGAGGTGATCAAATACCACCAAAAGAAAGCTCTATTTGTGTGAAAAAATTATATAAATTTTATTTGCCTACCGTGCTGCATGACCACGCAATTGTCAGTTAAAGTAGCGCAGTGCTGAATAACAAAAAATTGCCGGGTTATCGACGGGGTAAAACCTTTTGGAGGTTAGGTGGTTAATTGTAGGTATAGACATCATGGGGTTGATTTACTAAAGGAGTAGAACATGTTCTGTCTACATTTTACTTAGCAGAAAAATACCCAATCACATGAAAGGATAAAAAAAAAAATAGATTCTTGCTTGCACACGATTGGATAATTGAGGTCAGCACAGCTTCACCTCATTTACTAAGCTAAGAGAAAATTCATTTTGCAAAGTGAACATGCTCTAAATCAACCCCAATGGGGTGTGGCAGTGAAATATGTTTACAACAGCAAAAATATGTTTTTGGGATTGGACATTGGTAATGAAGCTCTGTAGTTGTTGCATTTAAGACATCCTGTCCTATATGATTTCTATATGTTTTTTTTTTTTTTTTTTCCTTTTCTTAGAAGCACCACGTACAATCCCCAGTGACCCCGAGGTAAGGCTCTGTATATGTAGTAAGGCTCTTGTCTTTACCAACTTTTACTACATTGTTAGCATTGTGATAATCTTAAAAATGTAAACGCACTGCAATATCTGTGGGGTTTTAAACTTCTGATTAAAAATAATTATTGGTCTCTACATTCTGTATTAGGTGCTGATAGATCAATTATTGAAGTAATCAGATGTACAAATACATAAATGAGCAATATAATTGATTTGGAAACAAAATTGATGTGTTTTAAGTGTGGCATTTACTTGTAGTGATAACATGAGTGCATTGGGGAAACAGGTATTTAGCGTAGATGTATAGGATAGTTCTAAACAGGAGTGACAGCTTGAGTGCAGAAACAAGGCACAGGATTGAAAAACAGTGTGAGAAGCATTAAATAACCACAGAAAAGGGAGGACACGGTAATGTGGTTGGATAGATTACACAAGCAAGCAGACTGGGGAGAATAAAGTGTCTAAATGGCATTGCAGTTTTGAAACATAAATGATAAATATCAAACAGGAAAACGGAAATTTGAAGAGGCGTACGAAGCAAGTATGGATGCCCACAGAATCTGTTATTTTGTCTCATCTTCCCAAATGTATCAGTTCTTGTTGCTCCCCTTGTTGTACAGTTAGGTGACAAACAAGGTGATAAACGAAGGTAGGATAAAAGCAATGGATGGGTGGGCAGATGTAAAGGGTTATTTACACAATATATAATACAGTATACAAATATGCAGTAATGCTATAGCTATAAAGGACCCGTGTGACCCCCATTAAGCCATAAAACAGTTTCTTGCTGCTGCTGTTATGTATCAATTGTGCTGTATTTCATTCCGGTCTCTGCCATTACACAGCGTGTGGCCTTGGGACCAGGAACACGTAAACAACGTTCTCCAGCTGTCCTAGAGGCCTCCCTCTGGCCAGGCTGGCTGTCAGGCCAGGATCATTTCTGCACAGTACTGCAGAAGCTAGCCCAGGAGCACACATTTAGAGTGATGTAAAAAAAAAAAAAAACCCCATAGGCATTTAGGCTTTATGCTTTTTTTTAAAAACAATATTCGTTTTATATAAACCTCACAAAACAAATTAGAAAGTATGCAGTTATGCATCAAAAAAATAACATGTTTTGAAAATACACATTCCATTAAAAATGTTCTAAGTGCAGAAATAGTCCAGTTCTGTGCCTGGCGAGTTTTGTAAATTTTCACTACAGCCAAGAATAGAAACATTATCTAGCCTCCCTGGCGGTATGATTATGTCATATTTTTGCTTCTCAAAGCGGTACATTGTTTTGCATAGAAATTTGGCATTTTATATTGTAGGCCTGTAATTCTTAACAATGACACACTTAAATCTGTCCAAACAAGAGTCTAGTAGACATCCCGGGTATGATAAAATTGGAAACACAAAATCATAAATTATAATATAATAAATAATTATCAAAAATAATAACAAAATAAATTTCCCCACGATTCACTATCGCTCAATTCTGCAAGAGTTCTAATTTACTATCACTGTTTTCTAGCTGGTCTAAAACCATTTTGACGTAAAGGGACACTTTTTTTGGTTGCTATGGACAATCTAAGTTTCCAGGCAGAAAGAACAGTGTGTGTGTGTGTGTGTGTGTGTGTGTGTGTGTGTGTGTATGTGTATATATATATAACTGCATGCAGGGCATTGGACAAAGCATTAGGGACAAAAGGGATGTGAAATGATTTCATACAGTAATGTAATCTGTAAGATTACAATGTACTGTATGTGTTATGAATTTCCAATTTTTGAATTTGCCACCAGGCTCCGCCCACAGGAAACAGAGCCCGGCACACAGAGCTTCGGGCGGAGGACAGAGCCCACAGACACAGCAGGGGGACATTGCAGGATCCTGGGGACAAGGTAAGTAACCTTCACCAGGATCCTGCAATGCAATTCAGAGTATGGCTCGGGGTTACCGCTAATGGTACTCAAATTTAACCCCGAGCCACACTCGGGAAAACCGCCAGGGAGGTTAAAGTGGTTCTAAAGCCTTAAAGCGGGATTCCACCCTAAAGTGGAACTCCCGCTTTTCGGAACCCCCCCCCCCCCTCCGGTGTCACATTTGGCACCTTTCAGGGGGGAGGGGGGTGCAGATACCTGTCTAAGACAGGTATCTGCACCCACTTCCGGCATAAACTCCCGTGGGAGTTTACGCAAGTTCCTGTCCCGGCGCGCTGTCTGCTGGGACACACACGTGTCCCGGCAGGCAGCGCTGAAGATTCTCATTGCGTCGCGCATGCGCAGTAGGGAATCGGGAAGTGAAGCCACTTCCTGATTCCCTCACCGAGAATAGCGCCGGCTACAGCAGAGAGCCGAGCGAGCGATCGGCCTCTGCTGCCGACACCGCTGGAACCAGGGACAGGTAAGTGTCCATTTTTTAAAAGTCAGCAGCTGCAGTATTTGTAGCTGCTGGCTTTTAATTTTTTTTTTTTTTTTCAGTACAGTCCCACTTTAAGGTAATACTGAACACACACTGTTTAATTTACATTGTCCCTTCTTTTTCTGTATGTGGATGATGGCACTGTAATTATTTTAATTAAAAAAAAACATCTAAGTACCTTTTTCCCATTATAAATAAATAATCAAATATATATATATATATATATATATATATATATATATATAATAAATATATATACACACATCTGTCACATGACCCAGATCTTTCCCAGTCTATCTGAATAGAAACATAAGCAGGAGGAGCTTCTAGTTCTCTGCTGCTGGTCACATGTTAAAAAAAACAAAAGAACAAAGGCTTTGGAATACAGAATAAAAATAATTAATATCAATAAACTGTTTTAAATTGTCATACAAATATATCAATTTGAAATCAAATTGTTTATTTTTTGGCAATAACATGGTGTGGGCGGATTTCTGCAAGTCACAGGCTGTCACACCCTCGAGCCTGTGTCTGAGAATAAGATGCCACTAATCTACATGTAATATACCTCCCCCATTGTGTTTAGCTGCTTAAAGGGGGATTCCACCCTAAAGTGGAACTCCCGCTTTTCGGAACCCTCCCCCCCTCCGGTGTCACATTTGGCACCTTTCAGGGGGGAGGGGGGTGCAGATACCTGTCTAAGACAGGTATCTGCACCCACTTCCGGCATAAACTCCCGTGGGAGTTTACGCAAGTTCCTGTCCCGGCGCGCTGTCTGCCGGGAAACACACGTGTCCCGGCAGACAGCGCTGAAGATTCTCATTGCGCCGCGCGACTCGCACATGCGCAGTAGGGAATCGGGAAGTGAAGCCACTTCCTGATTCCCTCACCGAGAATGGCCCCGGCTACAGCAGAGAGCCGAGCGAGCGATCGGCCTCTGCTGCCGACACCGCTGGAACCAGGGACAGGTAAGTGTCCGTTTTTTAAAAGTCAGCAGCTGCAGTATTTGTAGCTGCTGGCTTTTAAAAAAAAAATTTTCAGTACAGTCCCGCTTTAATGCTAATGGAAGAGGAGGGAGGGAGTGGGCTGTCATTTACCACTGTGTATACGCCCACGTGTGTGACTCTATAATCACATGGGCTGCTCAGATGTTATAGGGAGGAAGTGCTCAGCATAGAAACTCACTGAAAACTGAGCATGTGCAGAGTTGCCACCACAGCTGCAGAATCTCTAGCTGAATTGGGGACATGGACAGAATGGGGGAGAAAGAGAGCAGTAGGATCAACCAGGTTTTTTGCAGAAAACTGATTTCATAGTGACTGAGTATGAACAGGATGTAATATAGCATAGTTTTTTTTATGATTTTTTTTTTTTAATGATAGTTTTTTTATGATTTTTATTTTATGATGTGGATTTAGTGACACTTTAAGGTTTCTTTGCCTTAATGTGGATGTAAACCCACTCTCATCCTTTCTAAACTACTGCCATAGTGGTTATCTATAAGGATATACATGCCTCCTGCATGTATCCTTGCCTGTCAAAGATCTCCCCTCTGTCTGTTACCCGAAAAGCTGCAGATTCTGTGGGTGGGTCTGTTGTCCGGAGCTCGGTGAGTGGAGTCGTGATGTCAGTAGACTCCCCACCCACTGCCTACAATCTGCCTCCATGGGAGGCACACGCCGCAATGACCGGCCTCTCAGGGGACAGTTCTTTTATAACTGAGGGCGGGGACACACAATGATGTTGCCAGGTGACCCCGCCCCCTCTGACGCACGGGGACATCCCTATGGCTTTCCCGTAGCATCAGAGGGGGCGGGTCACTCGGTTACGTAACCATAGAGGCAGATCGTAGGTGGCTTGCGGCTTTTATTTATTTTTTTCGGTCCGTCAAGGGGGCAAGGGTTGTGGGGATGAGGCCTTCTGCCCATCAACATGGGGACAAGGTGCTTTGGGAGGCTACGGATTTTGAGGGGGACCCCCACGCATTTTTTATATTTTTAATTTTGGTTCGGGGTTCCCCTGTGGGGGAATCCCATGCTGTTTCAATTCATTATAGCCGCGAGTACTTTTTAAATGACTTTTTTCCTTTAGAAATTAAATTTTGCTCTCGGACTGTTCTAAACACAGGAAACATGCGCCACTTTACAGGCATACTATAGACACCCCCCAGGTACAAAATTTTGAAGAATATTACACTTTTATTGTTTCACTTTAAGCATTATTAAAATCACTGCTCCTGAAAAAACGTCCGTTTTTTTTTAAAACTTTTTTTTGCATTGATACATGTCCCCTGGGGCAGGACCCAGGTCCCCAGACACTTTTTAAGACAATAACTTGCATATAAGCCTTTACAATTAGCACTTTTGATTTTTCATGTTCGTGTCCCATAGCCTTTAACGGTGTTCGCGTGTTCAAACAAATTTTTTGCCTGTTCGCATGTTCTGCTGCGAACCGAACAAGGGGGGTTTTCGGCTCATCCCTACTTAAAACCTGAGTCCGAGCCCAATCCAGTGATATTCATGAGAGCAGCGGCTCTCGCCACTGTCATTAGGGTTGCCACCTCATCCCTTGAAACCCAAACTCATATGAGTTACACAGGTTCTGAGGCAAATTTAATGTAGATAAGGCAACAAGTGAGTTTAATTACCACCTTAATCAGCCACAGAACCTGTTTAATTAATACGTGTTTGGGTTTAAAGGGATGAGGTGGCAACCCTGTCACTCCTCCTCCTGGGCAGATTGATAGCAATGGCTGTCAAATGCTGTGGTGAGGGAGCGGGGCGTGGGGCTGAGCTGCCCGGTCTGTGTCAATAGACGCAGACAGGGCGGCTTGGGCACAAGCCTGTGGCTTTTTATGAGGGCACTCGATGAAGAGAAGGAGCCTGGAGCATCAGCGGCGGGCCCAGAAAGAGAAGGATCAGGGCTGCTCTGTGCAAAACCATTGCCCAGGGCAGGTAAGTATTTTTTTAATAAAAAAAAAAAAAAAAATGAAGCTTTAGTGTTACTTTAAAGCTGACAGAATTCTAAACTATCCATTTATCCATTTACCCTTTTGTACTCGCTGCATAATGCACACAAGCTACACCAGACATACTTCCCCCATAGGTCTCATAAGGGATATTCTCCAAATGTACTTATAACCTAGAATTGATTTTATCACAACATACTTGTGAAACTAATGAAAGTTGTTTTGTTTTGAGATTTTTTCCAACATCTTTACCTTTCTTTACTTTGTATGTCGAATAGTCCTACTTTATCTTCTCAGTAATCCCTTTTCCATCTAACCTAATGCAGTCATTTCATCCTTCTCTGCTTTGTGAATGACTGTTGGCCCCTCATCTGAAGCATATCCCCCTCTCTGGTGTTTTGTACTGATCACTCTGCTTCTGCCTGTTACCTTCTTTGTGCATTCTACTCTCCATCATCTTGTATTTCTTTATTTCAGAAAGAATCTGTGTTGAAAGAGAGATCAGTATTTGATATTCCTATTTTCACAGAAGAATTTCTGAATCACAGCAAAGGTGAGGTTACTGGGTCACAGTGCTGGGAGGGTTTATGATTGATGAACCTTTTTTTTGCTGACAGAATAGTTTGTAATTCTCTTTTGGTAGCAGTAGGATACTTTGGTTAGACCTGTACTCATTTCATTGCCATCCATCATTCTTTCTGCAGCACGGGAAACAGAGTTAAGACAGCTCAGGAAATCCAACATGGAGCATGAGGAACGGAATGCAGCGCTACAGAAGCATGTGGAAAGCATGCGATCTGCAGTGCAGAGACTGGAGGCTGAGCTGCAGCAAGAACAGGGGAGGAACACACTGCTACAGCAACATTTACAAAATGTTCGCCAGACTCTTTCACACTGCCTGCAAGCTGTCCCTATCCCAGGTATTATGTCGGTGCTGCTTTTTCTTACCACTAATATGTATGTATAAGCCTATGTGTAGCCCGTTACACACATGACTTCCATAAACTCATTACGCAGATGTTGTAGTCAACACATCGAGGAAGGAACAGAATTAGGCTGTAGTGTGAATAAATGGAAGAAAGTGACAGGATTGAGCGTTGATGTGAAAGTAATGGGAGTGAAAGATCTGAAGTATATTTGAACTTAAACAGAAGCAAGTTAGTGTAGAAATTGTAACTTGATTTGGAGCCCTAATGGCGATAGATACGTGATAACATACACCTGACTAATACCTGCCATTTTCTATACATCCTATAACTGTCTTCTGTAATTCTCCTTCTGTCCCTTTACTCAGGTACCACTGAAACACCGACCCTGGAGACAATTGACTCGTATATGAGCCGCCTGCAGAGTGCCGTGCTTACACACCCCAAGGAGAGTGAGGCTCTTATCTCTGGCGTCAGAGAAGTGTTAAGTCAGCTGGAGGGTTAAGGATAAATCTCACACTTCTTGCAACCGTAAAGACCTTGATGTTTGACCTTTTTGCTGATAGAGGGGCTCGCAGCTACTAGCAGAATAACCACATAAAGAGGATTAAAATAACACCCAGAACTAAGGCAAATACTTGTTTCTCCATCTCACCGCTTATGGTTAGCAGAGCTGTATGCAGTATGTCAATAAAGAGATTGTGTTTTATGTTGATTTGATACTATTGTATACTCCCTCTTATTGATTATTGCTATGTAAACATTGGGGGTTGATTTACTAAAACTGGAGAGTGCAAAATCTGGTGCAGCTGTGCATGGCAGCCAATCAACTTGAGCTTGTTCAAAAAGTGATACTAAACACACACACACTGTTTAATGTGCATTGTCCCTTCTATTTCTGTATGCGGGTAATGGCACTGTAATTATTTTAATTAAAAAAAAATCTTAGAACCTTTTTCCTAAACGATATACAGCTGTCACATGACTAGCTTTTTCCCAGCCTGTCTGCAGAGAAACATAAGCAGGAGGAGCTTCTAGTTCTCTGCTGCTGGTCACATGTTCAAAATAAAAACAGCCATTGAAATACAGAGTAAAATAATTATAAATAATTAAATATATCAATATAATATATTTTATATATATATATATATATATATATATATATATATATATATATATATATATATAATCTTTATTATTTTATGGCAATCACATGGTGTAGGTGGATTTCTGCCAGTCACAGGCTATCACTCCCCTCCATCCTGTGTCTTAGAATAAGAGGAAGGTGAAGCCTCCATTAATCTAGATGTAATATCCCGTCCCCATTGTGTTTAGCTGGTTAGTGCACATGGAGGAGGAGGAGGAGGGATGGAGTGGGCTGTCATTTACCACTTTGAATACACCCACATGTTTGACTCTATAGTCACATGGGTAGAGGAAATGCTCAGCATAGAAACTCACTGAAAACTGAGCATGTGCGGAGCTGCCACCACAACTGCAAAATCCCTAGCTGAATTGGGGACACGAACAGAAGTTGGAGATAGAAAGCAGCAGGATCAACCAGGTTTTTTTGCAAAATACAGAAAACGAATCTCATAGAGACTGAGTATGAACAGCATGTAACCTAAACAAAGTATGCAACGCTGTACCCAAACAAAATGTATGTCTTTTTTTCCCCACAAATAGAGCTTTCTTTTGGTGGTATTTGATCACCTCTGCCATAAACAAAAAAAGACCGCCAATTTTGAAAAAATAATAATATATTTTTTTACTTTTTGCTATAATAAATATCCCCGCAAAAAGTTTCAGTTTAGGCCGATATGTATTCTTCCACATATTTTTGGTAAAAACATTAAGTGTATATTGATTTAAAGTTATAGCGTCTACAAAATAGGGGGCAGATTTATGGCATTTTTATTATACATTTTTTATTTTTTTACGAGTAATGGCGGTGATCAGCGATTTTTTTTTTTTTTATTTTTTTTTTTTTTTGGGAACAGTGACCTTTATACAGCGATCAGAGCTAAAAATAGCCACTGGTTACTGTATAAATGTCACTGTCAGGGAAGGGAATAACACTAGATAGCGATCAAGGGGTTATGTGTTCCCTAGGGAGGTGTTTCTAACTGTGGGGGCAGTGTAGTGACTGGAAGAGGAGACAGATCGCTGTTCCTAATCATTAGGAACAGCAGATCTGTCTCTCCTCTCCTGACAGAACAGGGATATGTCTGTTTACATTGACAGATCCCCGTTCTGTCTCTCTCAGAAGCGATCACGTGGCCATCGGACATCGCGGCTGCCGGTCACGTGCTGTGGCTCTGGTGTCGCACCGTACGTGCGCCCCCTTGTGGTCTTAAAGCGCCCGACGTACAATGACGGCGATTCGCCCAGGAGAGCCGACCTGCGGCTGGTCCTTAAGTGTTTAAGCTTTGACAAAATATGGAAGCTGATTGGTTTCTATGCAGAGCTGCACTATCCAGTTTTAGTAAATCAACCCCATTGTTGTTTTGTGCCATTTTATTAAAACTCTAGGCAAAAATTTTTTTATATATTTGGTGGTATTAAAGCCAAAAGGTAATATATTTCATCTTACCATCCTTAGATGTGGTGCCTGCACTAGCTTTATATTCTAATGCCCCATACACACAAGCGGAAATTCCGCCAGCAAAAGTCCGATGAGAGCTTTTGGTCCGAAAATGCGACTGTGTGTATGCTGCATCGGACTTTTGCTGGCGGAATTCCAGCCAGCAAAAGATTGAGAGCATGTTCTCAATTTTTCGGTCGGAAAAAGTTTTGATTGGAAATTCCAATCGTCTATACCAATTCCGACATGCAAAATTCATACGCATGCTCGGAAACAATGTGGTGCATGCTCAGAAGTATTGAACTTAATTTTCTTGGCTCGTCGTAGTGTTGTACGTCACCGCGTTCTTGACGGTCGAAAGTTCTGCGAACCTTTGTGTGACCGTGTGTATGCAAGCCAAGCTTGAGCGGAATTCCGTCGGAAAAAACATCCAATGTTTTTCTTGATGGAAATTCTGCTCGTGTGTACGCGGCATAAGGCTTTGTTCCTTCAGTTTTCGCCTGATGATGTGGCTAGTAAGGGTGGCCATAGATGATGATTTTTATTTTTATTTTTTTGGGTTCAGATTCTCCCATCAACACACTTGGTGTTGATGATGGAATTTCACCCACGGAGCTTTTGTATTCTGACAGCTGGGAGAGTTCCCCCCACATCAGAATACAATGATCAACCCCTGTCAGTGGTAAATGGTTTGCCTCCGCTTTTTAACCTAACTGATACATTTGCACGAGGGCTTGTTATGCTGAAAAACAGACTTTCTGGCCAGATTACCAAATGAATATAAAGAAAGCCTAAAAAAGAAATTGAATATAGCCATCACATCTAATAATTGGCAAGCTAAAGTCTAGTGATGCCGAAAATGGCTGCATTACTTGCCTGACTACCCACTCTGGTGCTGCCCATGCCTTCTCAAAGCGTCAGTCGCTCAAGTCATCACATATAATGCAAGGGCTATTAATCCTGAATTGTACATGATGGGGGGAGCATGCATGCTGCCGAGAGGAGGCTGCGGGAGACTGGTCACACTGCTGGAGCGAGGAAAAAAGCTAAGCCTCTTCTGCAACCCACTTGGGCTTAAGAAGTATTGAACCCCTGCAATGTTGGGTCTGCCCCACTGCAAGGGTGCTTTATTTTGTCCTCAGATTTGGCCTTTAAACAAGCTGGAGAAATGTATGTCCAGTTTATAAACCAGTCTAGTCAGTCTAGTGAACATGACAACCATAATAAAGGCCTAACCAATTTTGATCTTGTTGTAATGTTCTAGGTACATTGGCTACCTGGCTTCTAGGATCTGTCCTGTCTTAAGAGGGATATTTTGTTTATACTTTATCCTGATATGTTATGTAATCTATAAAAGGTGGTCCTTATCTTATCTTATTGTCTTCTTTCATATTAGACAACTTTTTTTTTTTTTTGGCTCAATTGCATGTTCAAGTACAGTATATTGTAAGTGGGAAACTGAAAAACATGCTTTCCTATTTTTTTTTTCCATTGTAGAGCATTACATTGATTATTGCATATTTTGTGATACATGCATGTGTGCAACTGTAATTTATTGTTTAAAAAAAAAAAAAGTGAAAAAAAACTGCCTATAACCAATTTCGACAAGACTGCGTGTACTTTTTGCTTTGCTGTGCTGACAAAGATGTTGAATTACATAGAATGCACGATTTGCAGCATATGACTATAAAGTGAGAATACAGGAATCAATGTTTACATACAAAACCTGCTCTTGAACAGGTGACACTTTTCACTGTGTTTACTGGAGTTGGTAGGTACCCTTCACTAGACAGAGGGGTTGGTTTACTAAAAGTGGAGAGTGCAAAATCTGGTGCAGCTGTGCATGGTAGCGAATCAGCTTCTAACGCCAGCTTGTTAAATTACCGTATTTATCGACGTATAACACACGCCCCAAGTTTAGGAGGGAATTTTAAGGAAAAAAATGTCTTAAGGAAAAAAAACTTACATTTAAATGCCCATCAATGCAGCCTTGCACAGCATCCATCTGCATGCTTGTCAGTGTCATTTGCAGCCTTGTCAGTGTCATTTGCAGCCTTGTCCAGGCTGCAGTTAAACTGCAGTGACATGTAAGTGTCACTGCAGTTTGAAAATGGCACCGCTGAGATACACAGAGCCGGTCCTGTGTATCTTGGCTCTTCTCGGCTCCTTTTGTAGTCCCGCCCAGTCCCGCCCTATGATGGACATAACACAGGTCCAATGGCGGGACTGGGTGTGACTGTGAGTGGAGCCGAGCGCCGCCCATATACACACATAGCTCCGCTCACAGTCACGCCCAATCCCTGTGTTATGTCCATCATAGGGCGGGACTGGGCGTGACTGTGAGCAGAACTAGCCGAGGATAGCCAAGTACACTCGGCTATGTATAGATATCGGTGGCACACAATCAGCAGGGGGTCGGCGATTTTTAGGGGAAAAAAGTGCGTGTTATACACCAATAAATACGGTAAGTTTTGACCCCAAAAAATGGGATTTGATTGGTTTCTTTTCAGAGTTGCACCAGATTTTGCACTTTCCAGTTTTAGTAAATCAACCGTGTATCTAACAACTAAATGCCTAGTGGATATTTGTAATTTCTTTCTTACATACTATTGTCTGTTTGGAAGGGGAAAAAAAAAAACAACTCACCGTTTCAGGGCTTCTGGACTGCAATTCTTCCCTTAATTACAGGTCTGAGAGTTAGTTAAACCAATCAGTGCCAGATCAATAGCACTCTTCATCCCTCCCTAACAAGGTTAGACCCACCATATAATGAACTCATTTGAAGCCATCTTAAAGAGACACGGGAGCCAGTGTCACCCCGGCAATTAATTACTAAGTATTTAATCACTTTGTTAATTAACAAAGGTTGTGTGGGAAGAGAGCTGGCTCCTATTAGTGCCAAGCATCTCCTGCCATGACCAGCCATAATCCTGGGTTTTCACTAGAAAAGCTGCATTGCCATGGCATTCTTCTCTTATTTTTTCCTGAGTTTCTATAAATATTAGTGTGTGTGTGTGTGTGTGTGTGTGATGTTGTTCACGTGTCCCTTAATGCTCCAGGTGGCTTTTAGGGCCCATTCACACTAGGAACTGAATGTGAATCGCACAGGATCGTGCTGCGTGTTCCTGTGTAGTTTACATGTAGTTCTGTGCAGTGCAAATTTAGCCCATTCATTTAGATGTACATGTCATGTATATGTTGCATTTATCACACTGCTGCTTACTACCTCGGTGCAATGCATGCACTAGCAGAGCTACATGGACTAATATATTCATAGCTGCACTAGTGATTACACTCTGCGCCGAACAGACATTATTCTACTTTAACATTAGTAGCTCAAGCTGCAAACAAAGTCTTTATCTGCAGGTAATGATCTCTTAGCTACGTCAATATCTATTAGACTGGTTAATATACCTTTTTTTGTTGGTTGTCCTTCAGAATATACAAGTAGTTTCACAGTTGCTTATAAGATAACACGCCTTCATATACATCCCAGAGCTGGCATTTTAGAACAATCTGCTCTCTCTGTGCAGGTCCCTTATACATAATGTATGAACCTCTCTGGACCCGGTTGGGGAAGATTACTAGGGTAATCTGTATTTATTACCTGCCCCCTCCTCGGTCACCAAGGAATTGGATGCTGCTATCCGACAAAAACATGTTTAGCAACGTCTTCCGGCTAGCTACTTTGCTATGAGAGAAATCACAGTGGACATATTTTATCATACATTTTAATCTCATGTTAGTGTGATGTAGTTTTATAATTTCATATGAATACACTTACAGCTGACCGAAATTCATTATTGAATATTAACTGGTTGCGGTTATCTGCATAGCTTGCAGATTATGTTTCCTTGTTAAATGGTTACAGATGAGATGCAATTTCAGGTCTGTGCTGAAGTGAGGAAGAATCTCAATAATAGGGACAGTTCCATCCTGCACTGCACCTGTCTCTGTATTATGATCTGTCAATAGCAGAGATGAGAGAATTGATTGATGGATCAGGAGAATCAGATATTTCTGATGAAACCCTTCCAATTAAAAGCACACCAAATTGCCTGATGTGCAGAGAATCTTGCTGTTTTTCTGCTGAGGGGCAAACCAATCAACCTTCGGCTCTCCATAGATCAGGCATACCTGTTCTGTGACAAAGTGTATGTCTGTTAAAAATGAGCACATCTCTACAATACATGCATGTGTTATAATAAAAACTGCGCAAAAAAAAAAAGTTCTACCTGTAGTAAGCTGACATTGGTGATGCCTCTGTGCACTGAAATCCCAAGCAATGTTGTCAGCCCTGAGTTCTCCTCTCTGACAACTCCCCTTTCTTTTATAGAGAAGAGGTGCTTGGGATGTGCCCTGTAGTCCCAACAGGAGGGAAGCTCCAAAAGTCGCACATCACAGCAAAACCCTGTAAGTATGACAGCCTGAGCTCCAACCAGGCCACGCCCCCAACACGCTTCACTCTGTCCAGAGCTTAAAGAGGAGCTCCAGGCTCCCCCCAAAAAATTAAAAGTCAGCAGCTACAAATATAAGGGCACTTACCTGTCCAGGAATGTCTTCACCCAAACCAATTCTTCAATTGGCTTCGGGTGCAGCCGCCGACATAGCAAGTAGGGGAAACAGGAAGGGAACCCTTGCATCACGCATTGTGAATGGTCCTGTAGTCTTCTGGGACCTGTGATGTGTCCCAGAAGACTGCGGGGTAAGGGGAGGCTGAACCTCTGGCTCAGATCTGACCTGGAATTGTTAGCTGGTACCTGTCAATCAGGTACCCGCTCCCCCTAAAAAAAGGTGCCACATGTGGCAGTGGAAGGGGGGGAAGGTGGAAACAAGCAAAGCTTTCCCATTTGGGTCGAGCTCAGATTTAATTATGCTCTGGGGCAGGGTGGAACGCGTTGGGGGCATGGTCTGGTTGAAGCCCGGGCTGAGGCTGTCATACACCTTACAGGGTAAGGGGTTACAGGGTTTTGCTGTGATGTGCGACTTGTAGGATTTCCTTTTCCTACTAGATGTTTTGAGGTTGAAGGAGCTCTGTCCTTGTCGGCACTCACAGTGGTTTGTCATGCAAGAGGACCTGGTGGAGACTTGAGTGTAACACCTGCCGTTTTTGTTGTGGGCCAACAGGAGGGAACTTGGGCAGAGTTGACAATAGTGCTTTGGCTTTCCGTGCAGCAGAGGCATTGTTGTCGGCTCGCTACAGGAAGTTAAATGGATTTCTGGTAATTCAATGGGTATTTTTCTGTGATTGCTGTGTTTTCAAAAAGGGGAAACATGCATATATGTGCATGTACTGCAAAGATGTGCTATGTATTCATTTCTTCCCTTATATGCATTGTTACAAACCACAATTTGATTGAAAGTATCTTGTTCTTCCAATAAACAGATTCAATCACCTCTGTTCTCTGGTTAAAATGTCTCCTGACGATAGATGAACTTTACTGCCTTCTTGTACCATATGCATACCATTCATGGCAGTGAAGACCCTTGTTTCCAAGCAAAAGCTACCCAGTAAAAATGTTCATTTGCATTGGAATTGGAAGCACTTTAAAATACAAAAGGGACCTAGCATTCAGAATGAGAGAGCCCTGAGGAAATATGTTACAGTTAAAATTGCTTACTGTTGGACCAAGGAAAAGAAAGCAATCTCCTAGAATACATATGTATAATGATCTTTCTCGCTTAAGATGCAGGCACTTTTTACAACCTATTTAGGCCAATTTAGACCTTAGACGTAAGATCCCTGCTCAAGTCATAACCTGTATGCAATGTTAAACAGCTTGTTATGCACAGATAACTGATGCATTGTGCACGTTGGTTGAATCTTTGTATGCACTATTTCTTGTTTGTTATCTGAATAAGCTGGGCAGGGTTTTTCTTCTTTAGCCATACACCTGTATGACCAGCAAGGAGTAACTGGACCTACTGGTGCATGGTTATTATTCAACACTTTTTTTTCTGGAAAAGTGTTCTTGATAATCATGTGGCATTCCTAGGTGTGAGGATGCATAACCTAAGGGCTCTTTCAGACTTGCTGTGCCCTGCAGTGCGATCCACATTTGGATATATTTTCAGAGAGCATTTGACAGGAGGTTTGAAGGTGTTTTAATGCCTCCATACTGCGTGATTGAACCCTATAATGCCACCCTACCTTGCCACAATCATGTACTGTACATTGCATGTGGTTACTGTATGGCCCCAATAAACTCAGTGGGTGAGTTTGACAGGCGGTACCCCGAATTGAGTCCCAATCAGGCTGTATTGGGACATTTCATGGCTTGGCTGCCATCTGAAACGGCACTAAAATAATTCACAATATAATTTTTTTTTTTTTCACAAGATTCTAGACATGTATTGCACTGATTTAAAGCTCAACTCCAGGCTGACAAAAAAATACTAGGTCATGCAGGTATGGGTGCATCAAAAAATAATTAACGGCCAGTTCACACCACAACAATGTGCACTGCAATGCACGTGTCTTACATTGCGTTAAACAGCCCATTTGAAATGAATGGGCTGAGGCACACTGCAATGCATAAAAAACTGGGGCAGGCTGCACCGCATTGTGCGTTGGATCGCACAGGTGTTTTTAAGGTGCTTTGGGGTGCCATTCACAATAAATGACAGCACAGAAACATACATTATTTGCATTACCGTGAATTGTGGTAATGCCTGTGTAAATGCAGGGACCACTATTGTGAAAAACATACTATTCTGGTAACTGTAAAGGGTAAATACCTGCAATTATAGTATTTAGTATTAAGATTCCTTTTTTTATTATTATATACCTTATATTTTCCCCTACATATACATGCAGACCAAGCTGTCCAGCAATAGTGACAGTTACAGGAGTTGGCACTACCAGTACTCAGTTTACCATATATTCTCGAGTATAAGCTGAGTTTTTCAGCACATTTTGAAAATGCCCCCCTCGGCTTATACTGGAGTCAGCTTTTTTCTGCTGCAGAAAATTAAATTTTCCGACCAGAATTTGGGGCCCCGTATCTTTGGGCCACTTGGGACTAGGAACCCCAAATTTGGTTTGCAAACCCGGGGGAACCAGCACTACAACATATCCAAAGATGGTATTCCTAGCACCAAGTGGCCCCCAAGATACGGGGCCCCAAAGTCGGTTCGGAAAATGTTATTCTCTGCTGCAGAAAAGTGCTTGACATTTTCCGAACCGACATTTGTCACTGTGTGATGAGTAGGGTGTGGGTCCTCGGGCCTACCCTGAAAGTCTTGGGAGGGGGAGGGGACATAGGCCTTTTGGCTTGGTTCGCCCTCTCTCATGGGGTCTCCCTCCGGGGGAGTCCCACAGTGTACTTGGGTGGGTTTCTGCAGACCCTCCAGTGAAAGGGGGTCCATCTGGTTTCGGCCAGATGGACCCGAGTGAAGTACCTCAGTCCCCATCTGGAGCCTAACGTCTGGCACCGGGTGGAGTTTTTGGGTGTGTTTTCACACGCCACAGGCTTTTAAAATAAATAAATAAATGGTTATATGTAGGAGGCCTGCCCCCTGCCAATCCTAGTTTGGGATTGGTCAGAGCTTCTCATATGCACCCCATGTCACTCCAGCTCTCTGCCCTGCCTCTTTTCCAGAACAGTCTCCCTGGAAACAGAGGAGGCGCCCAAGAGCTGAAGTACATGTCAGTCACCTACTGCTACACTAAACAAAGGCCTAACTCACAGCATAGGCCTGCTTAATTTTACCTGCACTGGCAGCTTACACTAGCACCTACCTAAGGTAGAGGGTGCTACATTTGTTTGTCTCTTACCTAACCACTTCCCGCCCAAGGTACATCATATTATGTCCTGGACTTTGAGTGGGGATATCTGAATGATGCCTGCAGCTATATCATTCAGATATTACCTTTTTGAGCCAGCGATTCTGTGCACCATAAGAACAATCATAGCGGTAGTTTAGCCGCTTGCTCGTTCTTACAGGTGGCGCGATGGGACATCCCCCCTCCAGATGCTCTCCGGTGCTTCGACCGGCTCGCCCACGCGATCGGCGAGCTGGAGAACAAATGGGTCGCTGCCTGAAGTTGGGCATTGAGATTTCTGGTGACCAGATGGTCCCCAGTCATCCCTATGACCCTCGGAGGACCAGGCGCAACCTTATGACGTCACGTCCGGGCGGCGGAAGTAAACAATGCCTGGGACGTAGCTGGAAAGGCTGAGACAGTATTTATTTTTTGATCTCGGTCTTTCCAGCCTGAAGGAGAGATGCGGGATCTTAAAGACCGCACATCTCTCCATAAAGAGGACGTGTCACACACTATTTCTATTACAAGGGATGTTTACATTCCTTGTACTAGGAATAAAAGTGATCCAAATTTTTTTTTTAAAGAGTAAACGCAAATATAAAAGTAAAATAAAGCGAACACATACGCAAGTCACGCCCACATATGTAAACAGCGCTCAAATCACACATGTGAGGTATCATTTTTATTTTTTTTTATTCATGAAACAAAATCTTTTTAGAAAAAAACGTGTTTGAAAAATCGCTGCACAAATACCATGTGACATAAAAGGTTCCAACGACCGCCATTTTATTCCCAGGGTCTCTGCTAAAAAAAACATATATAATGTTTGGGGGTTCTGAGTAATTTTCTAGAAAAAAAATAAATATGATTTTTACATGTAGGAGCGAAGTGCCAGAAGTGGCCCAGATGGGAAGTGGTTAAAGTCTACTTAAAACTACCCTGCCCACAGGATCACAGTGATGTAGTGTGATTTTACAGCAGAGCAAACAGCATTGTCGGCCTGTTACAGAAAGTGGGAAAATTATTTATTTTCGTGAAAGTTAAACAAAAGGTAAAACAATTTTTTGTCATTGTTGTCCATAGAGGGACGCAGGATCCAATAACTACCATTTGTTATATAGCGCCACCTTCAGGTAAATTGGACTTTAGGCCAACAAAATTGTAGACCAGCCACTGCAGCTTATATAACCCCTCCACCACCAGCCATGCTTCATTTTTAGCCTAGTCTCCTTCGATAATTAAATGTTTTTTTTTTTTTTAAGTATTGCTGTTTAACCACTTCCGGACCGCTGCACGACGATGTACATCCTTACTTTGAAGGGGGATATCGTTGTTATGGCAGCAGCTAGCTGCCATAACCCGGTATCCTCTTCTTTAGCTGGCGGTCCAGTTTCCGATAAGAGTGGTCTCTGCGGCGGATTCACCGCTAGATTACTTTTACCGGCGGCGGGAGTGGGCCTCCCTCCTGCCACGCTCCGGTGCCCCCTGCCGCTTACCGGAGCCGTCGCAGCAGCGTAGGAAATTGGATCTTCACCGTTGCTGAGCATGGGGATGAGTGAGGGGAATATGGCCCCCACCCGTATTCATAACAATACAGGGTGGAATCAACGTCAAAACATCACTTCCGCCCATAGCTCTTAAAGGGCCATTTTTTTTTTTATATGTCAATTTTCTTTTTTTTATTTTTTAAATATGAGATCTGAGGTCTTTTTGACCCCCTGTCATGCTTTTTTTTCTATCACAAGGTATCTTTACATTCTTTGTAATAGGAATAAAAGTGACACAATTTTTTTAAAAATAAAAGGTAAAATAAATAAGAATTTTTTTTTTTTAAACGCGCCCCTTCCCGCCGAGCTCGCGTGCAGAAGCTAACGCATACGTGAGTAGCGCCTGCATATGAAAATGGTGTTCAAACAATACATGTAAGGGTATCACTGCGATTGGTAGAGCGAGAGCAATAATTCTAGCCCTAGACCTTCTCTGTAACTTAAAACATGCAACCTGTAGAATTTTTTAAATGTCGCATAAGGAGATTTTTAAGGGTTAAAGTTTGTCGCCATTCCACGAGCGGGCGCAATTTTTGAAGCGTGACATGTTGGGTATCATTTACTCGGCGTAACATTATCTTTCACAATAAAAAAAAATTGGGCTAATTTTAGTGTTGTTAATGTTTGGGGGTTCTAAGTAATTTTCTAGCAAAAAAAATGTTTTTAACTTGTAAACAACACATCTCAAAGAGAGACTTGGTCCTTATGTGGTTAAGACTTATGTGTTATGGAAATAGTTTTCTGTATTGCCATTTTCAATTACTCCACTGATTTAATTCAAATAATTTAATATTGACCCTTTTTTTCTTTTCCGATGTTTATTGAATCCACTGGCAAATATCAACTGTCAAGCTTACAAACAACCCACTGGTACACTCCACTCAAGTCTGGTCCCAGTTAGTTCCTCATTGGACACCACCACCTTGTCTGGGACACAAGATAGATAAGGGTGAAGGCAGATTTTAAGTCACAGCCTGCATGTCAAAGACAGCTTTGCTGTTCTTGTTACAGCCACCAGTTGCTGACCTCTGCATACATCAGCAGCCATGGGGAGGGGAAGGTAGGGAAGGCATGTGCATA
>CM053029.1:502734683-502752112 GCA_028564925.1 Lithobates sylvaticus | reverse complement strand
AATAAGAAATAGAGGATCGATTGTTTGCTTTGTCTAGGAGAGAGCAGAAACTTTTAGGCTGGGTTCACACCGCCGTACGGAGAGGCTGACAGCAGGGGTCCGGTGCGAACCTGTTCACCATTTTAGGTCCGATTTCAGTCCACATTTTTGGCTAAATTTGGACCTGAAACGGACCAGAAGACGCACAGGACTCCTGTACAATTCGCTCCAAAGCCGCTCTGGAAATGTGTGAACATAGTGAGCCGGTCACAATCTCCTGATATGCGCATTGAAACCTGCATCCAATTTGCAATAGTGTGAACCCAGCCTTATACTGTACCCGATCCTGTGTTCTCCTGGTAGGCAGCACTCCCCCACAGTCCAGAGGTGGACTGTCCCCTGTTGTCAGGGCTGTGGTCTTGATGATATCAGGGCCCTAGACCGTTAGGGTGCAGAAGCTGCAGGGACTGGTCTGGCTGTGGGGAGGAGCGGAGGATCAGGTAAGTAAATCTCCTTGTATTTTTCCCCTAGGTGTCAATGACAATTATCTCCTGCAGTAGGGGCCCAGCCCTCTTTCAAGGTATTATTTTTTATTTGCCTGGAGTTTAGCTTTAAACTCTTTCAAATCAAAGCTGAAAAAACTTTTTTCTGTAGACTTCACCTAACTGTTCCTTTTTATATCATGTGTTTCATTTGTGAGGCTCGGTTCACACTTCTGTGACACGGGAACCCTGCGAATCCACTGCGGGTTTCCGCATCACACCTGACTCGCAAGGCAGTTCACACTGCCATATGCGAACTGCAGGGAGTGTCAATAAAATTTGACTCTTCCCTGCCCCTCTCCATCAGCGTGGGGTCACATTAGCTGAGTGATGGAGAAAAACAGAGGGAGAAGAGAAACATTGGACTATTAGTCAGTACCAGTGTTCAGAAAATGTATTTTCTGCAACCACAGGTTGCAGGAATAAAATTTCCTTGACTCCCTCATCAACACAGACAGTGTTGACAGGGCAACCTCTCACCCTGAGCCAGTGTGTTCTCCCAGCAGGGTGGCAGGGGAAGCCATCCCTGCCGGGAGAAGTCATTTTTGCTAGCGGCTATAACAGCCGCTTGCAATAATTGCATATAAAATCTGTCAGGCTGGTTGTACCTAAGTTGATCAATCAATTAACTTGGGTACATTCAGCCTTCCCATACATGGTTCACATCTCGGCCAGTCAGATTAGGTATCGGAAGTGATGTTCCGTCAGCTACATCCTACTACACCCAGCTACATCTTGAATGTCAGAGTAATTTTAGTAATAAAGTGAGTGTATATAAATACATATAGTATTTTGACATCTGTGATACTGTTTGGATGTTTAATTTTGAAAACATAAAGGTTTAGCACTGAGCAGTGCGGGGTGTACCAACATGGCCTCTGCCATCTTCCTACTGCTGGCGTCCAGCTTCTTTGAAAATTTAACATCAAAACAGCATCACAGATGATAATATACTATATTTATTTATATATGCTCACTTTATTGGTAAAATTACTCTGAAATTCAAGACGCAGCTGGGTGTAGTAAGATGTCAGTTTGGACATGAATCAGAACGCATGGGTGTGAACACCCATGGAATCCAATTCTGGTGCGGCCAAAAATAAGGGTCTTGTGCGAGTTTAGTCCGATAGTGATGCGATTTTAGCCATACTATCTGTATGGCTGAAATCATATCGCACGGAAATTGCATTCGATCTCGCACCATGCAGCAGTGTGAATCGACCCTTATTGCTTTGAGAAGGTACCTTAAATGGCGCCATATAAAATAATGTTTATTATTATTGTGACTGGTGTATGTTCTTTATTCAGCTTAGTGCTTCAAATATGGAGTACTAAGGCTAGCCATAAGTAGACAAACATTTGGCACTGAAATACTGAAACCTTGGTTGGACAGTTGTGAAGTGTGGCACAGAATTGATAAAGAGTGTCTACATCAAATGTCAGTGCAGGTGACAGCTTCATATACATATTCGAAACAGGTATATTAATTTTGGGCAAGCACCACATGCAGAGGTACATTAAAATTAGAGCAGCCTTTTTCAACCAGGGTGCCCAGGCACCCTGGGGCACCTTGAGGTATCTTCAGGTGTGCCTTGGCAAAATTCCTAAAAATTGCCCAAAAATTGTATACAAGCCAGCGAGTGAAACAAGCCTTCCTTTTAGTTACACAAAGCCACGGATTTTTATTCTGCACCATTATGACCTTCTAGCTGCCGGTGTCCTAACAACCATATCAGTTAATAAGGAGAAAAGAAGTTGCCTTCAACATTGCACTATTAGTCAGTACCAGTGTTCAAAAGTCACGTTACTAAAACGTGGGTTACTATCTGTCAAGTTAAATCGTTCAGGAGAGGTTGTAAAAAAACGTCCTGTGTACACGAAGCCTGATTCAGAGACACTACTTCCCCTTCAGGTCTGTTCCCCTTGTAATTAACAGCAGGCAGTAGGTGGATTCCATAGCCAATAGACAGAATCCACCCACTGACTTCTGTCAATCACAAGGAGGGAGTTGACCTAATTGGAAACTAGTCCCTTAAACCGGTGTTCTATCAGAATTGGCGACCCGTCAGATTAGGTACCGGAAGTGATGGTCCGTCAGCTGCGCATGTGTCCACAACTACCAGGTTTGCTAATCTAACAAAACACCTGCAAGTCAGAAGAAGGCGGCAGCAGCAGACATCATACTATACCCAGCTACGTCTTGAATTTCAGAGTAATTTTACCAATAAAGTGAGCATATATAAATAAATATAGTATATTAACATCTGTGATGCTGTTTTGATGTTAAATTTTCAAAAAAGCTGGACGCCAGCAGTAGGAAGATGGCAGAGGCCATGTTGGTACACCCTGCACTGCTCAGTGTTAAACCTTTACATTTTCAAAATGAAACATCCAAACAGCATCACAGGTGTCAAAATACTATATTTATTTATATACACTCACTTTATTGCAAAAATGAATATAAAATTCAAGACGTAGCTGGGTGTAGTAGGATGTCGGCTGCCTTCTTCTGACTACAGGTCTTCTGTCAGATGAGCAAACCTGGTAGCGGTAGAACGCATGTGCAGCTAACCGAACCTCACTTCCGACACCTAATCTGACCGGCCGAGATGTGAACCATTTATGGGAAGACTGAATGTACCCAAGTTGATTGATCGATCAACTTAGATACAACCAGCCTGCCAGATTTTATATGCGATTGTTGCATGTGGCTGTTATAGCCGCTAGCAAAAATGACTATCTTCTCCCAGCGGCTTCCCCGAGAACACAAGAGATTGACCTGTCAACACTGTCTGTTTTGATGAGGGAGTCAAGAATTTTTTTTTCCTGCAACCTATGGTTGCAGAAAAGAAATTTGCACTGTCTGTGCCCAGTCTTAGCTTCCCCATCAGGCTCCAATCACGCTCAGTGTTACTCAGTGTAAGCCCGGGGTAGGGGCAGCAAACATGCCACTCTGCAACACAGCATACAGAGACAGGCACTGCCTCTGTATGTACATCAATTTAGAGTTGGTCTTAATTACCTCCAGTTTGTAGATAATTAAACTGAAGGTAATTCTTTTTTAATTTAGTGCAGCTGTAGCACCACTTTAAGAACTACCTGAATTTACCACGTGTATCGTTAAAGATACTGGAACTGGCAGCAGGAATTTTTGAATTTGGCACAGGCCATTTTAAAGGACCATGCCGCCAGAAAAGTATTGTAAGTGCTTTATTGAATCCACCTGTATGTGCCTGAAAAAGTCATTACACGTGAACATGAACAATGAACTTGTGAAAGTGGTATGTGTTGAAAGGCCAGCAACTTGTTTAGAGTCATATCATTTATTTTTTAGTATAGATGATGTGTATTTTTTGGATCAGAATCCAAAACAGTATTGGCAGACAGATGTCTAAGGCCCCTTTCACACTGGGGCGTTTTTCAGGCTGTACATCGCTAAAAATAGCGCCTGTACAGCGCCTGAAAAAATCCGGCCCCATTCACTCCAGTGTGAAAGCCGGCGGGCTTTCACACTGGAGCGGTGCACTAGCAGGACGGTCAAAAAAGTCCTGCTAGCAGCATCTTTGGAGCGGTGTATTCACCGCTCCTATACCGCTCCTACCCATTGATTTTAATGGGACACCGCCGTAATACCGAGGCAATACCGCCGCGAAGCGCCGCTACGGCGGCATTTTGCGGGGGATTTTAACCCTTTTTCGGCCGCTAGCGGGGGTTAAAACTGCACCGCTAGCGGCCGAATACCGCGGCTAAAACGACGGTAAAGCAGCGCTAAATATAGCGCTGCTTTACCGTCGCCGCGGCTCCCGCCCCAGTGTGAAAGGGGCCTAATAGTGTCTTTGTATTTTCAGTTTTAGCCTATCTATTGGGACCCTCATAAAAGAGGTCATTGCATGTTTTAGGGTTATTTCACTATACGGCATAAGATAGTTGGTCATATTCCCAAGGAACAATGAAATATGTCTGACAATGCCTATTGTCATTGTCTGCTGCAGCATTTTTTCACTCTAACACAGTGTTGTATTATGAATGGTGCCTTTGATGCCAGTGGACAGTATTTTACATGAGGTTCCCATGAGACCAGATCACAGGGGAACATCATGTAAAAACATAGTGGTGTGAATAAGCCCTTGTGGGCTCGTTAATTAGGCCGGGTTCAGACTGCTGCGGTGCGGGAGATCGCATATGATTCGCACCGCACTGCAGTTCAAATCATATGCGATCTCTGTGCGATGCAAATTCAGCCATACAGATAGTATGGCTGAATTCGCATTGCATTCGGCCCAAAATCGGACAGGACCCTTTTTTTCGCTCCGCAGCAGAATCGGATCGCATGGTGTTCTCACCATGCGATCCGATTCCTGTCCGAGTTTGCAGATCGCACTGCGATATGCGAGCTGATATGGGGGTGTCATTAACATTTCATTGACACCCCCAGCAGCTCGCATAGGGCAGTGTGAACTGCCGGCGGGAGACATGCGGTGCGGGAACTCGCAGTGTATTCGCAGCGTTCCCGCACCGCAGCAGTGTGAACCCAGCCTGAATAAGCCAATTATTAATTACTTCTGTTACTTATATTTTCCTGTTTATACAGAAGTTGCCATTAGTAACTTGAATGTTAAAAAGTATTTCATAAAGATCTTATGTTTTATTTTTTTTGTTGCATAAATTTTATTGAATGCGACAGGTCAATATGCAAATACAATGAACAAACAGGTAGAGGTTTGTATAGGCAAAAGAGATGCGTACATACAGAGTTTGTAATCAAGATACAAAATTGCCATACATAGTTTTTATAGAGTGAGAACAAAATGTCTGTATCAAAGCCATAAATGTTAGGTTTGGCAACCATTATTTTCTTACAGTGTTATAGTGTCAATATAGGTGTGAAAATGGACATGTACATTTTATAACTGCTTGGAAGCAGGTGAAGAGGTTGGAAAAGTAGAAGAAGAAGAGAAGAAAAAAAAAAAGGAGGGGTCGGATATATGGGAAGAGGTAAGGGGGGGGGGGGGGCAGGGGGTATTCGTTTTTCCCTTTCCCACATTGCAGATGGGGCAAGTCATAAAGCTACAGTTACGGGGTATAGGAGAAAATATTTATTCGGTCAGTGTTAGTAGTTTGGTCTTTTGATATTTGTAATCAAGAGAAATTAAGAGGGGGGCACAATGGAGGACATCAGCGCATATGTTTTATGTTTATTTGTGCTTTATTAATTACACAAATAGGTTATTCAATGTCATCTAAAATTTAGATATTTGGGACCATCGTGATAATGTGAAGGCACACTTACTGACTTATATAATAGAGCCAGTGGGGTTGATTTACTAAAGGCAAATAGTCTGTTCACTTTGCAAAGGAAGTTTTAGAGGAGTATGTGAAAAGAAAGATCACTGTCAATTTGTTGCTATGGTGTACGAACATTGGGGTTGTTTTACTAAAGGTGAATAGTCTGTTCGCTTTGCAAAGGAAGTTGCACATTGCAATGGAATTTTCCCCCAGAGCTTAGTGAATGAGGCAACGCTCTGCTGACTTTCTGTGTTCATGTGCACAAAAAAAATGTTTTTTTTTTTAATTTCTCTTTCACATGATTGGGTGTTCTTTGCAAAATTTTTCTTCACCCTATTCACTAAGCTCTGGTTCAAAATCCCCTTGCAAAGTGCAACTTCCTGTGCAAACTGACAAACCTATTTGCCTTTAGTAAAATAACCCCAATGTTTGTAAACCATAGCAACAAATTGACAGTGATCTTTCTTTTAACATACTCCTCTAAAGTTGTAAAAAGGAGCAGTCTGATTGGTTGTCATGAGCGACTGTATTTTACATATCATCACTGCTTTTAGTGCTGCCTTAAGCACAATTAAAGATGTCTGATTCCCTGGTAATAGAAGTCTTAAATGGTATATGTTCTGCATTGTTACTAAATAATTCACAATATCTGACTCATTGACAGAAAGCAGTTGAAGAAGATCATTTTCCAGTCTGTGTCTATTGGATTTTAGGCATAACATAAAAACACTGTATGATGAACAAATTTTCTTAATATTAATCCATAGTAAACAAGAGTTAGCTTTAATCAGAATACAGAAAATAAAAAGTGTGCAGTATTTGTGATTGTCTGGTTTGACGGTGCGGTATTGCTCATCAACTATTTAATTTAGTAAAATTTACTGAGTAAATGGAAATCTATAGGGCCAGAGAGTCATCATTTTTATAGGAAATACATCTGTGTCTCTTGATGTATGCTTTCTGTGAGACTGGTCTTTTTAACAATTTGAAAGATGTAGACAGCTGAGAAGAGAGCATAGGCAATCAGCCCAGGGTAGGTTATGGTAGGTCGGATGTCAGCTTTGTTTGTAACCCCTTAGTATAAGAACAATCACAGAAAACTGTCAAGAGTTCCAACAGCCTGCCTATCAACCCATTTGGGTATTTTTACTGAAAATAAATACATTTTGCAATCAACTCCTGTCTTCATACACCCCCATGTGCCACATTTGCAACAGCTGGATGGTGTATTTTTGATTTATTAAAGGATCAAAGGCTAGAATTTGCAAGGGATTTTTCTCTTAGCCTAGTGAATGTGCAATGCTGTTTTGTTTTTTGTGTTTTTTCATTTTTTCATTGTTTAGCACACAATTGGGTATTCTTTGCACCACATTCTCTAAGCTAAAGGGAAAATTCCCTTGCAAAGTGAAAATTATTTTGCAAAGTGCAGACCCTATTTGACTTTAGTAAATCAACCCAGGAGAGTGGGATGCAGCATTTGATCTTTCATCAACTGTCAGGTTGAATTATGAGGTTTCTGATCAGCTATTGCTTAGCCCTAATTAGGGTCTCATTTCCAGCCATAAAAAGGCTGATAATACACATGAATTCAGGAAGACTTGAGTGGCTTAAGGAATGCAAATGAACTCCTAAAAAAATTAGATTCTTACTTTTAAATTAAACAAAGTTCATTCAGTTTGTATGCAGCTATATATCAAGTTAAAGAGCACTGAGAAAGATTACTTTTATGAACCCTGGATTTAGACAGTCTTTTAAGAAATTAGTTCATTGCATAATTAGAAAAAAAATCTCTACTTCCATTTCACTCACTAATTGGATGTGTTTAGGGGCTTTCAGTTATTGGCAATGGAATAGTCATGACAATGCAAGTTGCCGTCTACAGCCTCTGAGCTAAGGTGGAGCAAGGGAAACCCCTAGCACCAGATTAAAATTAATTTTAGAATGTTGTAAGTGCTGATATCATTTACCCAGATGTCAAATTGTATATGCTACATTCAAATGTTACTGCTGCAACTGATTATCCCTTAATGCAGAAACATGAGTCAGTACCCCCTTCATAACCCATGCTAATAATGAGGTCTGATAACCCCAAACAATGCACACAATGCCATCCTCATTTCTATAAAATGTGCAGTTCATTGATTGGATAGGCAGATTTAAATTTCATGGCTGTCCTAGGCATTCATGGGAGGTAACACAGTGCAGTCCAACTTCAGACACAGTGGTAAAAAGCAGATCAGCTAGGAAGGAAAGCAGAAACTTCAAACCCTACTTAGGCCAGGATCTGCAAAACACTTTTATGGGCCAGGTCATAAATATGCCTGTCATAAATCAGCCTAGAAGCAAATACATATCCGTGAGTCAGGTTTTTGACCTGAACTACCAGAACCAAACTCTATGCATAATTCATAATTCCCGCTATGACACAGTTACATTCATTACACTAATGTAGAAATAAATAATCAGGTAGACACCAAACACACTTATATTGGCTGATAGGACATATTACACTTCCTAAGAGAAGCATAAAAAGGATTAAAGTATTTAGTGTCTATCAAATCGTATTTTCATTCTGTTCAATAATATGTTAATTATCAGTTGTTAAGCCCTGTCATGTGGAAATATAGATATAGTTAAAATAATTCACATTAGGGAGTGAAACACTTCAACATCCCTTCAGCACACTTTTCAGACCCTTTAATTGGTTGTGGTATGTCTGTAAATGCCCTCTTAGGGACCAGGAAAGATTGCTGCATTTGCAGCTCTGCATTTCTTGCTTAACTATAGAACTATTAAGGAATACTTAGGATCATTTATGAGACCCAGTGACTCTAACATATGTAAATAATTGGACTAAATTGGACCCTACATGAAACCAAAGATCAGACAAATTAAGTGATAAGTAATTTTCACTTTTAATGCCATTTTATTTTATTGTTGCCTATTGTCTGTTTTGTAACGCCTTTTCTGCAGATATTTTCAAGCATAAGTTTTCTCTTCTTTTCATTAAAGCAATATTTGAAATTCATTACACAAAATCTCAGAATGCTGTAATCAGAAATTAAAGAATCTTTGCCTTTGTGAGGGCTACCATATTTTAAGACTCTGTGGCAGTCAGACATTGCTTAAATGTCAGAGTCGCAGATGCTGTAATAGGTGTGCGTTTCTATTAATACACGTGGTGGTGGCTACAATTTGTGTGTGCAAATGGTTAATTGTGTACCTAACCTACTCTCAGTCTGCTGGTGCTTAGATTTTTTTCCCTGAAAGTTGGAAGAGGTGAGGCTGAGAGTGCAATATGTCTAGTATTGTGCGACAAAAAATGCAATCCCTTATGTTACCTTTAGCCAAAACAGCAGCTCTTTGCAGTTTTATTTTTTTTTTTTGTTTTTTACCTAACAAGGCTGTTTTAGTGCCTTTACCGTAAATTCCTACATTGGTCCAGCTTGGACCAATGTGATTACGCATAGTCCCTGCCTGATCCATGTGTAAGCTGAGAAACGCTATAGTAGCTGCCATTACTTCAGTCATTTTCTCTGTCTTTCAGGGTCCCTGTGGCAGCACAGAGGTTCGTTCATCTCCCATTCGTAGATTACCATACATTTTTGTCATCAGTGAATGCAAAATGTTCTTCGATTGGAGGAGATGGAGATGCAGAGGTGATATTATTATTATTATTATACAGGATCTATATAGCGCCAACAGTTTGCGCAGCACTTTGCAACATGAGGGCAGACAGTACAGTTACAATACAAATCAATACAGGAGGGATCAGAGGGCCCTGCTCGTTAGAGCTTACAATCTAGAAGATATCACAATCTCCACCTCATTCAATCAGAAAACACCTTGTATTGATTTAGAAAAATACAAGATCTTCTCTGAATGGCACCCGTGCCAAGTGGGAGACCCCCTCTGGTTACTATGCAGTAGGACAGCCAATGAGCTTTGCACCTTAAGACAGCGAGGATCAATATAGTAGCAGTGGCTACTACATTGATTCTCTGCTTCCACAGGAATCTGCCCAGTATGCAATGTAAAACTTACATTGGTCCACGCCGGACCAAGATACCTATGCAACAAAAAAAAAAAACATTCCTGGAATTCAGCTTTAAAGTCACTATACCTCAGTTTAGCAGAACTAAGGTATCCTGTTTTAATTTAAAAAAAATTTTTATTTGAAAATATACCTAAATATTTCCACTCTAGCTCTTTAAAACTTTTTTCCTCTTCATGCTCCAACTCCTGGATGTTTTTTTGGAATCCGACATTTCTGGGAGTGTCAGATTCTTGCCTGTACTGGCTACAGCTCCTGCTTCCTCTCCCTGGCTTCTGCTCAGTGTTGGTTGCTTATGTTTGCAGTTTTCTAGCTCAGCCTTGGATTGTCACTGAGCGTGGAATGCCAGAATTTCTGCAGCAGTGACAGCCTTGGAGCATTACTGTTCAATCACGCAGCTTCAGGATATGATGCATTCACAGGCCCTCTGGATACACGAGATAACCCCCCAGGAGGCCTTTTCAGGAAGTTTGGATACAAGGTAAGTAGACATCATATAGCAGTGGTGGTGAACCTTGGCACCCCAGATGATTTGGAACTACATTTCTCATGATGCTCATGCACTCTGCAGTGTAGTTGAGCATCTTGGGAAATGTAGTTCCAAAACATCTGGGATGCCAAGGGTTACCATTACCATCCTATAGGAAATATGTTTTTAATAAATGTGTGGATTTCTTTTTTAATGTTATTTTTATCTGTATGGGTTCAACCAACCAAGAGTTGCATTGAATTGGTCATGAATGCCTGTAATCAGTCACCCAAACCTTCCCTCCCTTTACAAAGTTTGTACCAGACTTCACTTGCCAAAGTGATTGGCCATGATTGGTTATTTGTGATCATGCCACACATCTCTGGGTAGACATTAATTATACAATTGTAGCAATATGCAATCATCTAATGACTTCAATACAAATCAGTAGAGACGGTCTGGGTGCTTAGTTGCTGGAAACTGCAAGATATATTAGGCAATTTATGGTCTTTCATCTGTAAACTGTGTTGAGTTTGTGCCTGTAATTTGGGCCTTAATGTGGAAATAACAAATCTTAAATGACCCGACCCATTTTTGAATAGACTGTAGCCTGTGATAAGCGTTATGTAAAGAACACAGTCTGCCAATATTAATTATACTGGATTTAGCAGAGAGGTTCACAGTCGATGTCCCCGTTTCATTTGACATTGGTGATTTCATGTACTTTCCCTAGTGCTTCTCAGGCCTTTACTTAAGGGCAATTAGTAGTTCTGGATTTAGGGATTATTCAAATTTGTTTAAAAAGGGAAATTTAAATCCCTGAGGACTGTGGTTTTGAGAACCACTAGTTTACTAAATACATTCCAAAGAGCTCTAATGTCTTATTTACACCAAGGCTGCCCATAGTCATGAGACATTGTTCTCGGCAGACTTGTAGCCAATTTCTTGGTAATGTAGGGATGTAGAAGGAAGATTGTTCCATAAACACAAATTATTTTATTCTCTTAAGAAAATTTTCTATTTAAAAAACAAAACAAAAATGCATCTTTGTCAAATAATATCAGAACAATACTTCTAGGTACAGGAAATATGCACACATTGTTTGTTAGCATTTATTATCTGAACATAGAAGAGCAGACATGTAGCCATTTGTATAACAGAATTTTTTGACAAATGCTGGCTTGAGCCCGTGTCTCCTGCCCCTTGTGTCTATTCAGGGCCGTTTGAAGGAATTTGGGGGGCCCCAAGCAAAATAGACATGGAGGCCCCAGGCCAGCTCGGGACCCAAGCAATTTCTTGTTTTGCCTGTCCTGTCGCGACGGGCCTGGTCCCAACACACAGTAATAATGGCAGATGTCAGGGACACTGAATACAGCACAATACTGCTACATGGAGCCCCCCTGTACAGGATACACTATAGAGGCACAGTCTACAATACAGGGAGCCCCACCATCCCCCCACACACACTGCTGACACTTGTAGTTCCACAGCAGGTCACCTGTGTAGAACAATCTCCTGTGTTGTACACAGCTGTCATGTCCTGACCCCCGGCTGTGATGACAGAACACACCCCGGGTACACACAGCACGGAGCGGACAACCCACACTCTACAATAGACACCTCTCACCTCTGTTTACCTTCTTCTTCCGGTTGCTGCTGAAAAACTTCCAGTTCTGAGGAGATGGGCCGTAAAGTGATACTTGGACCCGCCCAGAGTGGGAGGAGCTGGAGGGGGTGACAGTGACACGAGGATCAGGAATAGAGAGGGGGCTCTGTGTACAAAACCGCAACAGTGTCCCTGCACAACCCCACCGACATGGAAGCGGCGGGCGGCGGCGCGCCAGCTCGGGGCCCCAAGCAATTGCTTGTTTTGCCTGTCCTGTCGCGACGGGCCTGTGTCTATTGACTCTGTGTGATGATTGTGGTAGTCATCTTCTGCATTGGAGATCTGGTGGTAAGTAGGAGTGGTAACAATAAATTAAGGAAATTGAATGTATCATTTACACAACAGATAGGTTTGCTTCTCATGAAAAGTTTGCTTTAACCACTTCAATACCAGGCACTTACCCCCTTCCTGCCCAAGCCAATTTTCATCTTTCAGTGCTGTCACTTTTTAAATGACAATTGCGTAGTCATGCTACACTGTACCCCAAACAGGCATTTTTTTTTATTTTCATTTCACTTTTTTCCATGCTACACTGTACCCAAACTTTCTTTCTTTTGGTGGTATTTTATCACATCTGTGGTTTTTATTTTTTTTTAAAACAAATAAAAAAGACAGAAAATTAAAAAAAATATGTTTTTCTTTGTTTCTGTTATAAAATATTGTAAAAAAATAAGTTTTCTCCTTCACTAATGGGCACTGATAAGCTGCACTGACGGGCACTGATAAGGCGGCACCAATGAGGTGGCACCAATGAGATTTCACTGATGAGGTGGCACTGATGGGCACTGATAGGCAGCACTGATGGGCACTGATAGGCAGCACTGATATGCAGCACTGATGGGCATTGATAGGTGGCACTGATGGACACTCATAGGTGGCACTGGTGGGCACTGATAGGTGACACTGATGGGCACTGAAAGGTTGCAGTGATGGGTACTTATGGGTGGCACTGATAGAAGGCACTGCTGGACACTGATAGGCGGCACTGATAGGCGGCACTGGGCGGCACTGATGGGTGGTACTGATTGCACTGATGGGCATCACTGATGGCACTGGCAGGCAATATTAATGGGCACTGATTGGCAGCTGCCTGGGCACTGGCTGGCATATCCCTAGTGGTCTAAGGTGGCATACCTTTTGGGTTTCCTTTGTGGGCATCCCTGGTGGTCCTGGCAGTATACTGGTGGTCCTGGGCAGGCATCCGCTGTGGGGCTGCGCCGATAAACAATCAGCACAGACCCCCCCCCCCTGCAAGTGAGGAAAAGCCGATGCACGGCTCTTCCTGTTTACACTGTGATCAGCTGTGATTGGACACGGTTGATCACGTGGTAAAAAGCCTCCGTCAAAGACCTCTTTACCGAGATCGTGATGCGGTGTGTCAGACTGACACACCACACCACCGATAGCCGCGCTGCGTTCCCATGGGTTATCCTGCTGGACGTCATATTAAGGCCAGTCAGGATAACTGAGCCACTTCCCAGCCGTCATTCTGATATAGCCTGGGCGGGAAGTGGTTAAAGAGGAACTTTGTTGTCTAAATTGGCCCTGGTATGTGTATATATGAATGTAAGTTATGGACCTTAGATTGTAAACTCCTTGAGGGCGGGGACCGATGTGAATGTATAATATATGTAAAGTGCTGTGTAAATTGATGGCGCTAATTAGTTATAGTTATGCACTCTTGTGACTTAGATTCAGCTGACACTGAGAGCCTGAGCCAACCGCTCCCTCCTCCCTCTCCAGCTCTGGCGGGGCAGAGCAGAGAGCTGGTGACTGACACCCTGCTCTTCTGTCCCAACACAGTACTCCCCTGCTCATTTGGCCTTCCAATGTTCTCCCTTTCTCATCTACCCCACCACTGTACCCCCCAGCACATCTGCTCCACCGCCATACCCCCATGCTCCTCAGTCTCACCGCTGAACCATCTTCTCATCTGCCCTAACACTGAACTTATCTACTAATCTGCCCCACCACTGTAACCCCCTTTGTTATCTTCCCCACCACTGTACCGCCTGCACATCTGCCCCACCTCTGTTCCCCCTGCTCTTCTGCCCCACCTCTGTTCCCCCTGCTCTTCTGCCCCACCACTGTAACCCCCTGCTCATGTGTTCCACCAATGTACCTCCTTTCTCCTCTGCACCACCTCTGTACCCCCCTGCTCCTCTGCCCCACTGCTGTAACCCCTTGCTCATCTCTCCCACCAATGTACCTTCTTTCTCCTCTGCCCCGCCACTGTACCCCCTGTACATCTGCCCCACTTCTGTACCCTCTGCTTTTCTGCCCAACCACTGTAACCCACTACTCATCTGTTCCATCTATGCACCTCCTTTCAGATCTGCCCCACTGCTGTGCTCATCTTTCCCACCACTGTAACCCCCCTTATCATCTGCCCCACCACTGTAACCCCCTGCTCATCTGGCCCAAAACGAATCCCCCCTGCTCATCTGCCCCATCACTGTACCCCCTGATTTACTGTCTCACTGCTGAACCCCCTTCTGAACCCTCCCACCACTGTACCTCCTGCACATCTGCCCCACCACTGTACCCCCCTGCTCTTCTGTCCCATCAATGTACACCTTTTCTGCGCTGCTCTGCTGATGGGGAGGGAGTCGAGTGCTGGCAAAAGAGGCTTTGCGTGCCACTTGCAGCACCCGTGCCAGGGGTTGCCTACCCCTGCACTAGAACAAGTTGAAATGTCACAAAATGACATTATATTCAACTCTCTGCATTCACATGTGAGGTATCATGTATTGTGCTGCATAAAAATGCAGTTCTGGATTTCTACTCAATGCACACTACTGCACTTGTATGGTTTGAACAGATCCTATAGATCAGTGGTCATCAACCCTGTCCTCAGGGCCCACTAACAGGCCAGGTTTTATGTATTACCTTGGGGAGATGCAGACTAGAATACTGCAATCACTGAGCAGCAAATGATATCACCTGTGATGTATTTCAGTTATCTTGCAAACCTGGCCTGTTAGTGGGTCCTGAGGACAAGGTTAATGACCACTGCTATAGATGACATTTGTTTTCCATGTGCCCTTGTGTTGACCCTTTCATTGATCAATGCTTGACTAGGGTAGCCAGATAACTTACTACCCCAATAAAACATGCCCAAAAACATGCCTGAAAGTAACACACGGGCACCTGGTGGATGGAAAATGGCCCTTCGGTCTTTTATTAACAAAAACTGTAAAATGAACATATTATTTCAAATATTTAAAACAATAAAATATTCGAAATATCCCATCTGTCAAAACAAGTAACCGGATGCTAGTCCCTGATTACCCCTTATACTTGTTGAACCTGCAGTCCCTGTTGTAAGCATTATATTGTCCCCAGCCGCCAACTCGCCTCGAGGACTCACTAACCTGACCACAGACCCCCAACTTATTAACAGTTATTTCTGACTGACAGCAGCCCAGCCAGAGGGACTCCATATCTGGGATGGGTCCCAACTTTTAAAGCCATTTTCTATATATAACTACATATAGAAAGTATTTGTCGCCAAGGACCCATGCCACTAAAAACCCCTATATCAGCAACTACCACCTAAAATTAGGGAGAGAGGGCGGGAACTTCTCTAACTCCTGCTGACCGCCAATCGACTGCTGACTCCACCCAGAACTGAAAACACTTATAATACTCCACCCCCTGAAATATCGTCCAGGTAAGTGCCGAACAACTCTTAACCTGGAAAGCATTTGTAACCCTTCCACTGCTTCTGTTCCTAGCACCCTGTCATGTATGTACTATGCCTACACTGCGCTCCTGCTGCGTACATGTCTGTTTAACCCAGCTCATCGCACCAGGTGTGAACCAGTTCTAAGAAAAATATTACATACCAATGTTTTTCACTTTCCCATCCTTTTGTCCCCAGTTGCCTCACTTTCCATTTTATCTTTCTTATCGTTGTTTCTTCTTACTGGTTCTAGAAAAACTTTCCTAGCAGATCTGTGTCCCTTCTGTCCATCTGTCTCCTACATGTCTTAGCTGAAGCTTGTAATAGCATATTCCTTAACTATAATGGAAACGATAATTTTCTTTGTTCAGTAAAGATTTTTTGTTTAAGAAAAAAGTGACAAGCAAAACTATCACCAATACTTAAAATTATGCCTTCCTATTTAAAAAGAACCCTTAGTAATTTGAAAATTATGCATGAATGAATTCCCAACATGTCAAAATATACAGCAACAGGATAGTTTTTATTTTAATTTTTTTAAATAAACTTCTACCTTTCATCAATGTAAGCCGTCCTTGAGCTTCAGTAAAGTGGAGGTCTGCCCATCCCCACAAAAATTAAAAGCCAGCAGCTACACATACTGCAGCTGCTGACCTCTAATAATTGGACACTTACCTGTCCTGGAGTCCAGCGATGTCGGCATCGCAGCTGATGTTTCCATCAGCTGTCGGGTGCTGCTGCCGCCATTGCCGGTAAGGGAACCCAGTAGTGAAGCATTACGGCTTCGTGCCAGGTCCCTGCTGCGCATGCATGAGGCACCGCTGTTCTCTCCTACTGGCCCGGCGGCAGGGGAAGGAGCATAATGTGCCATGGCCCGGTCTCCCGGAAGTGAATGAATGAATGCTGCAAATGCGAACTGAATCGCCTCAAGGCACTTGGTCTGTCCTGTGATGTCCTGCTTTTTAGAAGAGGTGGGTCTTGAGTTTTTTCCTGAAGGCCCGATGGTTTTCTTCCATGCGGATGTTGGTGGGTAGAGCGTTCCATAGCCGAGGTCCTTGGACTGCGAATCTTCGTTCTCCCTTAGATTTTTAGCGGGCTTTGGGGATGAGAAGGCGGTTTTGGTTTGTTGATTGAAGGCTGCGATTGGGTATGTATTGTTTTATTTTCTCACATAGGTATTGAGAAGCGTTTCCTTGTGTACATTTGTGGGTGAGGCAGAGGGTCTAAGTTTCCTTGTGTACATTTGTGGGTGAGGCAGAGGGTCATTTGTGGGTGAGGCAGAGGGTCTTGATTTTTTTTTAAAGCAGTGGGGACAGGATACCTGTCAAAGACAGGTATCCCCTCTGAAAGGTGCCAAGGCACCGGAGGGGGAGAGGAGATAAATGAGCGGACGTTCCACTTTTGGTGGAACTCCGCTTTAAGTGACTTTTTGTAGGGTAAGATGATGTCATCAGTCTGATGAAGAAGCATTTTCTCACTTTCTTCTCCCTCAGCTGTGCTGTCATTTTGTAGCAAGCCATAAGGTGAGAGGCCACAGCTGAGGTTGTATGATGCCCGAACAAAGATGGTGCTTTCCTTCTGGAAATAAATGCAGATGTAAGTAATCTTTCGGGGTAGCTGCGTGACCTCTGTGAGAAGAAATGTGCACTTGTGTGTAAGGCAAGCCATGGGTGATTTGATTTTCTTTCCTGCAACCCACTGACTGGGTTAATGGGGGAATCCCTCTCATAGAGCTATTGTGTTCTGCC